>CM028380.1:28196552-28247358 GCA_013146195.2 Codonopsis lanceolata
AGAAAAACCTAATTTTTTATAATTTTTTTTTGTATTTAGCTATATTATTTTAGTATTTATCTATCTCTTCGTTCCATACCTAGTTTGACTAAAATCAATTATATTTATAATCAAAATTAAATAAATCAACTTAAAGCCCCTATAAAATATTATTTTTTAAAAAGAAAAACAAAAAAAACATAATTAGAATTTTTAAAACTGGAAAATGGAAGAATATAATAAAAAGTAGGTTTGTTCAAAAGAACATACAACTCCTCCGTCCAAAAGCTAAAAAGAAAAACATTTAGCATATATCCATGATTCATACGACTTGATAGTCAAACAAACAGCCAATTGCCGAGGAATAGCGAAAGGTTGTTGGGTCAACAGATATCATGCTATTGGCACTGAAATCTTTGAAGACAGAGTTTCCTCACTCATTGGGGCATTAGATCAAACAGTGAGAGAGCAAAATAATATATCTCAATCATGCTAATCAATGTCTAGCGACTTGCAATGTTGAGTCTTGCATGTGAGAGGCAAGTAAGATGTAGACGAACCTGACTTAAAAATAGAGTCGGCGTGCCAATAACAATTGGCGCTAGGTGCGCATTGCCATGGACGGATCTACTTGTTAAGGAGTGGGGTCACGACATAGTTGTCAAAGTCGAGAGGCCCAGGGATAGGTCCAATTTGAGGGTGAGGAAAGGCTATACGAAAAAAATCGAGGAAAAATATATAAAATACATATAACTTAACAAATATCAACAAAACATGTTATAAGTGAGCATAATACATGAAATTAAGTTCTAACATAGTATAAATGATGAAATTATGTGCTAGTTTAAATTCCAAGTAATATAATTGTAATACCCCAAATTTTCTATATTAAAATGAAATAATTTTATTAATTATTACCGATAGTAATAATTATTGTGGGCTTAACTATTTAATTTGTAGTTTATTAGAATTGGTTTAGGCCTAGTACACTTGAGTTTTATTTTAGTGGGCTTGATGTTCATTATTTAGTATAATTATTGTGTGGGCTTGACCCATCAATTTGGGTTTCTTTTCCTTATAATAATAGTTGTAATAATAGTAATGAAATGAAAAGAAGGAAAGTGAAACAGGCACTATGTACCTAGGAAACAAAATCTACAATGAAAAATTCAATGGACGTAGAAGGAGAATCGTTGTTGTGGGTGTATAAGAAGGATCAAACACTTGGGTGTTTTGTTTTGAAAATTTAGAAAAAGAAAAACTGTGAGTAAGAAGAAGAGAGGGGGATTAGACGGTGGTGGAAACTCAACGAAAAGAGAGGGACAGCACGCTGTTGAGGTTTTCAGTCTACTTTCATGGTGAGTTCAAATGGATCTTAATCTTTTACTACTGCCTTGTTTTTTTTTTAATTAGAATTGTTTCCATGTTGGGCTGAGTGAGATGAATGTTGCTAGGAGTGATAATAATAGAAGGAGAGAGTTGTCGGGTATTACCTTATGTTTGCCGAATTGGAAGAAAAGAATTGGAGGGGGGGAGTCGGACAATAAGATGGAGACAAAATAAAATAAAGAGAACGGAAAGAAGTGGAATAAAAACGGGAGAGCGAGGGAGGATAGGCGAAAAGAAAGAAATGGGTTTCCTGTAATGAAGTTGCATTTAGAATATGGTCATTACTAGAAAATTGGTTTTACGTGATTGTTGGTTGCGATGGGTTTTGAAATCATCACATAATTTTCTTTTTCGCGATTGTTTTTTTCCATTGCTTTTCTGCAATCGCCTTATGTATATGTGATTGCTTAACAATTGCCAGTGCCATCACCTTTGAATATTTGAGGGGAATTAACCAAAGAAAATAGGCCCCATGGAAAATAGAAAGATAATGTGATGGTTTTCGTAAATACGCGATTGCATTTGTAGTCACAAAATTTGACTAATACTAAGCGATGGTTTTGCCATCGCATTGATAAATAAAAAAAAAATAATAATAAAATAAAAAATTGAAAAATATTTTTTCGTGATTGTTGGTTGTGATGGCTTCAAAAGCCATCACTTAATCTTCTTTTTTGTGATTACATTTTCCATTGTTTTTTCTTCAATCGCCTTATGTTTATGCGATTGTTTTACAGTCGCTAGTGTCATCGCCTTTGAATCGGCTGTGATGACTTTTGAAACCGTCGCTTAATCTTTTTTAGCGATTGCTTTTTTCATCTTTTTTTCCGCAATCACGTTATTTTTATGTGATTGCTTTACAATCGTTAGTGTCATCACCTGAGATTATAAAAAATTCAACATATAATTTATTTTTAAAACATAAACAAATGCAAATGCATCTAGACGTGTAGTAGTTGATGCGAAATTACTAATTATTTATTACAAAATTAATTGCTTCCTTCGCTCCTAAAAGAGTGTCATGTGTACCCGATCGCGAAAAAAATTAAGAAATTAAACATATACTCCATCTATATATTTTCAAATTATCGTTCTCTTTATCCCGACACACTATTTAAGAAAAATTAATTAATTTTATTATAAATATTGGTGAAATGTGTGATTTTCTTTAATGCCTTTGAGCATGTGGTTATAATCAAAGTAGATATAAAAACTAAGGGTAAAGTGATAAAAGTGTTTTTCTAAAAGGGAAAGTTTTGAAAGAAAACAATTATTTTAGAACGGACGAAAAATGAAAAGAGAACGATAATTTTAAAACAGATGGAGTACTATAATTGATCAACTTTATTATAATATTAAGAGTATTTTTTAAGGATACATATGTGATAATGATTTCCATTAATTAAAGTGAGAATCAAATTAAAGTAAAATGATCACTACGAAAACCTTTGGATTATTAAGGACAAATTTCAAAGGAAATATAAATCCATGGTAATTCCGGACAATTCGAGATTTCTTCTTTGGTACCAATATGAGCGTTGAAAGAGTAATATATAGACACACACACAATACAAACCATTATGGAGACACTCATGTATGAGTTCATATAGTTTAGTACCGATCACAACTTCTATTGTTAGATTGTTTCCTTAATTGGACACATGAGTAGAAAAATTAAACATGGTCTATGTGGCAACATATTTTGCGTGATGTAGATTACTTGGTGAGATAAAAGCATGATCGATATGACACAATTGCATTAGAGAAGGAGATAATTGAATTGTAGGAGTTGGTATTCCAGTTAAGTAAACATGGACATTGATTTCTTAAGTTAGATAAATATGAACTTTAATTTCTTATGACAATGTTTGACATAAGACCCAAAATAATGACAACGGTTCTACTGGTTGGCCACAAAGTAGAGGTCTTGGGTAGAGCCATCAAACGGGCTAGACCGGGCTGTCCCGACCAAGCCCACGGCTTTAACGGCGGGCGATCGAAACAAATGGCGGGCCTCATAAAACTCAAGCCCGGCCCATGCGCTTCAAACCGGGCCTATGGGAAAAAAAAATAAAATAACTACTTTTTTATTAAAAGGTACTCATAAATTAGTTAATAAAAGTTATATAACACATCAAAACATACATACTTATCTATTAGTCTAACTTTCACAATTACAAAGCAAAAGTGCAACCAAAACAAACATAAATAAAGGTAGTATAAGTTCAACAATTAAACGAAACTGAAACTAGAAAAACTATAGTGTTACAGACCAAAGAAAAAATACATGTGCTACTTGAAAAGATATTTTTTAAAAAAGTTATAACCAAATTGAAGTTCATCGTACTGCTACCAATTTTCTAATATGTGTTTTCTGAGGATATACAATGTTTTTCGGGTTCTAGTTTGCAAAACCATACTAACTAGCAAATGCTCATTTTTTTATTCGCCCGACACAATATATTATTTAAATTTTATTTCTTATCAAGTTTATACTATTGAGGTTTTTTATTAGCTAATATCAGATAGAGATACTCAACTGAATAGATAGACCAGTTTCGATAAATTACTAACTACAACTATACTAAACTAGATTGGAACTTGGAAGATCAACTCCAGTTCCTCTTTGTAAGTGACACTTCCATCAATTTAGAATATGAGTTTCAACCAAAAAGAGAACCAATGATTTGATAATAGATCATACTATGTCATAAATTCATCGAACCAAAAGCAAAAAAAGAAAAAAAAAAGTAATCTGAATGAATGTCCTATAGGTGTTTTTTTTTTTTTTTTTTGCTTTTAGGTTTTATGTTTTAGTTTTTAATTTTTAAATTAAGTTTAACTTTGTCAATCGTATGATCGGGTCGGACCGATCTTTTCGGGCTTTTCAAGTTCACGCCAAACACGACGGGGCGGGCCAAAGAGTTGTTTTTTCGGGCCTTCTAATTTGAGGCCCATGCCCTTGAAAAGTCGGGCCGACTGGACCGGGTCTATGGGTCGGGCTCAATTTTGGCAGCTTTAGTCTTGAGCAACACCCAGAAGAAAAACTTCTATTAGCAACATGATTTAGTATTGAATGATATTACCTCCGTTCTGGATAAAGAGTTCCCGTTTTAAAGTCAAACTTAAAAAAAATACATTTTAATAGCTCATTAGTAATAAAATGATATTTTTATACCTTAATTTTTGAACGAAGAGAATATTATTTGATCAATTTTAAAAATTTAAATGATAATAATGGTCTCTTATATTAGTCGTTTGTATATTTTAATTAATTTAAGTATTTAAAGATGCTGGAAAGAAATTTTATTTATTAATTTATTGGTAAAAGAATATATATCTTAGAAAAGCTAGAAATAAATTGAGGTAGTTTTTTTCTCCAAAATTCAAAAGAATATAGGTAATTTTAGGTAATTTTGTAAAAGAATATATATCTTAGAAAAACTTAGGTTAGTTCTCACAGTGCTGAACAGAAAGGAACGGAAGGCTGAAGGACGGAACGGAAGGCAGCAGCAACTGAGTCTCTTTCTCAAGTAGGTAATTGACTTTCTCTTTCTCTTTCTCTCAAGTAGGTAATTGACTTTCTCTTCAATTATTCTGAATTCTATTTCATGACTATTATGAATTTATGATCTATCTTTTTATTTAAAATTAGGGCTTTTGATTTTTTAATTTGGGTTTATATAGTTGATTTATTGATTACTTGATTAACTGATTTGATATTTTGATTGATGAATTTGTTGAAATTATTCTATTTATCCGAAATTAGGGCTTTTGATTTTTGAATTTAAGGTTAAATTCTATGATGAACTCATTAAAAAAATTGTTTCAAACCCAAGCCCCGTATAAACAGTTTTCTAAACTGAAAAGGAATTCTGGATAAACAACCTTCTTGTGTTCTTCATGAAGGTCATGATAGTAACCGGAATGAAGCCTTAATGAGATTGCTGAATATTTACAGATCAGTGCAAGTGCACTGTAATTCCTGTCTATAGATTTGCACAGGCAGTCCATCTCAACACATTGAGCATAACTATGAAGAACAATTTTCTCGCCATCCCTGTTCATCCATATAATAAGAATAATGAACAATTATGATATTATTTGACGTTTCTCCTGAATGTATAACTTCGCTAAGAATACTTCATAAACTTTGTGCATAGACATGGTGACCCTTAACTTCGGATGTAGGGATAATCCATCTAAAACAAGAGAAGTATCAGCTATTAGGCATGTAATTTTACCATTCATTCAACTGAAAACATAGTTATTAAAGGCGAGAGGCGGGCGAGAGGTTCATTTTTTAGGCGAAAGGCGAGGCGAGGGGCGGGCAACCGAAAGGCGAACAAGGCGAGAAATTAAGAAAAATAGCATATATATATATATATATATATATATATATATATATATATATATATATATATATTAATTTTATTGTGACATAATCCAAAACATATGGTTTTTATATTTCAAATAAAAGAGTAAGCATTGTTGTATTTTATTTTTCATAAATACACAAGCAAATAGTTTTATATTTCATAAAAACAGTAAAAGACATTTCAGACATAAACAACAGTATTACTAAACAAAAACTGATTAGCTGTAGGCCTGTAGCAGTGTATCAAATTGTTGCATTTTTTTATAAAAAACACAAACAAACTGATTACAGCATGTAGGCCTGTAGCAGTGCATCAAATTGCAGGAAATACAAAGTGAAAGAAGCATTGAAATAGTTTTTCATTTCATAAATACACACACAAAAAACAACAAAGTAAACAGAAACATAGTTTAAAAAATGAAGGAAGCAGAGTAGAAGTCAATTTAACCAAAAAAAGAAAGAAGAGAAAATAAAAAGTTTCTTGAAGACTCAGTAAAAGGAGTAAAAAATAGAGTAAAAAAAGTGAAGAAAAGAAGCAGGAAGAAGTCGAATTATCATGCAATTTAGCCACAAAAAAGAAGAAAGTTACATGGTTGTCGATTGTTGAAGACGACAGACCGACAAAGTCGAGGACTCAAGGGTGAAAGACCGAAGGGCGTTCGCGAATCCCAACAGGGTCGGCAGATCACGAGCGAAGCGTGCTCTGTCTCTGTTTAGCGACCGGAAGGTATTTGTATCTCTCCTCAAAGTTGAAGAGTCTAACTGGAAGTCTAAAAGTCCAAGTCGCACGTGGGGGTAAGATGGTATGCGCGTTTCTTTTAAGTTAAAACCCTAAAAAACTTAAAAATAAGTCATATTAAGTTTTTTTCTAGAATGTTCGCCTTTGTCCGCCTCATCTCGCCTCTCGCCTCTTCAAAAGGCGAGAAAAGCGACGCCTAGCCTCGCTTACGTAATCGCCTCGCGGACCTACAAGGGCGTAACCCCTCGCCTCGCCTCTCGCCTCGAGGAGGCGCTTCGTAACTATGACTGAGAAGCATGTAGCATTCCAACTACCTTATATTTATAAGTAGAAAATAAAGGCTGGTATCACATCATCAATTAAATGAAGGGGTGAAAAAAAAAAGAATCTCAATTAAAAAGAATCATCATCATTGACTAAAGCTCATTATGGAAATACAAACATACCTCTACCAACTTGTTAAAAGTGGGAGCATTGCCCTCTAGTTGACATTTCTCCCGTGACTTTGCCAAATTATTAGTCTTCTTTTTAGAGATGTTATTAACCTCTCTACTAAGAGTATTAGTATTAGCTATTTCCTTGTATTTTATCTATGAAAGATAACCATCCTCTTCTGCTAATAGACTTCTCATTATTTAATTTTCCATAAAAGGAAACTATAGCTTTACAATCTGTCCTAATTGTAATCTCATTTTTACTTGATAAATAAATTCTGAATTTATCTAAAGCATAACTAACTGCTAGGATTTCTGGATAAGTACTGAAGATCTTTGTTTCTCTAAATTTACCACTAGCATAGCTGCATAGTTTTTCATTTGTCTTAGGACTATACTTATTTGGTTTGCAATGTACAATTGCTCCCCATCCTTCTAAACAGCCGTCCGTAGTAACGACCATATAATCTTCCCTTAAGGGTAAATGGAGATTAGGCAAATCTTTAACTAGACTCTTAATCTTCTGAACAAGAAGAATATCTTGTTTGTTAAAGTTTTTCTGTCCTGTAGAACTAACTTTGCTATACAAAGGTCCTGCTATTCTTGCTATATTAGGGATATAATCTCTAGCGTGATTAATAAATCCTAGAAAAGATCTAAGACCACTTTTGTTATTTGTATAGTCATCTGGCATTTCTAAAATTTTCTGAGAGATGTGGGGTTGCACTTTAACTCTTCCATCTCTAGATTTGAAGTTTGCAGGATCAGATTTGTGTTGTGTTCTTAGGCATTGTGATTTTTCTTGAATGATTAGGAGAAGTGAAGGCACCTGCAGCTGGTAAAAAAAAAGTTAAAGTTAGAGTTTTAGTAAACACGTAAGTCTTTAAAAAAACAACTAGCTTTACACCCGTCCGTTAAACGCACGTCATATATATTTTTCAATCAAATTATACATAAACAACATGAAGTGAAAAAACAAAATTAAAAGAATAAATTAAAAATAACTGTTGAATACACATATATATATATATATATATATATATATATATATATATATATATATATATATATATATATATATATTATTGTAAAATTAATATCATGATTAAAAACTTTAACGATAATAAATAAAATAAACAAATAATTGTAACGTAAATATTGTGAGTTCGATGTACATAACTAAAATTATTATAACACATCGATTAAGAAAATGTTAAATTATTAATAGAGAATACAATAAATAAATAAAATATTATATAAATTTTAGAATATTTTTTTAAATACAACATTTGTCATTAAATATGTGCGATTACTACTATGATCACTATAATTAAATATGTACAATTACTACTACTATCTATTACATAACAAAATGCACGTAATCTGTATTAATCATTATTAATATAATTTTTTTTATTTTTTAGTTAGTGTGTTATGAAAATTAAACACATAATTAAAATGTAAGGATAAAAATATAAATGAATTTAATTATTGCTTATTACATGAATGAAAAATAAAAAAATAAAAAAAAAAAATAAAAAAAAATAAATAAATATATATATATATTAGAATACATCTTTAAACGAATATATATTTGTTAGATAATAAAAATTGCACAACAAATTCATATGACGATAAACCAAAGAAAAACGACTCAAATTACATACTTCCTATGGTCATCCCTCCCTCGAAATGACAAAAATATCTCCGACTCAAAAACTCTTTCTTTAATAGTGTCACCCAAATTAGGTGACACTGATAATATATGTACTTAATTATTACAACTATATATACAAATATTTAAGTTCACTTCAATAAACTATGAAATAGACATTTAAACTATGATTGCTCTCAATTCATTGTACATTTCACAGAGTATGATACTCGGCCACTTGCTCATATACATAATCACACCCATCTAGAGTCATTGTACATGTTCCCAGAGCAATTAGACTACGATTTACTTGCTCATATTCATCCTCGCTTTTCTACAGTGTCAATGAGCGAAAATAGAATCCGATAATAATGATGTTGTCACCTCTCACCAGGATCATGTTGATCTTTAAAAGTCCACTCATCCAACATGCCATAACTGATGCTACTACTTTTTTTTAAAGGTTGGAGGGAACATAGACCTTACTCCAACCCTTATTTTTTAATATTTTAATGCGTTGAAAGACTACAATTATAGATATATGATGTCTTTGGTTTGGCTATAATAAATGGTGCCTCTAGTAAGACTTTAAACACCCGACCTCTCGGTTGAGAGTAGTGATGCATCAGGATGCTTCTGGTAAGGTTTGAACACTCGATCTATCTGTTAAGATAAGCGAGCAGCTAAATAGGGCCTTTGGGTAAGGCTTGAACAACAACGTTTCCTCTGAAGAGGCTTGAACACCCGACCTTTCTATTGAAAGTTGTAAAGTCTAGGGTGTCTCTAGTGAGACTTGAACACCCGACCTCTCCGTTAGGAGAAGTGAGCAGTACCAGTTGAGCTAGAGCTCGTTGGTTGATGCTACTAATTTTGCCGGTGAAATTACTTGGTTATACGCAACAAAAGTGGTCACATAGCATTTATGGCTGAGTAAGTAATGTTTGTTGAGTATAAAATTAGACATGTCAGACTTTAAGGATCCATAATTGTTCATCAAATTATATTTCACTATGTACTTATTCTTTAGCTTCTATGGATAGAATTTATCTTAACAAAACTCACAAGTAAATTAATATCAATATAGGAAGATCTTATAGTATAATAAGTTTTTAAATTGTTATTCTTGTTTCCCTTGCATATTGGTAAAAAGAGAAAAGGCATTTCCTCTTAGATTGATGGTATTTAATTTCTTAATAGTTTTTTATGTTTTTTTATTTATTTATCAATACTTATATATGTGTTCATATATAAATATAATCCTTATTTTATAATTAGTTACGGTGGTTATCTAGCAATCTTGAGATAAGCAAATTACATTTTTCATTATATATATCTTCCTATTTTTGGTAAGTGTATTTTGAAGGGATCTTGCTATATATGGATGTGCTAATTACATTCGTCATTATATATAGGAAATGTAACAAAACAAAGTGTTTCAAT
The DNA here is from genome assembly GCA_013146195.2 of Codonopsis lanceolata. Lineage (NCBI taxonomy): Eukaryota > Viridiplantae > Streptophyta > Magnoliopsida > Asterales > Campanulaceae > Codonopsis > Codonopsis lanceolata. The sequence goes on from CM028380.1 coordinate 28,206,566, forward strand.
TTTCAATGCCATGTCATTTAAATGTTTAGTATAAAAATTAAGAAAAATGTAATAAAATAAAGTGTTTCAACTTCCAATGCATATTTGTGTTTACATTTATGGAAAACATTTAGGCGGACAAATCACGGTTGTTATTATATATATATATATATATATATATAGATTAACTTGTACTTTTCAATTATATATCTATTTTAACTTGTAATGTGTTTAAAATTGTCATTTATAATTTTTAACTTGTATTTAATTATTATAGTTTGATTCCTATCCAAGCACATACGAAGATAGATCCAATAATCAAACAACATTACACAAAAGTCATAACAACTTGGAGAGAAGTTGAGAAGGAACAAGTGGATCTGATGTGGGGGGAATACTTGGTAAGATGAGATCAAAAATAGTTTAAATTACTATATACATTTTTCTTTTATAATTTACGCCGTACTTTATATTCATACTTTATTTTTTTGCTCAGAAATACTTTCGTTTTGTTTCACGCGAAGAAGAGGCTAGTGGTCGACATGTTTGGTAGAAGATATTAAGACGAAATTTTGTGAACTACTTGCATAGTTAGAAGAGAGAAGCAATGAAAAAATATGGATCAGTTAGAGTTGCTCGGAATCACAAGCCTGGTTAGACAAGCCTTGAAGTTTGGCAGAAGTTGTGCGATTATTGGATGAGCGAAAAGTTTCTTAAAGCAAGTGCGTTACGTAAAAAGAATAAAGCATCTACAAAAGGAATTGCCCACATTTCTGGAAACATCACATACGAAGAACGCCAAATTGAACTGGTATAGTTTGACTTCATCATTTTGATATCTGTTTGAGTTTCGTAAGTTTTTACTATTATGATAAAGCAATAATTTTGTTGCTTTCTTGATTCTCAATTAAATCTTGTCACGTTCTATCATTTTTATGTATAGTTTAATAAGTTGGGTCGTGTGCATACACTATTTGAAACATTTAGCTTCACTCATTTGGTTCAAGGAAAAGATGGTAGCCAATATTTTCCTAATGAAGAATGAGCAAACCTTGCAGCAAGTACCCGGATTCATAATGATTTGTTTATTTATTATGATTTATGTTGAAATGGTTATTTATGTATTTAGATTATGTGTTCTGTTAAGTGAGGCTTAGCTCTTTAGTTCAGATATTGTTGGCTTATTCGCTTCTTAGTTTTTGCCTATGTTTAGTATGTGTTCTGAGGTTAAAATTTATCATGAGTCAAACAGAGTTGAATCTGATCAAGCTTGTCGGCGAGCAATGCATTCATACTAAAGTACAATCCTCATGAGCAGGATATGGAGATGATATAACTCATAATTTTAGTACTTCTTTTTCCTTAATCTATCTCTCTTCTATAAGTGGCTTAAAGTAGAGGGAACATAATGTCGATAATATATAATTCATGATAAGGAACATTATGGACAGTTTAAATGTGTTTATGTTGCTTTTCGTGTTGAGGTAGAGATTTAGGTTGATATTTAGCCTATTATTTATGTTGCTTTTCGTTGTTGTCCATGTTGTTTATTGTTTATGTTGATGTCATGCCATGTTTTTGTTTCTCTTGAGCATACACATATACTAATTATATGTGTTTTATTTTGTTAGGATGAATATGCAAATAAATTACGCGAAAAACATGGATTAGCCCCTGATGAAAGCGTGACTGGAATTGAGGATCCTTGTTTAGAGATTTGGCAGGAATGTGTTGGGGGTGTGACGACGGGTAGGCTCATTGGACGACCTAGCGAAATGTGGAGTAAAATAGGTGTCTCAAAAGACTACGACACACACATTGCATCTCAAGAGCATTCGAAGAAACTTGAGAGGTTGGAGAAAGACAAAGCAAAATTGTACAAAATTGTGAATAGTCAGAGTAGTTATATTTCAGAGTAAGGCAGTTATATTTTTGAGGAATGTAGTTATATTTCAGAGATGTCTCGATATATGCAAGGCATTTTGTGAAGTTCGGCATACCAGCTCCTCATTTCACAGTTCGTCCCCCTCCTATGCTTCCTACAAATGATGCTGCTTCAGGTGTTCTGGATGGTCCAGATGGTCCTTCGTCTTCTCATGGTTGTGATGATTTTGACACTGAAGATAATGGTGATAATGATGATGAATCCGAGTTGAATGATGATTGATTTTTCTGAGTTATTTTCTCTTGATTAAATCATGTACTACTTGATGCGTAAAGTTGGATTTTAAGTAAACTTTTTTTTAGATTATTAAGGGTAGTTACGAGTACTTTGATGTTGATTTATTGAACAACATATTTTACTAGATGATGTTATATGACATAATTATTTGATATGAAATATTATGAGTCGCATGATTTGAAATATTTTGTATGTTTTTGGTTTATAAATGTGGTAAAAATTTATGAAAAAGATTGATATCGAGCTAGGTAGGGAAAAATCAATTGTGTTAAAGTGATGGTGAATGCTATAACATTTTATAGGGGATTAGATTGCAGAAGCCATCGCTTAATAAGAGCTAATGCGATGTCAATAACAATCACGTATAAGGAATGATGTGATGTCACATATAGCAATAAAGTGATGGTTAATGCAATTGTGTACTTCAATATAAAGCGTTGACCAAAACAATCTTATATTCGGAGATAAAGCAATGGAAAAAATAATCACATATGCCACAATAAAACGATTATAAAAGCAATCGCGCATACAGAGATAAAGCGATGATCAATGCAATCATGTAACCTCATATAAAATGATGGTTAAAGCAATCGTGTATTTCTAAATAATGTGATGGTCAAAGCAAACACTTATGACTCACTAGAGAAATGGTTAAAACAATCGTGTATTCCAAGATAACGTGATGGAAATACCAATCACCTAACGTCCTCTAAAGTGATTGAATAAGCCATCGTCTATTGTGAAGACGATTGCTTTAGCAATCACTTATTTAATACTAAGGTAATGGTTTAACAATTGTCTTTTCATAGATTATGCGATGACTTTGTATTTTTATGAATTAAAAAAATAAATATTATTTTTCATGTTAGGTGATTGTTTATGCCATCACCTAAAATCTATGAGATAATGCAACAACTTTTACCATCACTTCAAGTTTCAGCGACAAGGCTTTATGCGATGAAACCGGTGATTGTTTTGACCATCGCATATAGTCTAAGGCGATGGTTTTTTAGTATTGGCGATTGCTTTTGGCCATCACGTAAAAGCAATTTTCTAGTAGTGGGTGGATATACAATGAATGGATATCAATACGTTATTAGAAGTCAATTATTAGAGTAGTATTAATAACGATATAATATATCTGTTTATAGATCCGAACAAGTGGAGTTAAAAGGTTCGTTGTGCGTTAAAGTAACTTTCATGCATTCGCTAGACAGGAAAGGGATTATACCTCTTATAGTCTATTTTTTTTTACATCATCCGTTAGACTTTCAATTATTTTATTGACATCGATATATATATATATATATATATATATATATATATATATATATATATATATATATATATATATATATATATACACATTTTTTTTTGAAACGTACGCCGACTTGGGTCGGTAGTTGATTTGAATTCCGTCGATTTTACTTATTCGAAAATCATGAATTGATTCACGTTTAACCTCACTTAATTATTGAATTTCATGTTAGCTATTTTTCCTACATGAAATATATAATTTTTGCGATGCGTACTTTTGTGATGCATAATTTTTGCGATGAACGACCTTTGTAGTGAAATTTGATTATCGTTTTTTCTTTTGAAATTCTACGATGATCATTAAACTGATTTTTATGATTATCGAATGCCACTTAAATTATGAGCATAATTATTGAATGATCGAACTTATCGAATATCACCTAGCTAGTGGTATATGGTTATCCGGATATACCAAACATGATTGAATCATCGATACTCTCTGGAGTAATTATTGGAATTGCTTATCGATTCTCTTTGGCGTAAATATTTAAAAATAGTTTTATGATCATGAGATTCTGCGATTATTTTATTGTCTCCAATCGGTATGGAACGGTTGGTGACGGTTGATCACTCGAGTCGTTTTGTTGTTAAATCTTCATTGGACTTCGTTTTACTTGGAATTAAATAAATTACTTCCGTTTATCAATACTTGAACAGTAAAATTGGAATATTGAAAATTATTCCTCTCTGATTTATTCTGGTCAACTCCTCCTTAGTAATTGGAAGAGTTGTATATAATCTTACTGGGCATTGTTCGTTCACTTCTTTTTCTTTCAAATTCTCCTTCTTCAGGTAATGAGTAGGAATTATGAGAAGACTTGACTTGGATAAACCAAGATAACAGTTCTGAGAGATTTTTGGATCCAGACTTTATTTAATAAAAAGATAATTTATTAAGAATGCCTGACTTTTAATTAATAGTGAAATTGTAATAAATTATATTGGGTTATTTAGCTTGAGTTAAAGATGTTTTAAGGTTTATTTATTGGAGTTGAGAACATTTATGATTTTAAGTTGTAATTGTTAGTGACGTGGTCAAATTGTGGGACCGCGGTGTCGATACCGAGTTTAAGGCGCTATAAAATGGTATCAGAGCTTAGATTTCTGATCCAGACTGGTTAAAAAGTAAAAAATTCATAGGAATTAATTGTAGGGTAAGAATTGGATGTTATTACACTTGAGATTATCCAATATCATTAATTGGGCATATGATTTGCTTAGGAAGATAATAGTGTTGTCAAAAGAACTGATATATTTTCTTTGAATTTGTAGGAAATGGCGCGTAACAATACAAGTAGGACAAGGGTCGCTCCACCCATGACAGCTGCTAGAACAAGATTGAATACGATGCACACTAGAATAGTCGAGCTCGAGGGGATTAACGATGTATTGGAGAACCAGTTGGTAATGAATGATAATCAGTTGCTAGTGAATGAGAACAGAGCCCTACTAGAACAAGCCAAGGAGATGATGAAAGCAATGAAACTGGCACAAAATGCCCTTTTTAGACTCTTTGATGAAATAGATGATGTTAGGAGAGCCAACGCGGAAGTCGAAGCGAGGCTGAACAACACTGAATTCCTGGAGCTTGAGGGGATTAGCCATGTATTAGAGAACCAGTTGCTAATGAATGATAATCAGTTGCTAGTGAATGAGAACATAGCCCTACTAGAACAAGCCAAGGAGATGATGAAGGCAATGAAACTGGCACAAAATGCCGTGTTTAGACCCTTTGATGAAATAGATGATGCTAGGAGAGCCAACACGGAAGTCAAAGCGAGGTTGAACAACACTGAATTCCTGGTTAAGAATGCTTGGGATGCAGTCCAAATGGCTGTTGCAGAAGCTAAAGTAGCATCCACAGATCCTAATATGTGGCACACCACTTTCCTTGGAAAGTTTGTGTAGTTGTGCCTTTAGGGACTCGTGCACCAATTAGGTAACTAACCACTTTTTAACTCCGCCATTATAATTGCTATATATAGCAATGTATTGCCGGTCCCAAGCCCGGATAAAGGAGGAGGGGGAAGGAGATTAGTTACGTGCAGCAATTTAACTAAGGTCATAACAATGGAACTTACGCTGATGTTCTGCCCTTTTCTTTTTAAAGTTTATATCAATTAATAATGTTCGCATCTGTCAAGGGCTGCAACTGTCAGCAACTTAACCATTTACTTCTTCGTTTTGTTTTTTCCTTTTCAAAATAATTATACTTCCAATTGATGGTTTTAAAGGCAGCTGACAATATGTGCTATAGCTCCTTAGAGAAATTTTAGACTCTAAAGTAGTCAAGTAGAGCAGTACTTGAGATCTCTAAAGTAGCAGCAGTACTCCAAGCCCTAAGGGGTTTTAGAAAGATGTTGCGAAGAAACACTTCGCTAGACAAAGAGGTTCTGTTAACAATCGTTGAAGTATGATTAGTCATCATTCTACATGTGTTTCTTCAGAAAAAGAGAAAAAAAAGATGTTTTATTCTTAGAAAAATGAAATTATGTGCATGTTTTTACCCATGATCCTTTATATAAGTGGGATTTATCACCTATGAAGGCTTTGGTAAGTCAAAGAGTAATTCACACACCTCTTTTAGCCTTTTCACTATATCACCTCTGAAGGCTTTGCACTTTTTCTTCTCAAGACCACCTAGTCTGCACCATCAAACAGATTGCTTTTTTGCACACCTTTTTAAAGTTAATGTCATTCCATCTCTCTAGTTTTAAGTTGACTGAATAAAACCAATTTGGTTTCTGCTTCTATTTCATTTCATGGGTGAAGAATGTCTTGTAATTGGGTGAAGAATGTCTTGTGCACACGACATACAATCCATGGGTGTAAGATATTTGTCTCTCTGGTATACATGGTTGGGCATCCACATAAGGCATGTTTGCTTATTAAAGCATCATAATTTAGATATAGTGGAACTGAGCAGATGGCGTGTGGTCTATGTCCTGTTTACTAATATGCTGGTTCGAGGGGTATCCTGGGACATTGTAAGTGCTAATTGTGTTATTTTATTTCTCTGTTTAAGATCAATCAGCAAGGAAGGTTGCACACGGTGGAAATGAAAATTGAAGTCATTCTGATTTAGAGAATGTATGCTTAGAATTTTTACTGCACTTGTATCTTTCCACCAAGGGGTTTGCCATTGGATGTGTTATACTTGCATCTTTCCTTTTGTTTAGCACTTATACGAATGAGGTTGCAGCATTTACTCATGCACCATTCACACAGGTAGGCACTTTCCCATCCATTTAGTCATAGACTCATCTCGTACATTCTCTCTCTTGAATTCCAACTAGTTGCTCATGCAAGTTGACATTGCAATTCAAAAAGTATTTGTTGGTGGATTGTTGGGCTCCATGCTTATTTTCCTTTTTAGTGCATGTGCATGTTCTGCAGTTGGTCGAGCTGTATAAGAGGTGGTTACCGAAGTAAGAAGGCAGTTTATTGAGAGGCTAGGGATCATGGTAGGTTGTCTTCCCTTAAATTTATACTTTGTTACTTGGTTTCCATGATTTTGTGCGATCCTGTATATCATTTGCCTCCACAGGACTATAAGGAGAAACCAGATTAGGATTGATGCATCGCCATTGTTGCTTCTGCATCTTTGAGGGAAATGATAAAACTGGGAGCCTTGGCCATTGCATCACATATTCTTGTTGGTAAGTTATCTAAATTTAGTACATAGAGTAGTTAAATGAGCAGTGGTGATTATTTCAAGATCACGACATTATGTGAAAGAAAAAAGTTATGTGGTGATTTAGTCAAATTTTTTTGGCTTTGGGTTGCTTTTTGTAATCCTGGCCTTTTGAACCCTTTAAATACTGCTATATATATGGATTTGAAACCATGAATGTGCATGCTTCTTTCATAGTTGATTAAGATATGGTCTGTTTCCATCCAATATCTGCAGGGTTATAAATTTTGGTAGCACAAATTCTCTTATCTCTACAACTAAATTTTGTTTCCTAGTTGAGCATTGCAAGCTGGTGTTATTAGTTGACTTTGAGAGTTTGCTTATTTGTGATGGCTATTGCAAGATTTTTACCATTGAGTTATTATTCCCCATGTGAATATATTTCAAAGATCTAGTTGAAGGTAGTGAGTGATATTACCTACTTATAGGTGTGCAAACTTGTTACGCTTTCATATTTCTATGTACCTCCAAGAATCAAATCTCTTGTACCAACACTTTATACCACTTCATGTACCAACAATGAACAGGTTGACACGTGTACTACATGGGCATTGTTGGTAAATGAAGTGGTATAGAGTTTTGGTACACGAGATTTGAATAAGAGCTTTTGAGTTCATGTTTCATCCCCTAAACAATCAAGTACTGCTGCTATTTTTGGTTTTTGAAGTGGTATAGCTTGGAAACTACTTGAAGTATTTTTGTACTTGTAGGAGATTGAAGATGGGAAGTAGGTGAGGACAGAAGGCTAGATAATTGAAAATAGAAGCTTACTTCTCGGTCACATGGAAGGACAAGAAAAGGATACGAAGATGTATGTTTATGCAAATCTGTTGTAAGACAGGAAATGCTATTATAGCTGTTTGTGTCATTGTATTGAATTGTAGTAATAGAAAGGTTTCTATGGTGAGAATCCGAGGAAGCATGGTATAATCATTGTTGTTGTAGGTTTCATTCGTGCAATGTACATTCGATTCTTGATTATGATTAAAGAGGCAGTTTGCAGGTCTTGGAACTTCTATCTCTATATAGTTGGCTCTCGAATGATTTTAATCCTTTCTACCAAGCAAGTATCAGTTTGGGTTTGAGGTTTATTAACAGGATTTTTTTTAAAAGTTTGCTTAGAGCCCCCAAAATCGCAGTGCCGGTAAGGTAACCTACTTGTAAACCTATTAGTTTGGTGGGTTTTAGTCTTTCTTCCTATCTCAATCTCAATATCGATATAAGGTTTTTAATGGTGAGAGTGAAGTGTCCACCGTCCTAGCTGTGAAGATAGTTAGTTAGTGTGGCACGTGAGCCTAAAAAAGCAAATACTTTTTCTATTTTATACTCCCCAATTCTTTGTATTATTGTCCTTAACTTTTTTTTTTTACTCCCTTCGATTTTAAAATTATCGTCATTTTTTATTTGGTATACTATTTCAAAAAAAATAATTAACTGTATTATAAATATTGGTAAAATGTGTGGTTTTCTTTAATGTCTTTGAACATGTGGTTATAATTAAAATTAATAGAAAAAGTAAGGATAAAGTGGTAGAAAAAAATTTAAAGAGAAAGTTTTGAAAGAATAAATTATTTTAAAACGAACGAAAAAAGAAAAGATGACGATAATTTAAAAATAAAAGGAGTATTAAATTTATTGATTTTTACATGAAAATTTGATGTGTGTTTAAAATCATAAAATTCATGATTCATAGTCCTTGATATTACGAATTGCGTGTTTTATAATTTTGAAATATATATATATATATCAAATTTCATTTGAAAAACAATCACGTTTTCTCTGGAAAAAATATTAAACTAGACAATAATTTTGGAAAAGAATGAGAGTAAACACTGTGTCAAAATTTATTTTTATTTTTCTTAAATTCTTGTTTAATTTTTTTCAAATAATCATTTATTTTAGTTTTATAACGTGTCCTTTAAAAATTTACTTTGTGATTCATTAATTAAGTAACAATAAACGTAATATTATACTCCTTCCCTCCCTAAGATATTATTTGTTTGATTTTTTTTTTGTTCAAATTGGATATTTTCAAGTACGAATTTGATATATATATATATATATATATATATATATATATATATATATATATATATATATATATATATATATATATTCAAAATGATAAAACATGTGATTTGTAATATTTTTAAATACTACAAATTACGTATTTACATCAAATTACTTTAGAAAAATGTTTAGTTTGATAAAAAAAGTCAAACATGATAATAATTTTGAGACGAACGGAATAATTAGTAGGAGAATCAAAGTAAAATTAAAACTTAACTACTAATATTTTCCTAAACTTTGTGTAAAAAGTCAAATATTCACAAATATTTCGTTGAGTTGAGTAAAGTTTATAAAAGAAGCAAAGGTAGATGGAAAAGGGTAGTTTTTTTCCCTCTTCATAAGGTCAACTACTTGCTATATATAAAGCACTCAGATGTTCGTCCCACTATTTGGGAGGTTTCAAATGCCTCAACAGATTGAGTGAAAGAGGGAGTGCAAGAAGAGAAATTAATCCGGGAACGGCGAGAGGCCGATCATTGATCGAGCTATAGTCGTTTCGAGAACTCGAGGTCATCGAGAGATTCAAGGCATGGGAAGGCCTCCTTGCTGTGATAAACTGGGCATCAAGAAAGGTCCTTGGACACCCGAAGAAGATATCATATGAGTCTCTTACATACGAGAACACGGCCTCGGAAATTGGCGATCCGTGCCTACAAACACCGGTAACAGTGCCGGTCCTGAGATTTTGAGGGCCCTAGGCAAATTCAATAAATGGGGCCCCAACAATATACATGTTAAAATATTAAAAGCTTTGGTTCGAGACCATATCAATTGTTTTTCGTTTTGTTTTTTTGTCTCACATCCATGTTTTGAATTTCTTTTAAAAGCTAACAAAACGTTAAGCATTTTAAAAAAAGAAATCAATAAACAATACACTTTCATAGACACTAACTAATAAATATTTAAATACAAAATTATTCACAATAAAAAATACTCTCTCCGTCTCAAAGTTGTCTTGTTTGATCCGACACATGGATTAATGAAAAACAATTGAATACTCCAAATTTTGGCATTAAATCTTTCAGGCAGAGTGCACATCATCTTACTAACAAGTTGATCATTGGTGATAGGTTCACCTAAAGCAAAAGCAGTATTGGATATATCAAGTAATCTACCATATTAAGGCATAATACCCTCATTCTCATTCATTCTAGTGTTTTCAAATTGTGTGATAGGCATTCTAAGTTTAAAAGCACGAACACTAGCAAGTCCTTCACATAAGGTATGAAGGGCCTCCCAAACATCCTTAGCAAAGTCATATTTTGCAATAACTCTGAAGGTGTTGGCATCTAAGGCTTTATATAAGGCTGAAAGAGCCTTAGAATTAAACGAGGTTGTGGTTCTATCTTCAGTGGTCCAATTTACCTTACTGGTGATTTTAATAACATCATTGGTCCTAGGTGTAGTCCACCCATTCAACACAGCAAGCCATGCTCTCTCATCAATTGATTTGATGAAAATACACATCTTGACTTTCCAAATTGAGTAATTAACATTCGTCAAGGTAGGAGGACGAACAACATTCTCATATTGAGAATCCATCATGGCTACAACCAAAATCTTCTCTTAATGACGTCAAGAGAAGGCTCTGATACCAATTGAAAGTACAATAGTAGCTAGGATTCCAAGGAATAAACTATCAAATAAACAGTAGAAGACTTTATTTCAATAAAGCAGTAGTAAGACACATAAATATACCAAATAATCTACAAGAAATGCTTGTAGATTCAGCCTTATGACCAAAATGGTTTTCACTAAAAAGATTATAAGTCTTACAACCAAATAACAAGTGAAAATTACTAAAAACCAAAACCTCTCACAAGACTATGAAGTCTGTAGAGGAAACCCTCAAAAAATACAGTAAAGAAAACGTGAGATTAAAATATAAGTTTCCTATCGACTAGGAAAACAAACAACCAAACAACCGATACAGCTGCATTGAATACTCCAAGTAAGCTCTCAACTTTCTCTCTCTTTGTAGAATATATTTCTAAGTCTCTCGAGGCGTATCTCTTTTGTACGAGCTGCTCTTGTATATGTACTCGAGCTGGGAGTTCTGAAACAATAAAAAAAACCAAATTCTCCAAGGAAACACAAGATTAGGAAATAAGAGATTTAGTTTCCAAAATTGGTTTCCTTAATTAAAAGAAAGATCTTATCAAAGATTTAGTCAAACTTAACCAAGGACTTTTGACAGCTTTAGAAAGTATTTAAATATGGTAACTACTTACCATTGCTTTTGGACTAAGAAAGGGCACAACAATTAATTAATAAAGAAAAATAGGACAACCCTATTTTACCCTTACAGTTCATCTTGAACAAACTTGCTATTTCCCAAATAAAATGCATTCCAAATACTGGGAAGAAGATCAAAGTACTTGCCAAAGTTGTAAGCAAGCTCTTCTGAAGTCATGTTGACCGGGACTGAAGGGTAGAGAACATGTCTTTTCCTCTTATAGTTCTCATCCATGTACTTCACTGGGTTGACCAAAGGTTTATCCTCTCTCCTCATGAAAAGAGAAAAGGGCTTGGACAAAGAATGGTAGGTGGTCAATTGGGAATACCCAGTTTTTGAGGGATAGGTTTGGGGTTTTTACAGAAGATGAAATAAGATGAATGGTAAGTTGGGTTTGAAATAGGAAGGAAATATGAATCAGGTGGTTGGCTTGAGGAGGTTGTTTTAGTACGTGGTGAAGGTAGATGGCTTGTAGGTTCAAAAGATGTGGAGAAAAGGGATGAAGAAACCTATATTTAGATATGGATTAACCTTCTACTTTGAAGATATTCTAGTTGTAGTAGCTGGAGCAGTGACTGCTGTTACATTAGCAGCTTCCTCAGGGATACCATATGCTTCTTCTTCCTCAATGTCTTCAAGCAGATTTCTTATTCTTCTTCTGCTTGGACAAACCATATTTGCAGTAACAGCTGGAGGAGCTGGTTGGATATATTTGTGGATTGATGGCCTTTATTATGTCTCCAACTAAAAACTTCCTGATTCTAATAGGCATAATCACAATAACATTATTGATTGCTGGATACTGCCTCAGAAACTGAGTGATGATTAGATGATGAGATATCTTAGCTTTGTCAGTTTCCAGGTTTTCTCTGTATCTTGCATGTTAGCAGAGACACACTCTAACTACAATCTAGTGCATTTCATGGTTCTGTACAATGGCTTCCATCATTTGCAGTTGAGCTTCAGTTATTTTGTCATGGCTTCCAGACATGACAATAAAGAATTTGTCTATTACAGTAGCAAGGACATAGTGCAGAGGCTGGAAGTGATTTTTGAATCTATCACAGGCCTTTTCCATACGATGACTGTCTCTCATGTTGACCCATTCACCATTTTGTACATCCAAAGGGACAGTGAGGCTGGTTGATCCAACAGTCCTCAAATCTTGGAAGGTATTTGAAATTGTAGTTGTATCAAATACCACTTGAACTCCATTAATGGAGCCAGAGAGAGAGAATGAAGTGTTTGGGTTAGGTTCATGTTGTTGAAGAATTGTTCTGTAAGGGTTTGACTATATGTTGTGATATCAAAGGATAGAAAGGGCATGAGTCCAGAAGCAGTAAGCACTTGGACCAATTTCTGTCCTGTAGAATTCTTGTTGAGCGAAGAAGCGTCCAGAAGGCATCCAACATTTGTATTATCTGCCATTTGTACCTGTGAAAGTTTGAGATGTTAGAAGAAAAAGATAGATATAACACAAAATTAAGTAAATTACCAGATTGAGTTTTGAAAATAGAGATGAAAGAGCACGATGACTGGTAAGAAGTTAAGTTTGGGGTTTGAGTGAGGAAGACGATGAACTGAATGGAGCAAAGAGAGATAAGAAAGAGAGAGAGAGAGAGAGAGAGAGAGAGAGAGAGAGAGAGAGTAAAAGTGTTTGAGTGATATGAGAAATGGATTAAGTGGGGGTAAAGGTATTCAAGACACATGTGAAAATTTTTGTCTTGAAATACAAAGAGAATTTTGGGTTTTTGAACCAACATTAAATGAGGTTAATGATGAGTTTGTGAAAAGGGGTCACTCAATTAATGTTGGGGGCAGACCGGGCGGTTTGTGCTAATCTGTCTTTTCAACTGTCAGAAGAATAGTGTATTAGTGGGGGACGGTTGAATTTTCAAGACAAAAAAAAGCGGGAACCTCAAATATCTCTCATAAATATTAATGATTTAAAAGGTTTTTAATTGAATATTTAAAATGAGACCACTTGTTGAGATACGTTTAGCAAGTGTTAAGGTTCAGAAGCTTACCTGAGCTTTGACTTATTTTCAGCAACTGTGAGACCTTACTTGCTTTATAAATTTCTTCAATAGATGATGTGGCAGCTGAAGATTTAGTGTCTTAAGAAATAAGCAGTTGGGAAAGATTTAAGAACTTTCAGCTGGAAGAATGTGTTAGCAGATGTTACTGCTGAAGCTTCAGCTGGTAGAAAGATGATTGTCTTTTAAGACTTTGAGTATCAGCAGATATCACCAGTTGACATTGTTTAATTGATGATTATTTATACTTTATACTCATTTTGATGATCATCTCTGTGATCAGTATGCAGAGTCTACCCGCTGATACTATGTAGCTGTTGCATTTGTTAGTCAAACAAGTAATAGTTCATGAAAGAATAAGCATAAGTATGTCATTCAAAATAGTGAACACTGTAAGGTATTTTAAGATGGTAAAAAAAATACAGTAATCAATAAGGATATAAAAGAATGTTCTGAAGCAAAGCTTTATCCTTGATTTTGAGTTCCTCCTTAATCCTTTTCTCTTTTGTCTTTTTAATAGTAGTTCATGATTTTGAAATTTAAATAGAGATATGGGGAGTAGAGAACATACCCGAGTTCTTTGATTCTGATAGAAGGCTTGCCTGGTTGGTTAGTCATTTGAGGGAGCCTATTGATTCAGCTTGTGTTGTCATAAAAGTCTTTGCAGCCACAAGTTTACATGGTTTAAACTTGTAATCACCTTTCCTTTAGCTGGCTCTTCAGCATCTAATTTCATCAGGTTCTTCAGCAGATGGCTTCTTAGTAGAAAAGTCAGTTGGTGCTAGCTGCAGAAGTTTCATCGATTGATGCTATGTAGCTGTGTTGGTTGATAATTTAAAACAATGTTTGTCAGCATATATCGTGGTAGATGATAGATATATTTTAGCATATTCTGTCCACTGATGTAAATTTGCCACTGACACACTTGGTTTAATCAATCATCAGCATTTGTAGAGGTTGATGAATACATTGACATCAGATTTAAGGATTTAGATCATTTCAACAAATTATAAGTGTATCATCAATGTTTGATGATTTCTAATGCTCATTCATATCTTGATCTGTCAAAGTTTTCTTCAAGGTTTGTTTAAACACTCCTCCTCAGCTAGAGCATATCTTTGCATAAATATTCATGAAGTACTTGGTTCGAACTTTTGGGTCACTCTGCCTTGCCATTAGCAGAGTTGGTTTGTTTTTTTATAATTCCTTCATAGTGTCTTTCCAGCAAGTTAAGAGATACCTGCCACATATTATGAATCTACAAAAAACTGGTTAAGTCATAAATGATTAGATATAGATAAAAAGATTTGTGTTGATTTGACAAGAAAAATACATGTTCATTGAAGAAAATCTTAAGAGCTTTTTAACAGTTGTTATAAAAGAGAATTATGAATTCAAGCATGCAAATACTAATAGTTAGGAATGTGTACACACGTTCCTTAAATATGAAGTACTCCGGGTTTATAGCATTTTTGTATGGACACCATCACCACTACACAAGATTTACCTGACTACATGTTGCACAAATAATAATATCTAATAAGTATCAAAGAAATGTTATACAAGCACCACCACTACTACACAAGTTTTACGTGACTACATGCTACATAACAATTTTAGTACATACCCAAAAATGTAATCTCTTTTTCGAAGTAACATGATCTCAAGAATGTCTTAAATGTATGTATTAATAAGTCAATTTCAGTAGTTCTAGTGAAATCTATCTATGTAGATGAAAGTAATATGACTTGGCAAATATGACACTAAAGCAACAGTTTTGAAATAAAAGATTTTTAGATCATAGAAAACAAATGAAGGTGATAAGATAAATCTGATGATTTTCAAAATAATATACTTCATTAGCTGCTAGTGGTTGATCCCACAATACGTCAATAGACTTATTTCAATCACTTAGGAATAAAAACCAAGTTAAAGACATAATCATTTTAGTCAGGTTTCTTAATACAAATATGAAGTTCATAGACGAGATATAAATATAGCAAAGTTTTTCAAGAAAGGTTTTTGGAAGGAACATTAAAACAGTAACTTAGCTGAGTACAAACAAAGTGATTTTTAGCAAACATTCAACTCATGTAAAAGAAAAGGAAAAATTAGTATGGGAACGAGTGAATTTGCTAAAGGAGTGATGGGCATATAGGCAATGGTTTCCAGAAGAATACAAATAGATTCCATTTGACTTGCTCAATGTAAGTAGGCTTCCTGTATATCTTACTTATGTTCCACATATCAGCTTTATCAACTTTAGTAAATATATCAGTCATCTCCTTTGTAAGGGTATGGGTCAAGAGAAATCATAAATACCTTTTAAAGAATATGAAATTTTGAAGACAGAGTATTGATGATTTCTCAATTGTCAATTTGTATGCTACTAGCAGATATTTTTTTTTTCTACTGTCGATTGAGAAGATGAGCTTCTATCAGTATGAAAGATTTCTCTTTAGTAAATTTACCAACATTTTCAGCTATAACAGCAAAAGGTTTTCTAAAGACAATATTTTTGAAACATGTCTTTTGCAATAGTAATTTTGAGAAAATAATCCACACAATAAAAATGTTTTTCAAGAAACAAATGAAATAAGATATTTGATAACTATATATATAAATTTATTTATTTTTTTGTAATTCTTTCTTTTCATATATCAAAGTGGTCAATAAAAATATATATTGAATTAACAATGTTTGATTGAAAAAGTTTTTGAAGTTGCCATGACGATCTTTCAAATTGTTGGACTTGGAAAAATAAAATTTTTAAAAAGTTAGGCTTTGATACCAATTATAAGTCCAGTAGGCAACAAAATAAGGTTAGAGAGGGGGGGGGTGAATAACCTTTTAAAAACTTTAAGAGTTATTCTGGAAACTTTCAAACTTGACAACTGAAAAAATAAGTTATCATCACATAGACAAATTGTCTATGAGCTGATGAACAAAATATTTTGTGTCAGCTTGTGAACACATGTTGAAGTAGTAAATGTTTTAAGCCAATCACTTAACATAAGAAATGAACTGAAAGACTATATATATATATATATATATATATATATATATATATATATATATATATATATATATATATATATATAAATGATTAAAGAATGTAACTAACTAACACTTAAGTAGGTGGAAGATGCTTAAGTGTTAAAAACAGTTCTATTGGCTAAAAGGATAGAAGACAAAGTATTAGGAGTGGTTCACATTGTAAATTGCTACGTCCATTACCAAGTTGGTTAAACTTGGATTTTTGAAGTGCACTAAATATTATTGAAAATCTAAGTGGTCACTAACGGATATGTGTACAACAAAAACTAGTGTTTGAGGAGTATGATTGAGAAATAATCAAACTTGCGCAATAATCAAAGGTTCCTTAATTATTCGAAAGAATAAAATAACAATTTAAACAATGACCGTTTAAACAAGAACTAGAAAAGAATAATAAATGAAAGACTATCTAGTAAGTGTATGAGGACTAGAACACATCAAGGAAAGAATTGCCTGAAGACAAGGTTATAAAAATCGCTAGGTGGGCGCTAGGCGCCAAACCAGTGCCTGGAGCGCTTGGGCGGGGCCTAGAAATTAAACATAATATCCCGTTTTTAATATATATATTTTTATTATAACCTAATTATTAAACATTAATTTTTTAAATATACTAATACTAAATATCACCTAATAATTTAAAAATAATAATTACATTATGATGTTAAATTTTAAAAGTAAAACTAGAAATTTAATATCATCTAAGGTTCAAAATATTATAAAAATAGTCAATAGTTCAATTATCCATATGTCAGTTGACAATTACAAATTTACAAAAATAATTTAATAATTTGAAATTGATATTTATTATAATAATAATAATAATAATAATGATAATAATAATAATTATTATTATTTAAAAAACCCAAAATGACATTATTTAGGGCCAAAATTTAAAACAATAACTATAAAAATAGGAAAAACTAGTAGTTGGCCGTCTAGCCCGCCTAGTCGGGTGACTAAAGCACCTAGGCGGCGCCTAGCCCACCTAGCCGATTTTTTCGCAGATTTGCCAAATTTCTAGGCGTCGGGGTGGTGCCTAATGCTTGCTTGAAGGAATATGTTGAGTGTCCAGTTGAAACAAATCAAAGAGAGAATATCATATAAGTAAAGAATGATAGATTCAACCACTCTATCCTCTATTTCTGTATTTCTTCCAGTCTTCCGCTTATTCAATCCTTACTTCAAAGCTTATTTATAGAGATTTTAAATAATAGCCGTTTGAAAGAGCATAGATGATCTTCAAAGAATGATGATGAAATCTTTCATTTAATGCACAGAGGTCTTGTTTAGGTTTTTAGATGATATTTCCTAGCAAAGATAATAAATTTGGTGATTAGCTAGTATACATGAAATACTGTAGAACATTTAAGATAGACATAATTTTGTTTTTCATATGAATAGTTCTACGGTTGAAATATAATTGCTAGATAATATTTAAATATTTGTACGTGAATGCCAAGTGTTTAATATGAAATTGTTTGGAATTCAAAAAGTTTGAGACTTAAAGTCTTAAATATTTTTTAGAGCAATATTTCAATAGTGTATAGTGTTTCAGCAGATAGATAATTTAAGCATTTAAGCCGATGTTGCCACTATTATTAAGTTATATGTTAATTTTAAAAGTTTTTAAATAAAATATTTTTACTTTTATTATCAATGGAGAATATGTATCTCACGTTAGTTAGAAAATTATATTGATTTAAAAAATATTTCGGTAAAAAAACGTTTAATTAGTAACATTAGAAGAAATTAAATTATTATAACCATTGAAGAGTTTAACAATCCAATTATAATGTCCAAAATTTATATTATTATTAAAAAAAAAAAGATGTATCCCACACTGTACCCGTACGGAGCACAGACTAAATAACTAGTAAATATTTAGGCTTGTTTGGTAACCATTTCGTTTACAATATTTTTGTTTCTATTTCTAATTTTTTGTGAAAAATAAAAATAGAAATACGTTTAACAATCATTTATATTTCTGAGAAACTAGAAACATTTCTTATTTTTCCTCAAAATTTAGAAATGGAAAAAAATCGTTTCTCCTTTAAGAGAAATGATTCTTTTTTTGAAATTTGGAAGGGTCAAGGTCGGTCAACTTAAATGAGGTCGGGCCTTCGAACTTTGACATGGTAAATTTTAAACCATAATTTTTCCTATATATATATATATATATATATATATGTATATATACATACATACACACACACACACACATAGATACATACATACATAATTTTTCCTGAGTGTCCTTGTCATATCTCCCACCCTTTGGAGTCACAGTAACGTAATAAAGAACCACTACTATTGTAATACCCCAAAATTTTCTATATTAAAATAAATTTTCTTTTATTAATTTTACCAAATATCAATTATTATTGTGGGCTTAAACTTTCCAATTTGGAATTTGTATATTATGGTGTGGGCTTGACCCATCAAATTGAGTGGGCTTGATACTAGTTAATTATATATATGGTGTGGGCTTATATTGATATATATATATATATATATATATATATATATATATAATAGTTATAATAATCAACAATAATAATAATAGCATAATAGTAATTATAATAAGGAAATGAAAGGAGGAAGTGAAACAGACTCTGTACCTAGGAAACAACTGCTGCCGGAAAATTCATTGAACGAAGAAGATGAAACGCCGGCGTGGGTGTATAAGAAGGGTCGAATATTTGGATGCTTTGTTTTGCAAAAATTAGAAAGAAAAAGAAGATTGTGAGTAAGAGGAAGTGAGGGAGAGCACAGCAGAAGAGAGACGACAGAAGAGTCTTAGAGAGAGGGGCGAGTGGCAGAGTGCTCGGTCGCACATCGTCGAACAATCTAAGGTATTCCTTTCGTCCCTCTTCCAATTACAATGTTAACAAATTCCATTCTTGAGTTCATAAGATAGTAGGCTCAGTTGAGTGTATTCTGTCGAAGCTTGTGTTCGTCGGAGATAATCGATATTGTTCGATGAAGACGAAATACATAAATCCTTATGTGTGAGTATTTGAAACCGAGAAAGAAGATTGGACGAAAGATGAAAATTTAGCTTCAACTGTTATAACCCGGATTCCTTGTTTCTTGGTTTAATAATAATTATGAATTCAAAATCTGTAACTGGGTTCTTGGAAATCAAGCTGTAAATTTTTTTAAAACCCGAAATGCATGAATTAGCTTCCAAATGAATTCCTACTGTAATGTTGTCTTTTTAAAAAAAACCAAAGTTGGACTTTTGTTTGGGTAGTAGATTAGTAGACAAATTGTTAGTATTTAGGCTTTCCAATGGCGGGTAGTAATCACCAAAACAGAAGAACTGTTTTGGTGAAGGTGATGAAGGTAAGTTTCAACCACCCCCCTAAACTTTGGAGCTGTAAATTACTAATTTCTGTAGTTATAGGTTGGTCCCTAGAATTTTAAAACCCTTAATTTATATCCTTAGTTTGTTAAGAAGGCTGGAGATTTTATTTATTTATATTTTTTTGATAAATCTGTATTTGTTCTTTGGACTCTAAATGAATGGTATTGTTCTATGTATTTTTATACTTTCTGAAATTTCCAAGTAGCAAAGGTTGTTAAGTAGACCTTATATAATCATTCTAACTAGATATTATAAGAATATTGTTAATTTTTTTTTATATCATTAGAAGGTCTCTAAAAGTTATAATTTTGTTTGGTACTGTATTAATTGAGATTTGGATACGCGCGGGTAGCGGTACGTTGTTCTCAAAGCTAACTTTTCGTCGCATCGCTAAGGTAAGAGATTATGCATCGTTTAGGTTAATTTGAATTCTTAATTCCAAAATGTTAGGTTTCCGCTATTTTCCTTGGCATTTACCTTTCTTTGAAAATGTGTGCCGGCCTTGGGTTGGTTTTTGGATTTGAAATCCCGTCGTACCCGTTCTTTCGTTATTCTTAATTGTGAAATTACTTTATGAATCTCACAAATTATTTAAACTCGATGTTCGATATTTTATTCGGTTATCATTGTTATTGATTTTGTTGAAATTGTATTATATTTTTTTTAAAAACTCTGTTATGATCACTAAGATAATTTGAATGACCATTTGGCCTGTTAAGGCGACATTACACCATAGGAACTATGGTGGGGTAATCCGGATATACCATTTTGCTTTTGACCCTTTTGGGGTACTTTGATATTTGGGGTTCCTTGGAGCCACTTTTGTTTGGTCTAAAATGACCGCTTATGTGATCATAACATCTTCCTTAATATTTGATATTGATCTGTTTGATCCTTGCAAACTCGTTAATTATTCTTCGATCAATGTGTACTTAATCTTGTGGATATCTAGAAAAATAATTCTTTTGACATCTCCATAATTTCTTTATTTGTTTACAATATATCGTTTGACTTTCTTCCCGGTCAACTCCTCCTTAGAAACCGGAGGGGTTGTATATGAACTTACTAGCTTTTGTTCGCTCACCCTTTTTCCTACTCCTTTTCGTTCAGGACATAAGTAAGGAATGAAAACATGAAAAATTTGGTTCAGTTCGGTTCGGTCCAATTGAAGAGTTTAAAATTTCGTTATGTCATGAACTATTATTTATAATCGTTAATTGGATTTTTGGGAGATTTATTTAGACCTATGTTTTTATTGTAAGTAAATTTTGGTAAGGGATTTATGTTCGAATATTGGATGTTTAAGTGAAAGATACATTATTTATGCTTTGGGTTTTAGTATGATTTTTGAGTTTATTGGTGACGTGGCCATTATGTGGGCCCCTATAGTTGGGCCCAAATTTTGGGGCGTTACAGTTGGTATCAGAGCTTAGATTTCAGATCCAAATGGGTTAGAAAGTAAAATTCCTAAGATTTAATCATAGGGTAAGAGTTGGACGATTTTGCACTTGAGGTTATCCAATATCATTTATTTGGTGCATGGTTTACTTAGAGAGATAATAGTGATGTCAACACAACTGATATACTTTCTTTGAATTTGTAGGAAATGGCGTATAACAACACCGGTAGGACATTGATCGCTTCACCCAGGACACCTGTGGGAACGAGATTGAGTACAATGCGTGCTAGAATAGTCGAGCTGGAAGGAATGAACCAAGTGTTGGTACAGGAAAATCAGTTGTTAAGAAATGACAATCAACTGCTAGCAAATGAGAACCAAGCCCTTATAGAACAAGCTAGAGAGATGACGAAGGCATTGAAGCTGGCCCAAGATGCCTTATTTAGGCCTTTTGATGAGATAGATGACGCTAGGAGGGCCAATGCAGAAGTAGAAGCAAGACTGAGCAATACATAATTTTTGGTTAAAAATGCTTGGGATGCGGTCCAAACGGCCATAGATATTGGACCGGTTGTGGAAGAAGATCTAGAAGAGGAGGAAGAAGAAGACGAAGAGATGGTGGACATCGAGGCGGATGTCAACCCTGTAGTTAACATTGGGAATCAAAGTCACGAAGAATCTGACCCAAGTGAGGACGAAGACTCCCAGGCAGAAGATAGTTAATTAGAAATATTTTTTTTTTGGAATAATTGTTTTAGGTTGGAAAAATGGCCGCCTAAGGTGGAATTTGGAGAACATTTTGTTTGTTGCGTTTGTTATTGGAACAATGGAGCGCATCTTATGCTCCCGAGTTTGTTATTTTGACAATTAAATAAAATTTGAAATAAATGAAGAAATTTTTGGTATTTATTTTTGAGTGTATGAATGTGTAATCTAAGATGTCATACTGATTGAAATATGCCACTATTAGAATAGTGACCCTAAACTGACGTCTTAACGTTCTATCTCAGTACCTAATGGCACGTGGAGGTCGCGCTGGAGCCCGTGGACGTGGACGTGGTAGGGGTACTCGAGCTGCTAGGGTCATGCTGAACTCCACTTCAGGAGGTGTGGGGGAAAATAGTGTGTCTGCGCCAAACGTGAACACCAATGGGCCAGAACATATCGCAACCCAGTCTAATGCAACGGCAGCTGGACCAACGCCAGTAGACCCTACTCTCCTTGCGCTGCTTCAAACTATAGCACAAGCCCGGTGGGAAACAGAACCTGATAATCCAACACTGAGCACCATAAATACCTACACCGCATGCAACGCGGCGGCCGCTACTCCAACCACACTGCAAAGACATCAACTGGGCCAATGGTAAAAGACCCACCGGACATCTTCCGAAGAGAGATCCTAAACCTTTCTCGCGCGCTGTACCGAGAAGCCTGAGGACTGGATTGAAAGCATGAAGAAAATCTTCAGGACAATGACCCTCACTAGTGAGCAGAAGGTTAACCTTGCCACATTCAAATTCGTAGGGGAAGCTGATCAGTGGTGGTAGCCAGTAATGAGGACTGCTGAGGCAGAGGGGACAGGAGAATATACTTGGGAGATGTTCCTGGAAGCTTTCAACAAGAAGTACTTTCCGCCAAGTGTACGTGATAGGAAAATAGTGGAGTTTATGAGCTTGGAACAGGGAAAGATGACCTTGGACGAATATGCCGCAAAGTTCACCGAGCTCTCAAGGTATGCTCCGGACCTCTTCGAGAACGATTACCAGAAGGCAAGAAAGTTCGAAAGGGGTCTTAATGGTAAGATTAGTTATCGGTTGGTACCACTATAGCTAGCGACTTATGCGGAGGTGGTGGACCGTGCCAGAGTGATTGAACGTGATTCAGAAGCTTACCAGAGGAAAAGAGATGAGCACAAGAGGGGAGCCGATGACAATTCGGGTAAGTTCCGTGGTCAACCAAGTGGTCAGGGGAATGTGAGTAATGTGAATAAACGAAGGGCTACCGAAGACAACCGTTTTAGGAGTGGAGCTCAGTCATCTAGAAACCAGTCGTATCATCGAGTCAAGTAATCAAGCCGCCGAACCGAGACGCGAACCCCTTATGTCGTACTTGTGGGGGTAAGCACCAGACACATTCTTGTTATCGGAACTCTGGGGCGTGCTTCAATTGTGGGAAGATGGGGCACTTGGTTAAAGATTGCCCAGAGCCAAACAAAAACACCTTCGTCAAAGGAGCCACAAGTGGAGACAAGGAGAAACCAAAGGGGCATGGGCGTGTGTATGCTATGACTGCTAAGGATGCTCGGGCAACAAACGATGTGGTGACAGGTACCTTGCAATTATGTTCCAGTGATGCTTATGTTTTGATTGATCCTGGTGCAACCCACTCTTTTATATCTGTTTCGCTTGCACGTCGAATGAAATTGGCACCCCAGAACTTAGATGAGGTTTTGGTTATTGACACCCCGACGAAAGAATCCATCCCTATCACATATGTGTTTAGATCCTGTTCTTTGAAATTAGAGCATAGAGAAATGCCTATTGATTTGATCCCTTTAGATATGCAAGATTTTGATTTGATTTTAGGGATGGATTGGTTAGCCTCTTATCACGCTAGGGTCAACTGTTTTGAAAAAGAAGTGGTGTTTTGTATTCCGGGTGAACCAGAGTTCAAGTTTAAGGGGTCTAAACCAGTGGTGTTGTCGGGCTTCATTTCATCGTTAAGGGCAAGGCGACTCTTAAGAAAAGGATGTCAGGGTTACTTAGCCTCCATCATCGACACCAGTAAAGAAGGGGTCACCTTAGAATCACTTTCTGTGGTTAGGGAATTTTCGGATGTTTTCCCAGAAGACCTACCTGGCCTTCCACCAGACCGAGAAGTAGAGTTTGGGATTGATCTGGTGCCCGGGACGGCGCCCATCTCTAAGGCACCATACAGGATGGCACCAACAGAATTGAAGGAATTGAAGGAGCAGTTACAAGAGCTGTTGGAAAAGGAGCTGATCAGGCCAAGCGTATCGCCTTGGGGCGCTCCAGTGTTGTTCGTGAAGAAGAAGGACGGATCTATGAGGTTGTGTATTGATTACCGCGAGTTGAATCGGGTCACGGTGAAAAATAAGTACCCATTGCCTCGCATTGACGATCTGTTCGATCAGTTACAGGGTGCTCGTTATTTCTCCAAGATAGACCTTCGTTCAGGCTATCATCAGCTAAGGGTCAGGAAAGAAGATATTTCAAAAACAGCTTTTAGGACAAGGTATGGGCACTACGAGTTTTTGGTTATGCCATTCGGGTTGACGAATGCCCCAGCTGCATTTATGGATCTGATGAATAGGGTGTTCAAGCAGTTTCTAGATCGATGTGTAATAGTATTCATTGATGACATCTTGATCTACTCGAAGACTCGGGAGGAGCATGAGCAACATTTAAGAACAGTACTGCAGATTTTAAGGGAAGAGAAGTTGTATGCTAAGTTCAAAAAATGTGAGTTCTGGTTGGAGAAGGTAGCTTTCTTAGGACATGTGGTCTCAAATGAGGGTATTTCAGTGGACCCAGCCAAAATTGAAGCCGTAGTAAATTGGGAGAGACCCACAACGGTTACCGAAGTTCGAAGTTTCTTGGGTCTAGCGGGGTATTATCGTCGGTTTGTTGAGGGTTTTTCAAAGATAGCAGGGCCGTTGTCTCGACTTACGCAGAAAAACACGAAGTTTGTGTGGTGAGTGTGAGACCAGCTTTCAAGAGTTGAAAAATCGACTAGTGTCAGCCCCGATCCTTGCTCTACCATCAGGGACGGGAGGATTTGTGGTTTATAGTGATGCATCGCAAAAAGGTTTGGGTTGTGTGCTAATGCAGAATGGGAAAGTAATTGCTTACGCTTCCCGACAGTTGAAGAACTATGAACGAAACTACCCAACACACGACTTAGAACTGGCAGCAGTGGTCTTTGCATTAAAAATCTGGAGGCACTATTTGTATGGCGAGACGTGCGAAATTTACACGGATCATAAGAGTTTGAAGTACATATTCACTCAGAAGGAGTTAAACATGCGGCAACGGAGATGGTTGGAGCTGTTGAAAGATTATGATTGCACAATATTGTATCACCCTGGAAAGGCCAATGTAGTGGCTGACGCCTTGAGTCGGAAGAATAGGGGAAGTTTGGCGGCTTTGATAACTAAGGAAAAGAGGATATTGGACGATCTTGACTCGATGGGAATTGAAGTTAGGGTTCGCAGTGGCGATGGTTTCTTGGCACACTTGAGTGTACAACCATCCTTGTTAGAAAAGATTAAAGCGGCACAGGCAGTGGATCCAGAGTTAGTAAAGATTTCCTTGGGGTTGGAAGATGGGGATCGGAAAGATTTTCGGCAGGATAATGACGGCGTCCTTCGTTTTGGGTCAAGAATTTGTGTTCCATCAGACCCAGAATTGAAAAGGCAGATTTTAGAAGACGCGCACAACTCGAGGTTTGCCATACACCCGGGTAGCACGAAGATGTATCGGGACGTGCGTGACACCTTTTGGTGGGAGAATATGAAAAGGGATATAGCTGAGTTTGTGAGTAAGTGTCTTGTATGCCAGCAGTGAAGACAGAGCATCAGAAACCCGGTGGATTGTTGCAGTCCTTGCCGATACCTGAGTGGAAGTGGGAGCATATCACTATGGACTTCGTGGTAGGGTTACCCAGAACTCTGAAGGGGTATAATTCAATTTGGGTCATTGTGGATAGGTTGACCAAGTCTGCACATTTCTTAGCGTTTAAAATTACTGACTCGATGGAAAGGTTGGCGAAGTTGTACATCGATGAGATTGTTCGGCTGCATGGAGTACCGGTCTCGATAGTTTCAGATCGTGATGCTAGATTCACCTCGAAGTTTTGGGGTAGCTTACAGAAAGCATTGGGTACAAATTTGAGTATGAGTACAACTTTCCACCCACAATCAGACGGTCAGTCAGAACGGACAATACAAACTTTGGAAGATATGCTTCGCGCATGCGTGTTGGACTTGCAAGGTAATTGGGACGATCACTTGCCTTTGGTGGAGTTTACCTACAATAACAGTTTTCATGCAAGTATTGGTATGGCACCCTATGAAGCCTTGTATGGACGAAAGTGTAGATCGCCTATCTGTTGGGATGAAGTGGGCGAAAGGAAACTAATAGGACCAGAGTTGGTGCAAGTTACTTCGGAGAAAGTGCAGCTGATTCGAAAACGACTCCTTATAGCGCAGAGCCGACAGAAGTCTTATGCAGATAATCGTCGACGCGAACTCGAATTTGAAGTGGGGGACCATGTATTCCTTAAAATCTCACCCACAAGAGGGGTCATGAGATTTGGTATTCGAGGAAAGCTTAGCCCAAGATTTGTGGGACCATTTGAAATACTCGAGCGGGTTGGTGAGGTCGCTTACAGACTAGCCCTGCCGCCTACACTATCTGGAGTGCACAACGTATTTCATGCATCTATGCTAAGGAAGTATGTCCCAGATCCGAGTCACGTTATTGCTAGTGAACCCTTACAACTACGAGAAGATTTGTGTTACGACGAGCAACCAATTCGTATAGTGGATCGAAAGGATCAAGTGCTAAGAAGACGAACAATTCCATATGTGAAAGTGCAGTGGACTAATCATACAGAGAGGGAGGCAACTTGGGAACTCGAGGAGGATATGCGAAGAAAGTACCCAAATCTCTTCGACTAATGAGGTACGCTAAGTTTAGGGGACTAAACTTCTTTTAAGGGGGTGAGAGTGTAATACCCCAAATTTTCTATATTAAAATAAATTTTCTTTTATTAATTTTACCAAATATCAATTATTATTGTGGGCTTAACTTTCCAATTTGGAATTTGTATATTATGGTGTGGGCTTGACCCATCAAATTGAGTGGGCTTGATCCTAGTACACTTAAACTTCATTTGAGTGGGCTTGATACTAGTTAATTAGTATATTATGGTGTGGGCTTGACCCATCAAATTGAGCTCCTTTCCATATATATTAAAAAATAGTTATAATAATCAACAATAATAATAATAACATAATAGTAATTATAATAAGGAAATGAAAGGAGGAAGTGAAACAGACTCTGTACCTTGGAAACATCTGCAGCCGGAAAATTCACTGAACGAAGAAGAAGAAACGCCGGCGTGGGTGTATAAGAAGGGTCGAATATTTGGATGCTTTGTTTTGCAAAAATTAGAAAGAAAAAGAAGATTGTGAGTAAGAGGAAGTGAGGGAGAGCACGGCAGAAGAGAGACGACAGAAGAGTCTTAGAGAGAGGGGCGAGTGGCAGAGTGCTCGGTCGCACATCGTCGAACAATCTAAGGTATTCCTTTCATCCCTCTTCCAATTACAATGTTAACAAATTCCATTCTTGAGTTCATAAGATAGTAGGCACAGTTGAGTGTATTCTGTCGAAGCTTGTGTTCGTCGGAGATAATCGATATTGTTCGATGAAGACGGAATACATAAATCCTTATGTGTGAGTATTTGAAACCGAGAAAGAAGATTGGACGAAAGATGAAAATTTAGCTTCAACTGTTATAACCCGGATTCCTTGTTTCTCGGTTTAATAATAATTATGAATTCAAAATCTGTAACTGGGTTCTTGGAAGTCAAGCTGTAAATTGTTTTAAAACCCGAAATGCATGAATTAGCTTCCAAATGAATTCCTACAGTAATGTTATCTTTTAAAAAAAAACCAAAGTTGGACTTTTGTTTGGTTAGTAGATTAGTAGACAAAATGTTAGTATTTAGGCTTTCCAATGGCGGGTAGTAATCACCAAAACAGAAGAACTATTTTGGTGAAGGTGATGAAGGTAAGTTTCAACCACCCCCCTAAACTTTGGAGCTGTAAATTACTAATTTCTGTAGTTACAGGTTGGTCCCTAGAATTTTAAAACCCTTAATTTATATCCTTAGTGAGTCAAGAAGGCTGGAGATTTTATTTATTTATATTTTTTGATAAATCTATATTTGTACTTTGGACTCTAAATGAATGGTATTGTTATGAGTATTTTTTTTACTTTCTGAAATTTCCAAGTAGCAAAGGTTGTTAAGTAGACCTTATATAATTATTCTAAATAGATATTATAAGAATATTGTTAATTTTTTTTTATATCATTAGAAGGTCTCTAAAAGTCAGAATTTTGTTTGGTACTGTATTAATTTAGATTTGGATACGCGCGGGTAGCGGTACGTTGTTCTCAAAGCTAACTTTTCGTCGCATCGCTAAGGTAAGGGATTATGCATCGTTTAGGTTAATTTGAATTCTTAATTCCAAAATGTTAGGTTTCCGCTATTTTTCTTGGCATTTACCTTTCTTTGAAAACGTGTGCCGACCTTGGGTTGGTTTTTGAATTTGAAATCTCGTCGTACCCGTTCTTTCGTTATTCTTAATTGTGAAATTACTTTATGAATCTCACAAATTGTTTAAACTCGATGTTCGATATTTTATTCGGTTATCATTGTTATTGATTTTGTTGAAATTGTATTATATATTTTTTTAAAAACTCTGTTATAATCACTAACATAATTTGAATGACCATTTGGCCTGTTAAGGCGACATTACACCATAGGAACTATGGTGGGGTAATCCAGATATACCATTTTGCTTTTGACCCTTTTGTGGTACTTTGATATTTGGGGTTCCTTGGAGCCACTTTTGTTTGGTCTAAAATGACCGCTTATGTGATCATAACATCTTCCTTAATATTTGATATTGATCTGTTTGATCTTTGCGAACTCGTTAATTATTCTTCGATCAATGTGTACTTAATCTTGTGGATATCTAGAAAAATAATTCTTTTGACATCTCCATAATTTCTTTATTTGTTTACAATATATCGTTTGACTTTCTTCCCGGTCAACTCCTCCTTAGAAACCGGAGGGGTTGTATATGAATTTACTGGACTTTTGTTCGCTCACCCTTTTTCCTACTCCTTTTCTTTCAGGACATAAGTAAGGAATGAGAACATGAAAATTTTGGTTCGGTTCGGTCCAATTGAAGAGTTTAAAATTTCGTTATGTCATGAACTATTATTTATAATCGTTAATTGGATTTTTGAGAGATTTATTTAGACCTATGTTTTTATTTTAAGTAAATTTTGATAAGGAATTTATGTTCGAATATTGGATGTTTAAGTGAAAAATACATTATTTATGCTTTGAGTTTTAGTATGATTTTTGAGTTTATTGGTAACGTGACCATTATGTGGGCTCCTATAGTTGGGCCCAAGTTTTCGGGCGTTACAACTATTATCTATGCCATCTCCGACATAGAACGAACTCCGTTACACTAGGGGTGTCTCCCACTACCACTAGACCTAACAATTACAACCCGGAACCCGTTTACCCACCCGATCCAACTTAAAAATTATCCAACCCAATCCGTTTCGACCCAAAAAAATAATGGGTTGGGTCGGTGTCGAGTTGAAACAGATCAGACACGTCACCCATTTTGACCTAGTAACTTTACTCTATAAATGTATGAATTTTTGAGGAAAAATCTATGTTAAGACGAGGTGACCCAGTAAAACCCGACCCAACTTAACCTTATCAATTTCAATCAGTTTGATAATCGGGTTCTAATGGGTTTCAACCCGTTTCGAATTGGATATGATATACTACTATGGAAGTTGTAATGTGTTGATTTTTTTGAAAAATAATATTAACTTTGTGAAAAGAAATAAAAATGTTTATAAAAAATAATTAGCTTTGGGGTTTTTTTTTTCATAATAGAAATAAAAACAACTAACAAATGTGTTTTTGTTTTTTGTCCAAAAAAAAAAAAAATAGAAACAAAGTGAAACAGAAATATATGAAACAAAAAAAAAGAAATAGAAATGTTACCAAACACTACCTTAAGAATGCATTTTGTAATTGTTTTTTTTTAAATTTATCTATTTCATAATTGGCTTTTTTTTTTCTGTATTCCTTAATTTAATTCTCTACTTCATTTTTAATTTTTTCCCCGGAATGTTGCACGTGACTCGCACGTTAGACACAAGGGTGAGTTTGGTACTTTGATTATTTTCATTCTACTCTACCCTAGCTTTATAATCGTCACATCCACACAACGGCAGCCCACTGTTTCTTATTCCCATTTGGCCTTTTCTTCCTTTTGCCATGGCAGAGGCACTCAAAACCTTACCACTGTTTATGTACGAACGAAATTTGATCAATTTGTACGACGCCCACCGTCGTTCGACCGTGGTTTCTCTGTTTAAAGGTTCGTCGGCATTTCTCAGATGTTGTTATTTGCCGTGGTGCTGTTAAACGTACTACTGGTATAGTTAATATTTCTAATTTTTGCTTTCTGATTTCAGGTAACACCGCTCTCTTGAAGCTTAAGCTTGGATCTGGAGAGTGCATTGTAAAAACAAAGAAGAAAAAATACTCTTTTCAGGTATAATTTTTTTAATTGTATTTAGCTATATTATTTTTAGTATTTATCTATCTCTTCGTTC
The DNA here is from genome assembly GCA_013146195.2 of Codonopsis lanceolata. Lineage (NCBI taxonomy): Eukaryota > Viridiplantae > Streptophyta > Magnoliopsida > Asterales > Campanulaceae > Codonopsis > Codonopsis lanceolata. The sequence continues at coordinate 28,237,368 of CM028380.1, forward strand.
CATACCTAGTTTGACTAAAATCAATTATATTTATAATCAAAATTAAATAAATCAACTTAAAGCCCCTATAAAATATTATTTTTTAAAAAAGAAAAACAAAAAAAAACATAATTAGAATTTTTAAAACTGGAAAATGGAAGAATATAATAAAAAAGTAGGTTTGTTCAAAAGAACATACAACTCCTCCGGTCCAAAAGCTAAAAAGAAAAACATTTAGCATATATCCATGATTCATACGACTTGATAGTCAAACAAACAGCCAATTGCCGAGGAATAGCGAAAGGTTGTTGGGTCAACAGATATCATGCTATTGGCACTGAAATCTTTGAAGACAGAGTTTCCTCACTCATTGGGGCATTAGATCAAACAGTGAGAGAGCAAAATAATATATCTCAATCATGCTAATCAATGTCTAGCGACTTGCAATGTTGAGTCTTGCATGTGAGAGGCAAGTAAGATGTAGACGAACCTGACTTAAAAATAGAGTCGGCGTGCCAATAACAATTGGCGCTAGGTGCGCATTGCCATGGACGGATCTACTTGTTAAGGAGTGGGGTCACGACATAGTTGTCAAAGTCGAGAGGCCCCAAAAAGGGGATAGGTCCAAATTTGAGGTGAGAGGCAAGGCGCTCATGAAAAAAATACTGAGGAAAAATATATAAAATACATATAACTTAACAAATATCAACAAAACATGTTATAAGTGAGCATAATACATGAAATTAAGTTCTAACATAGTATAAATGATGAAATTATGTGCTAGTTTAAATTCCAAGTAATATAATTGTAATACCCCAAATTTTCTATATTAAAATGAAATAATTTTATTAATTATTACCAGATATTAATAATTATTGTGGGCTTAACTATTTAATTTGTAGTTTATTAGAATTGGTTTAGGCCTAGTACACTTGAGTTTTATTTTAGTGGGCTTGATGTTCATTATTTAGTATAATTATTGTGTGGGCTTGACCCATCAATTTGGGTTTCTTTTCCTTATAATAATAGTTGTAATAATAGTAATGAAATGAAAAGAAGGAAAGTGAAACAGGCACTATGTACCTAGGAAACAAAATCTACAGTCGAAAAATTCAATGGACGTAGAAGGAGAATCGTTGTTGTGGGTGTATAAGAAGGATCAAACACTTGGGTGTTTTGTTTTGAAAATTTAGAAAAAGAAAAACTGTGAGTAAGAAGAAGAGAGGGGGATTAGACGGTGGTGGAAACTCAACGAAAAGAGAGGGACAGCACGCTGTTGAGGTTTTCAGTCTACTTTCATGGTGAGTTCAAATGGATCTTAATCTTTTACTACTGCCTTGTTTTTTTTTTAATTAGAATTGTTTCCATGTTGGGCTGAGTGAGATGAATGTTGCTAGGAGTGATAATAATAGAAGGAGAGAGTTGTCGGGTATTACCTTATGTTTGCCGAATTGGAAGAAAAGAATTGGAGGGGGGGAGTCGGACAATAAGATGGAGACAAAATAAAATAAAGAGAACGGAAAGAAGTGGAATAAAAACGGGAGAGCGAGGGAGGATAGGCGAAAAGAAAGAAATGGGTTTCCTGTAATGAAGTATGCATTTAGAATATGGTCATTACTAGAAAATTGGTTTTACGTGATTGTTGGTTGCGATGAGTTTTGAAATCATCACATAATTTTCTTTTTCGCGATTGTTTTTTTCCATTGCTTTTCTGCAATCGCCTTATGTATATGTGATTGCTTAACAATTGCCAGTGCCATCACCTTTGAATATTTGAGGGGAATTAACCAAAGAAAATAGGCCCCATGGAAAATAGAAAGATAATGTGATGGTTTTCGTAAATACGCGATTGCATTTGTAGTCACAAAATTTGACTAATACTAAGCGATGGTTTTGCCATCGCATTGATAAATAAAAAAATAATAATAATAAAATAAAAAATTGAAAAATATTTTTTCGTGATTGTTGGTTGTGATGGCTTCAAAAGCCATCACTTAATCTTCTTTTTTGTGATTACATTTTCCATTGTTTTTTCTTCAATCGCCTTATGTTTATGCGATTGTTTTACAGTCGCTAGTGTCATCGCCTTTGAATCGGCTGTGATGACTTTTGAAACCGTCGCTTAATCTTTTTTAGCGATTGCTTTTTTCATCATTTTTTCCGCAATCACGTTATTTTTATGTGATTGCTTTACAATCGTTAGTGTCATCACCTGAGATTATAAAAAAATTCAACATATAATTTATTTTTAAAACATAAACAAATGCAAATGCATCTAGACGTGTAGTAGTTGATGCGAAATTACTAATTATTTATTACAAAATTAATTGCTTCCTTCGTTCCTAAAAGAGTGTCATGTGTACCCCGATCGCGAAAAAAATTAAGAAATTAAACATATACTCCATCTATATATTTTCAAATTATCGTTCTCTTTATCCCGACACACTATTTAAGAAAAATTAATTAATTTTATTATAAATATTGGTGAAATGTGTGATTTTCTTTAATGCCTTTGAGCATGTGGTTATAATCAAAGTAGATATAAAAACTAAGGGTAAAGTGATAAAAGTGTTTTTCTAAAAGGGAAAGTTTTGAAAGAAAACAATTATTTTAGAACGGACGAAAAATGAAAAGAGAACGATAATTTTAAAACAGATGGAGTACTATAATTGATCAACTTTATTATAATATTAAGAGTATTTTTTAAGGATACATATGTGATAATGATTTCCATTAATTAAAGTGAGAATCAAATTAAAGTAAAATGATCACTACGAAAACCTTTGGATTATTAAGGACAAATTTCAAAGGAAATATAAATCCATGGTAATTCCAGACAATTCGGAGATTTCTTCTTTGGTACCAATATGAGCGTTGAAAGAGTAATATATAGACACACACACAATACAAACCATTATGGAGACACTCATGTATGAGTTCATATAGTTTAGTACCGATCACAACTTCTATTGTTAGATTGTTTCCTTAATTGGACACATGAGTAGAAAAATTAAACATGGTCTATGTGGCAACATATTTTGCGTGATGTAGATTACTTGGTGAGATAAAAGCATGATCGATATGACACAATTGCATTAGAGAAGGAGATAATTGAATTGTAGGAGTTGGTATTCCAGTTAAGTAAACATGGACATTGATTTCTTAAGTTAGATAAATATGAACTTTAATTTCTTATGACAATGTTTGACATAAGACCCAAAATAATGACAACGGTTCTACTGGTTGGCCACAAAGTAGAGGTCTTGGGTAGAGCCATCAAACGGGCTAGACCGGGCTGTCCCGACCCAAGCCCACCGGCTTTCGCTTAACGGCGGGCCGATCGAAACAGTGACGGGCCTCATAAAACTCAAGCCCAGCCCATGCGCACTTCAGGCCTATGGGAAAAAAAAATAAAATAACTACTTTTTTATTAAAAGGTACTCATAAATTAGTTAATAAAAGTTATATAACACATCAAAACATACATACTTATCTATTAGTCTAACTTTCACAATTACAAAGCAAAAGTGCAACCAAAACAAACATAAATAAAGGTAGTATAGAGTTCAACAATTAAACGAAACTGAAACTAGAAAAACTATAGTGTTACAGACCAAAGAAAAAATACATGTGCTACTTGAAAAGATATTTTTTAAAAAAAAGTTATAACCAAATTGAAGTTCATCGTACTGCTACCAATTTTCTAATATGTGTTTTCTGAGGATATACAATGTTTTTCGGGTTCTAGTTTGCAAAACCATACTAACTAGCAAATGCTCATTTTTTTATTCGCCCGACACAATATATTATTTAAATTTTATTTCTTATCAAGTTTATACTATTGAGGTTTTTTATTAGCTAATATCAGATAGAGATACTCAACTGAATAGATAGACCAGTTTCGATAAATTACTAACTACAACTATACTAAACTAGATTGGAACTTGGAAGATCAACTCCAGTTCCTCTTTGTAAGTGACACTTCCATCAATTTAGAATATGAGTTTCAACCAAAAAGAGAACCAATGATTTGATAATAGATCATACTATGTCATAAATTCATCGAACCAAAAGCAAAAAAAGAAAAAAAAAAGTAATCTGAATGAATGTCCTATATGTGTTTTTTTTTTTTTTTTTGCTTTTTAGGTTTTATGTTTTAGTTTTTAATTTTTAAATTAAGTTTAACTTTGTCAATCGTATGATCGGGTCGGACCGATCTTTTCGGGCTTTTCAAGTTCACGCCAAACACGACGGGGCGGGCCAAAGAGTTGTTTTTTCGGGCCTTCTAATTTGAGGCCCATGCCCTTGAAAAGTCGGGCCGACCGGACCGGTCTATGGGTCGGGCTCAATTTTGGCAGCTTTAGTCTTGAGCAACACCCTGAAGAAAAACTTCTATTAGCAACATGATTTAGTATTGAATGATATTACCTCCGTTCTGGATAAAGAGTTCCCGTTTTAAAGTCAAACTTAAAAAAATACATTTTAATAGCTCATTAGTAATAAAATGATATTTTTATACCTTAATTTTTGAACGAAGAGAATATTATTTGATCAATTTTAAAAATTTAAATGATAATAATGGTCTCTTATATTAGTCGTTTGTATATTTTAATTAATTTAAGTATTTAAAGATGCTGGAAAGAAATTTTATTTATTAATTTATTGGTAAAAGAATATATATCTTAGAAAAGCTAGAAATAAATTGAGGTAGTTTTTTTCTCCAAAATTCAAAAGAATATAGGTAATTTTAGGTAATTTTGTAAAAGAATATATATCTTAGAAAAACTTAGGTTAGTTCTCACAGTGCTGAACAGAAAGGAACGGAAGGCTGAAGGACGGAACGGAAGGCAGCAGCAACTGAGTCTCTTTCTCAAGTAGGTAATTGACTTTCTCTTTCTCTTTCTCTCAAGTAGGTAATTGACTTTCTCTTCAATTATTCTGAATTCTATTTCATGACTATTATGAATTTATGATCTATCTTTTTATTTAAAATTAGGGCTTTTGATTTTTTAATTTGGGTTTATATAGTTGATTTATTGATTACTTGATTAACTGATTTGATATTTTGATTGATGAATTTGTTGAAATTATTCTATTTATCCGAAATTAGGGCTTTTGATTTTTGAATTTAAGGTTAAATTCTATGATGAACTCATTAAAAAAATTGTTTCAAACCCAAGCCCCGTATAAACAGTTTTCTAAACTGAAAAGGAATTCTGGATAAACAACCTTCTTGTGTTCTTCATGAAGGTCATGATAGTAACCGGAATGAAGCCTTAATGAGATTGCTGAATATTTACAGATCAGTGCAAGTGCACTGTAATTCCTGTCTATAGATTTGCACAGGCAGTCCATCTCAACACATTGAGCATAACTATGAAGAACAATTTTCTCGCCATCCCTGTTCATCCATATAATAAGAATAATGAACAATTATGATATTATTTGACGTTTCTCCTGAATGTATAACTTCGCTAAGAATACTTCATAAACTTTGTGCATAGACATGGTGACCCTTAACTTCGGATGTAGGGATAATCCATCTAAAACAAGAGAAGTATCAGCTATTAGGCATGTAATTTTACCATTCATTCAACTGAAAACATAGTTATTAAAGGCGAGAGGCGGGCGAGAGGTTCATTTTTTAGGCGAAAGGCGAGGCGAGGGGCGGGCAACCGAAAGGCGAACAAGGCGAGAAATTAAGAAAAATAGCATATATATATTAATTTTATTGTGACATAATCCAAAACATATGGTTTTTATATTTCAAATAAAAGAGTAAGCATTGTTGTATTTTATTTTTCATAAATACACAAGCAAATAGTTTTTATATTTCATAAAAACAGTAAAAAGACATTTCAGACATAAACAACAGTATTACTAAACAAAAACTGATTAGCTGTAGGCCTGTAGCAGTGTATCAAATTGTTGCATTTTTTTATAAAAAACACAAACAAACTGATTACAGCATGTAGGCCTGTAGCAGTGCATCAAATTGCAGGAAATACAGAGTGAAAGAAGCATTGAAATAGTTTTTCATTTCATAAATACACACACAAAAAACAACAAAGTAAACAGAAACATAGTTTAAAAAATGAAGGAAGCAGAGTAGAAGTCAATTTAACCAAAAAAAGAAAGAAGAGAAAATAAAAAGTTTCTTGAAGACTCAGTAAAAGGAGTAAAAAATAGAGTAAAAAAAGTGAAGAAAAGAAGCAGGAAGAAGTCGAATTATCATGCAATTTAGCCACAAAAAAAGAAGAGAAAGTTACATGGTTGTCTGATTGTTGAAGACGACAGACTGACAAAGTCGAGGACTCAAGGGTGAAAGACCGAAGGCTGTTCTGCGAATCCCAAACAGGTCGGCAGATCCACGAACGAATGCTCTGTCTCGTTTAGCGACCAGGAAGGTATTTGTATCTCTCCTCAAAGTTGAAGAGTCTAACTGGAAGTCTAAAAGTCCAAGTCGCACGTGGGGGTAAGATGGTATGCGCGTTTCTTTTAAGTTAAAACCCTAAAAAAACTTAAAAAATAAGTCATATTAAGTTTTTTTCTAGAATGTTCGCCTTTGTCCGCCTCATCTCGCCTCTCGCCTCTTCAAAAGGCGAGAAAGGCGATCGCCTAGCCTCGCTTCTGTGTAATCGCCTCGCCTGGACCTACAAGGGGCGTAACCCCCTCGCCTCGCCTCTCGCCTCAGGCGAAGAGGCGCTCGCCTTTCGTAACTATGACCGAGAAGCATGTAGCATTCCAACTACCTTATATTTATAAGTAGAAAATAAAGGCTGGTATCACATCATCAATTAAATGAAGGGGTGAAAAAAAAAAGAATCTCAATTAAAAAGAATCATCATCATTGACTAAAGCTCATTATGGAAATACAAACATACCTCTACCAACTTGTTAAAAGTGGGAGCATTGCCCTCTAGTTGACATTTCTCCCGTGACTTTGCCAAATTATTAGTCTTCTTTTTAGAGATGTTATTAACCTCTCTACTAAGAGTATTAGTATTAGCCATTTCCTTGTATTTTATCTATGAAAGATAACCATCCTCTTCTGCTAATAGACTTCTCATTATTTAATTTTCCATAAAAGGAAACTATAGCTTTACAATCTGTCCTAATTGTAATCTCATTTTTACTTGATAAATAAATTCTGAATTTATCTAAAGCATAACTAACTGCTAGGATTTCTGGATAAGTACTGAAGATCTTTGTTTCTCTAAATTTACCACTAGCATAGCTGCATAGTTTTTCATTTGTCTTAGGACTATACTTATTTGGTTTGCAATGTACAATTGCTCCCCATCCTTCTAAACAGCCGTCCGTAGTAACGACCATATAATCTTCCCTTAAGGGTAAATGGAGATTAGGCAAATCTTTAACTAGACTCTTAATCTTCTGAACAAGAAGAATATCTTGTTTGTTAAAGTTTTTCTGTCCTGTAGAACTAACTTTGCTATACAAAGGTCCTGCTATTCTTGCTATATTAGGGATATAATCTCTAGCGTGATTAATAAATCCTAGAAAAGATCTAAGACCACTTTTGTTATTTGTATAGTCATCTGGCATTTCTAAAATTTTCTGAGAGATGTGGGGTTGCACTTTAACTCTTCCATCTCTAGATTTGAAGTTTCAGGATCAGATTTGTGTTGTGTTCTTAGGCATTGTGATTTTTCTTGAATGATTAGGAGAAGTGAAGGCACCTGCAGCTGGTAAAAAAAAAGTTAAAGTTAGAGTTTTAGTAAACACGTAAGTCTTTAAAAAAACAACTAGCTTTACACCCGTCCGTTAAACGCACGTCATATATATTTTTCAATCAAATTATACATAAACAACATGAAGTGAAAAACAAAATTAAAAGAATAAATTAAAAATAATGAATACATATATATATATATATATATATATATATATATATATATATATATATATATATATATATATATATATATATTATTGTAAAATTAATATCATGATTAAAAACTTTAACGATAATAAATAAAATAAACAAATAATTGTAACGTAAATATTGTGAGTTCGATGTACATAACTAAAATTATTATAACACATCGATTAAGAAAATGTTAAATTATTAATAGAGAATACAATAAATAAATAAAATATTATATAAATTTTAGAATATTTTTTTAAATACAACATTTGTCATTAAATATGTGCGATTACTACTATGATCACTATAATTAAATATGTACAATTACTACTACTATCTATTACATAACAAAATGCACGTAATCTGTATTAATCATTATTAATATAATTTTTTTATTTTTTAGTTAGTGTGTTATGAAAATTAAACACATAATTAAAATGTAAGGATAAAAATATAAATGAATTTAATTATTACTTATTACATGAATGAAAAAAAAAAAAAAAAAAAAAAAAAAAAAAATATATATATATATATATATATATTAGAATACATCTTTAAACGAATATATATTTGTTAGATAATAAAATTGCACAACAAATTCATATGACGATAAACCAAGAAAAACGACTCAAATTACATACTTCCTATGGTCATCCCTCCCTCGAAATGACAAAAATATCTCCGACTCAAAAACTCTTTCTTTAATAGTGTCACCCAAATTAGGTGACACGATAATATATGTACTTAATTATTACAACTATATATACAAATATTTAAGTTCACTTCAATAAACTATGAAATAGACATTTAAACTATGATTGCTCTCAATTCATTGTACATTTCACAGTATGATACTCCACCATTATACATAATCACACCCATCTAGAGTCATTGTACATGTTCCCAGAGCAATTAGACTACGATTTACTTGCTCATATTCATCCTCGCTTTTCTCACAGGTGTCAATGAGCGAAAATAGAATCCGATAATAATGATGTTGTCACCTCTCACGAGGATCATGTTGATCTTTAAAAGTCCACTCATCCACATGCCATAGCGATGCTACTACTTTTTTTTAAAGGTTGGAGGGAACATAGCCTCTCCAACCCTTATTTTTTAATATTTTAATGCGTTGAAAGACTACAATTATAGATATATGATGTCTTTGGTTTGGCTATAATAAATGGTGCCTCTAGTAAGACTTTAAACACCCGACCTCTCGGTTGAGAGTAGTGATGCATCGGGGATTACGGTAAGGTTTGAACACTCGATCTATCTGTTAAGATAAGCGGCAGCTAAATAGGGCCTTTGGGTAAGGCTTGAACAACAACGTTTCCTACGAAGAGGCTTGAACACCCGACCTTTCTATTGAAAGTTGTAAAGTCTAGGGTGTCTCTAGTGAGACTTGAACACCCGACCTCTCCGTTAGGAGAAGTGAGCGATACCAGTTGAGCTAGAGCTCGTTGGTTGATGCTACTAATTTTGCGGTGAAATTACTTGGTTATAGCAACAAAAGTGGTCACATAGCATTTATGGCGAGTAAGTAATGTTTGTTGAGTATAAAATTAGACATGTCGAGACTTTAAGGATCCATAATTGTTCATCAAATTATATTTCACTATGTACTTATTCTTTAGCTTCTATGGATAGAATTTATCTTAACAAAACTCACAAGTAAATTAATATCAATATAGGAAGATCTTATAGTATAATAAGTTTTTAAATTGTTATTCTTGTTTCCCTTGCATATTGGTAAAAGAGAAAAAGGCATTTCCTCTTAGATTGATGGTATTTAATTTCTTAATAGTTTTTATGTTTTTTATTTATTTATCAATACTTATATATGTGTTCATATATAAATATAATCCTTATTTTATAATTAGTTACGGTGGTTATCTAGCAATCTTGAGATAAGCAAATTACATTTTCATTATATATATCTTCCTATTTTTGGTAAGTGTATTTTGAAGGGATCTTGCTATATATGGATGTATAATTACATTCGTCATTATATATAGGAAATGTAACAAAACAAAGTGTTTCAATTTTCAATGCCATGTCATTTAAATGTTTAGTATAAAATTAAGAAAAATGTAATAAAATAAGTGTTTCAACTTCAATGCC
>CM028380.1:28247458-28295400 GCA_013146195.2 Codonopsis lanceolata
AAAATGGGGAAAAGATGCCTGGATGGGAAATCTTTGAAGATGTCGGTTACTCACAGAGACAAAAATGGAGCAGTCAGCTGCAGACCTATATCACTGGCGCCACTTTTGAAAAACACTTGGTCTATAGATCGATGACTATTCTTTTACTCCTCAGAGCACCGACTGTGGTAGCTGGACCTGACTTGTTCTCATTGCCATAGGATTGGGCATTCGATCGAGCAAAAGCAGGTATAGTTTCAGACCTCGCTAGATCCTAGTCATCACCGTAGATTGTCCTAAGTCGAGAACGAATCACCTAGGTTCGTTCAACTGGATCCCAAAAAGAGTGATGGGCGCCCTAAGGCGCAGCTCGTGAGCTTGCACTTGATCGCCAAGGTGTCTCTCGAAGTCTACACACGTGATCTGGTATTCTCTCGTCTTCGGGTCATAGAGCTCGAGTTCTTATTGATCCCGTTCTACTCATTCTTATGTCGCATCGCATTTCATAGAGCATTTATGTGTATTGCCTCGCCATTGCCTTACGTGTTGAGGCGCCTCACACCATTGGGTGAATGCTTATCATGCCCGAGGTTTATAGAGATTGTGACGTGTTTGTTAATGATCGAAGTCTTGCATGCCGATTTGGTAGTATTGCCTATTCGAGACTTTGATGTGATTCTTGGTATGGACTGCTTTGTGCGAATCATGCTTTAGTAGATTGTCGTTGAAGAGAGTCACTTTTGCCATGCAGGTATTCTGAGTTCGTGTTTATGGGTGATCTTGCTATGAAAGGTATTCATGTTATTTACGCTTACGTGCTAGACAACTCTTATCTCGGGTTGTGTCGGGGTATTTAGCTTGTGTGCTTGATACTAGTGTCTCATTTGACCTAATTTAGAAGATGTTGCGGTAGTTAATGAATTTCAGGATGTCTTTTCTACCGATTATGCTTTGCCTCCGACCCGAGTTAGAGTTTTGCATTGAGCTTTGCCGGTACTTCGCCTATATCTAGATCGCCTTATAGAATGGCCCAGCGGAGTTGAGGAAGTGAAAGAAGCTTGCAAGAACTTCTAGATAGAGTTCATTAAACCGAGTGTGTGTCACCGGGTCTTGCACCGGTGTTATCGTGAAAGAAAGATGGTAGTTTACGACTTTGCATAGATTATCGACAGTTGAACCAGGTTACTATCAAGAATCGGTATCCCTTGCACACATTGATGATCTCTTTGATCAACTTCGAGGCTCAGATTGTTTATTCCAAGTTTGACTTGAGGAGTGGCTATTATCGGTTGAGAGTTCGAGAGGAGGATGTTCCAAAAGCGACAAATTTCGCAGTACACGTTATGGCCATTATGAGTTCGTGGTTATGCCTTTTGGTTTGACGAATGCACCGGGTTTTTATGGATTTAATGAATAGGGTGTTTCATGAATATCTTGATTGCTTTGTGGTTGTGTTTATTGATGATATCCTCGTGTACTCGAAGTCACGAGAGGAGCATGAATTCACTCAGAGAGGTTCTTTCGATCTTGCGTGAGAAGAAGCTTTCTGCCGAAGATTCAGTAAATGTGCTTTCCGGGTTGGAACAAAGTTGCTTTTCTAGGACACGTGGTGTCTAGTGATGGTATAGCGTGGATCCATCCAAGGTTGAGGCGATTACTAAGTGGAAGAGCGCCTGAATGTACCGGTGACCGAAGTCCGTAGTTTCTTGGGCTTGGCAGGTTATTACCGTAGGTTTATCGAGGGTTTTCAGATCGCTACTCAGATGACTAAATTGACACGAGAAGAATTCTTCTTTTATATGGAGTGATAAGTGCGAGGCTAGTTTTCGAGGAATTGAAAAGAGAGGTTGACTACGGCTCTATCTTAGCATTGCCTAATGGTTCGGAGAACTTTGTTATTTATAGCGACGCTTCACTAGAAGGTTTGGGTGGGCGTGCGTGCTTATGCAGAATGGGAGAGTCATTGCCTATGCTTGAGGAAGCTATCACCTCATGAGCGAGAATTATCCGGCATGATCTCGAGTTAGCCGCCATCATATTTGCACTTCATAAGTGGAAGCATTATCTTTATGGAGCCTAAGTTTGAGATATATACGATCACAAGAGTTTAAAGTATCTCTTTTCGCGGAAGGAGTTGAACATGCGACGCGACACGATGGATGGAGAAGCTTAAGGATCACGACCGTTGTACTATCTTGTATCATCCGGGGAAGGCTAATGTTGTTTCCGATGCCTTGAGTAGGAAAGTGTACATGTCGTGCTTGATGATGAGAGAGTGGAAGATGCTCGAGGATGTCGCGAATGGAGTCCGGTTGTGAGAAAGCATAGTGTTATCTTTGCTTTGCGTGCTACGCTTTGCTTTGTTTGGGTTGATTAAGGAAGCTCGGGCTCAGATCCGAGTTGAGGAAAATTATTGATGGTTTGGGTGATGGTAAGACACGGAGTTTGCTATGAACACCGATGGGATTTTGACTTTTCGAGGTAGAGTTTGCGTTCATACGATGGGGTTAAGCGTATGGTTCTTGACGAGGCTCACAAGGCCAAGTACACTATACATCCGAGGGAGTACTAAAATGTATAGGGACTTGAAGAGGCGATTTTGGTGGAATGGAATGAAGAGAGATTGCGAGTATGTCTCTAGATGCTTGACATGTCAACAAGTGAAAATTTGAACACCGAGACACCTGGGTTTATTGCTGACCACTTGAGATCTTGGGAGTGGAAATGGGAGCATATCACCATGGATTTCGTGACGGATTGCCACGTACTCGTCGAGGTTTTGATGCAGTATGGGTTGTTGTGGATAGATTGACTAAATCATCACACTTTATTCCTATTGCGATGACTTATAGTTTGAGTCAGTTGGCAGCATTGTATGTTCAGGATATCGTGAGACTACATGGTGTTCAAGTGAGCATTGTATCGGATAGAGATCGAGGGTTTACTTCTCGATTTTGGCGTGCTTTACAAGAGGCTTTGGGGCAGTTGAATTTGATGCGACTTTTCACCCTGATCGGATGGTCGTCGAGAGATTGATCCAAATACTAGAGGATTTGCTACGTGCTTGTGCCATGGATTTCAAAGGTAGTTGGGATTCTCATTTGCCATTAGCGAATTTGCTTATAATAACGGTTACCGATCCAATATTGAAATGGCGCCATATGAAGCTTTGTATGGGCGTAAGTGTCGTTCACTTAGATTTCTTTGGGATGAAGTTGGTGAAGCTAAGTTATGGGGTTCGAGATGGTGCAGAACAAGTCGGTGAGTGTGGGCGATTAGAGGCAGTTGCTTCTGACTCGAGTAGGCAGAGAAAAGCTACGCGGACAACTTGAGAGGCGTGACTTAGAGTTCAGGTTGGTGATCATGTATTCTTGAAAGTATCGCCTCGGCGGTACTAAGCGATTTGGGAAGAAGGGCAAACTTTCACCTAGATTTATTGGGCCATTTGAGATCTTAGAAAGGATTGGATCCTTGGCGTATCGGTTAGCATTGCCACCTTCGTTATCGGATGTTCACGATGTATTCCATGTCTCGATGCTACGCAAGTACTTGAAAGATGAATCGCATGTCCTTGTTTATGATGAGATTTCATTCGAACCCGATCTTTCTTATGATGAAAGACCAGTGAGGATTCTTGATACCAAGGAGCAAATCTTGAGAGCAGAGCGGATTCCGTTAGTCAAAGTCTTGTGGAAGAACCATGGCATTGAGGAAGCTACTTGGGAAACCGAGCTCGATATGAGAGAAAGATATTCCTTTCCTATTTGATAATTCGGTATGAATTTAGGGACTAAATTCCTTTAAGTGGGGGAAGGATGTGAGAACCCGAAACCTACTTGTATACTTGTCTTCCATACATGTTTAACATGATTAGAATATGTTTTTGACATGCTAGTAGTATCCCTAACATGTTTGACTCGATTGCATTCCTTGATCGAACCGTTATTGCCGTATCGAACGCCTATTGCCTTGCATGCTCTAGATTGACTTGTTCTTGCTCGGGCTTTGATATTTGGACTTAGCCAAGACCTTGAGAGACATTTATAATTGTTTTTAAGGACCCTTGATACTCATTCTAATGCTTCTTTGGAGTTGTACATGCCTTATCACAGCGTTATACGTGCAAATCTGGACTGTTTGACCTAAAGTATGGCACGAGGAATCGTTCTACCCTGCCAACCCGAACATTTTGGGCTTTGTTCGGCCACCATAACCGAACATTATGAAGGATGTTCGGCCTCCACAACCGAACGTGAGATTTCGGCAAAAGCGTGATTTTACGCAATTTTGGTGATTCTGAGAACTTACCCTTACTAAACCCCTACCATTAGTGACTTAAACCACTTGTATTAGAGTCTAATTAGCCTAATCTAAGCCTAATTAAGATTACTAAACCTATTTCTACCATTCATCAAGTGACATGTGGATTCCATTAACACATAATTGAGTGATCTCTATTACATCGGTTGGAGACTTCACATTACGATCATTTCTTACGCCGTCTTCTCGGCCTAGAGGCGAGCTTGTGCGTGAGAGTCATGGTGAGATTAGTGCGTGAGGGGTTGGCTTCAAGAGATTCAAGACCCGCTTGCGATTCGAGACCGCCGTTGCGCCGCCGCCGTCGTCTGACGATTCTGCCGATTAGTTTTCTTGCTTCGTCCATTGCTTGGCCTTAAGGTAAGCTATCAATTTCCTTAGGTCCATGTTAGAAATAACATGCTACCTCCTCTTGCTTCCCTTCTCTCATGTTAAATCATTGCTCTCCTTGTTCCACCATGAATATGATACGTTCTAGAGTATGATTATTTGGGAATTATAGACCATGAATGCAAATGTCTCGATTTGGACACTAAGCCTAGAAGTAAAAGTGTTCTACACTATATTAGGAAAAAATTATTATTCTTGGGTCATAGAATTTCGACCATTATTTGGGGAAAATGTGATTCTAGGGTTCCATGATTTAGGAACTTGAGTTTATTCTTGGCTATGATTGTTATGCGGATTAATGGCCTAGATTAATTGATGCGATGACTTAGAAAAGAGTTGGAAATGCAAATAGTGTTTAACTCTATTTGGTTTGAATTATAGAAATGACTCAACGGAGTCGACATTAGTGAGCTATCGAACAATACCGGCTCAATGATTAATCCCTACGATGTTATTACATGCGTTACACTAGAAAACTAATTCTAGACTATTGAAATGGATTGAGTGTCATGCTTGTATCCTTGTGACATAATAAATGCATACTTGATATATGTTGAGTTCGCTCTTGTCGAGCTCAATCTTGATTGTTTATTGATGAGATTATATACTAATCTTGAACGAGGACGCTCTTGTCGGACTCGTTCCATACTGATTGATTGTTGGGTAAATACTACTTGGCATTGCATGAGTCCAAATGGGCATACTTGTTACAACAAGACACACCCTCCACCGCCACGTTGGGGGAAGAGCTCTCCTTGGCCAACCAATACGCGCCCATTGAGATTGACTACTGTTATCCCGAGCATATTCTCGGAAGATCGATGTATTATCACACCCATCCATAACCGCACGCTACCGAAGGTGTCTGCATTTTGTGTCTACTGGCGGCCCGGCTATATCCTCATATTATGTGAACTATGTGCATTAATGTGCATCTTAGATATTTGATCTACATGATTGAAATATTGTCTTGGTTAACGTGTTGCATAATGCCATGTCATGCATGATTGATAGCTTACGAGTCATTATGACTTACTCATTCCAGATTTCACAGTACTTTTTTTAGATCCTAGTCGGGGACCTCCCCCCGAGGATCGCAGTGCTCGTATACTTTAGTTCTCTTTGATCAGGCTCTTGGCAAATCGAAGAGGTGGTTCTAGAAGTCCTCTTATCTTCTTTTGTATTTTGCAAGGACGATGGGTATAAGCTAGTCATCTAGACTATGCTTGGGATTGTATAGACTTGTACTCGTGTATTCCTGTTAGCTACTCGTAGTATTAACTCTTGTAGTAATTATCTTCTCTTGATGCCGGCAAATGTGTTAGTCGTGCCTTGTATATAGTGTGTTATTGTTCACTACGTTTAGACTTCCGCTGAGCATCCCATTAGCTCTTATTTATTTCCTTGTCATATAACTGCTTAGCTTGGGTTCGTAGTGTCGCCGAAGACTTGGATTAAATGTTTAAGCTGTTTATCGTGAAATGATTTTGAAATCTACCGACCTTTTGTGTCGAAGTTCTCTTGCCGAAATGTTGCCACGCCGCTTTTAAAAATATCTATCTTGATGTTCTTCCTTTCTTGTCCTTGTTTGGCGCCGCCCGCGGTTCCATGTTCTTTCCTTTCTTGTCTTGTCTTGTCCTCCCGGTGCGCCCGCGGTTCCATCTCTGTTCTGGTCGCCACATCCTTTCTCTAGCTTTACTGATTGGTCATCCTGATCCGCCTCCTAATAATGAGGATCTCAAACCCGTGTCCTCAATAATGTAATAACCCCCAAATTTGCTATTAATGATAATATGAATGTCTTTGCTTATTCCTTAGTTGCACCTACATTAAAAGATACATTAAATAATCATAATAACGAGTCATTTAATGAAATGGACCCAAAAGATAAAAAAATATTTGCTTGAGCTTGTAAAGTCAGCTTGAGCAACAGAACAAGATCACTTAAGACTTGTCAATCATCAATGCAAATGAACAACCAAGTCAAAGAAATCAAAATCGGCAACTACCTCCAAGGCTCGAAGGGTAGCACTCATCGACCTCCTCAAAGAGTTCGTAGACATCTTGCATGGTCCTATGAAGACATGCCTTAGGCTAGATCCAAACCATAGTCGAACACAGGATCCCCTATCTATCCGGATGCTTTCGGCCAATCAAGCGTAAACTCCTGAATCAAACGAGAATGGTCACCGCAAGTCAAAGAAGAGATTATGAAGCAGCCATGTCCACTTCATTCGGGTGGTTGAATACCCGATCCGTCGTCCAACATAGTGATGCTCCCAAGCCCAACTGGAAGGTTCGAATGCGTCGAATTTCGCGACCTCAACAAAGCGTCGCCCAAAGATGATTTCCGCTACCCAACATTGATATTGTGGTAGATGTTGTTGCAGCCACAAGATCGATCCTTCGTCGACGGAATGCTCGGCTACAATCAAATTAAAATGGCAGAGAAGACTTCATTCACCACTCCTTGGGGTACATCGCTATCGTCATGCCATTTGGACTCAAAATGCCGGGCTACTTATCAAAGGGCTGCCACCACTTCTCTTCCACGACATGATCCACAAAGAAATGGAAGTCTACGCCGATGACATGATTGTACATTCCAATGACGACGCCAACTGCTCATATCGTAGATCTTCTGAAGTTCTTCGAAAGACTCGTAAAGCATCAAATGAAACTCAACCCCACCAAATCCACATTTGGGGTCACCTGAGGCAAAGTCCCGGGATTCTTAGTGACCGAGCAAGGCATCGAGATCGAGCCAAGCAAAGATCAAAGCTATCATAGAGATGCCGCAGCCAAAAACTCCAACGAAGTCAAAGGCTTCCTAGGCCGACTACAATACATCGCCACCGCTTCATCGATACTCACCACCACATGGCCCCTCTTCAAGCTTCTAAAGAAAAATACCGACCAAGTTCTGGGACGAGAAATGCCAGCCTAGCCTTCGAAAAAATAAAAGCCTATCTCACCAATCCCCGTGCTAGCCCCACCCCATACACATAAACCTCTCCTCATATACTTAACCGTCACAGACACGCCAAGAGGAGCCATGCTTGCCCAAGAAAAGAAAGACTCCTACATCGAAAACGCCATATACTTCATAAGTAGGAAAGCCGCAAGGAAGCGAGCGAATTACTTTGGAGAAAAGTTGTGCCGGCCTAGTCGACAACCCAAAGGCTCAAAATCTACTGCAAGGACGATCCATCAAGCTCATCTCCGTGATGGATCCTATCAAAGTATATCTTCGCAAACCATCACTTTCCACCCGGCTAAGTGGGCTTTCCTTCTCAACGAATTTGACATAACATATGTCACGCCAAATCTATCAAAGGCGTCATCGCAGATCACTTAGCCGATCTACCTCTCAAAACCGAAGATGCTATCGAGCCCAGCTTCCTGCACGAAGGTGTCTTGGAAATCACCGACCACGACACCGGCAGATGTTCTTTGACGGAGCCGCAAACAAAAGAGGCTTTGGCATAGGAATCTTACTCATCGACCCAGATTCTCACACTCCATCGGCCCTAAGATTGGAGTTTGAATGCTCCAACAACACCACCGAATCAGCTTGTATTGCCGGCCTGGAAGAGGCTCTCCAAAGGAAGGCCGAAATCTCGTCTTTGGAGACTCGCCTTGATCATAAACCAAGTCGAAGGGAAGTGGAAAACCCAAGATCCCCGCCCAACTCTATCATGCCAAATTAACAAAGACTTGCCGCTTCGGTTTGAGTCCATCTCATTCCATTATCCGCGCGGACAAAAATCAATTTGCCGATGCACCGCCACTCTAGCATCACCGGGTCCAAATTCCAGAAATCCAAGTCCAACCCTCGTGGTCGGGAAGAAAGTCACGCCAGATACCGCTTCAAAATTAATGCAGCCCGAGGCGCATCACGAGCCCTTGGTACATTGACATCCAAAATCTGCTTCAAAGGAATCTATCCCCCGGCCTAGACAAAAGAGGGAGGATTTCCCGCGAAGATGGGCATCGCAATTGTGTTCGCCGGTGGCAACTTATATAAAAGGCACTACCAAGGCCTCAATCTCTTATGCGCCGACTGTGCCAAAGCCGAGCAAATTATGGACCAACTCCACGGTGGTACCTGTGGACCCCACATGAACGGCCACATGCTATCCAAGAAAGTTATCCCAAGGGTACTATTGAGCTCACTTGAAACCGATCGCATTCTGGTGCGACATCGCGACAAGTGCCAACGTTTTGCAAATCAAGACGTGCCCCCGCACATCCTATACAACTCCACGCCTCCCGGCCCTTCTCAACATGGGGTATCGATGTCATAGGCCAAATTCACCCAAAGGGATCCAATGGCCATGAATACGCCCCGTAGCCGCCGACTACTTTCACAAAGTGGGTGGAAGCCTCTTCCTACAAAATCTTAAATGCCGAAAGGTGTCCGAATTTATCCGGCCAACATCATATACCGCTATGGGGTGCCTTTCGAAATCATCTCCGACAACGGCTCTCATTTTGAAGGGGACGTGAATCGTCTTCTCGACGAGTTCAAAATTCAAAGACACAAATCTTCCCCCTACCGGCCACAAGCAAATGGTGCCGTTGAAGCAGCCAACAAAACCCTCGAAAACATCATCAGAAAAATGGCCGACACAGAAGAGATCGGCCGAAAAGCCGCCACTAGCCCTCCGGGGCTATCGCACCTCGCCAGACACCCACCGGCTACTCCCTATTCTCTAGCCTACGGCATGGAGGCCGCCTATTGAAGTTGAAATACCATCATTAAGAGTAATGATGGAATCGACATAGCGAGGTCGGGTCAAAGGGCGATTTGAAGAATTAGCCCCGATCGATGAACATTATTAGCCCTCGAGCACACTCGAGCCTATCAAAGACGCATAGCCCGTGCATTCAACAAAAAAGTCAAAGGCCGCGACATCCAGGTCGGAGATCTGGTGCTCCGAGAAAAACCCCCTAGTTATGTTGATACTAGGGGAAAATGGAAATCTCCGTGGATGGGACCATACATAGTCAAAGAGATCCGGTCAGAGGTGTCGCTCCTACAAACCAGAAGGAGAGGACCTTGTTCAGCCCTTCAACCTTGACAAGCTCAAAAGGTACTATGCTTGAGCCAATCTATCCCACAAAAGTGCTTCCTCTCCACCGCTAGGTTGAAAACCCGAAAGGGCGGCCTAGGCAAAAGTTAGAGCAATATAAAAAAAAATCGAGAAAAAGGAGAGGGAAGGCACTCTTTGAATCTTCAAGATACTATCTCCGGCTTCAAGATACAAGCTCAACTGACAAGGAAAGAGAAAACCACGACAAAAGCTCACATTAAAATACTTAAAATATATTACAAGGTCCTAAGGTGCAACTTAGGAATATTTATTTAAGACATTTATATTTTACATTAACTGCACTGCATATATATACATATTCCTGCCTACACCCCCACTTGTTCCCCCCGATACTTCCTTCCTTTTGCAGCTCAGCCTCCTAGCGGTCTATCCATGCCTGCGGCGTCCACCAAGCCGGGCCCATATCCCTCTTCTACGAGGCACAGAAGAACCCCTGTTCTCAGAACCGCCGAAGTGTCTTCCTTCATCATCACCAGATCTCCATTCTCGTGGACTGTTGTGTTGCTAGGTCCAGCCTCCGTTATCTCTCGACACCGGCACCCCATCCAGCCGAGGGGGAGCAACCACTTCGTTCCTGTGGATTATTTTGCCGAGTGCCATCATCGCCTTATATCGCCCCATCCATTCGAGGGAGGGCCACCTCCTCCCAAGGATTTTGCCGCCGCCGCATCATCATGTCGAGGATCTCGAAATCAAGATATCAAGCCGCCCCATTCGGCCTCGAGGGGAGCAGCCCGCTTCCCAACGACCTCGCCTCATCGGTCCGGAGCCACCGAGCACCAAGGTTATGTACTCGAAATCCTCCCCGCAGAGCCTCGAGGAATGACCAAGCCTGAACTTTCGATCTCCTCGCCTATCTCCATAAGGCGAGCGTCAATGCCCGTAGCTACATGGCGGCCAAACAAATTTCTAAGCCTCCGCCGGATCTCGCGAGAAGAGCCCTCAGCAATTACCATTATCCAGGCCAAATATTCAAGGGACAAGAATATGTAATCGGAGAACAAATAGGCATCCAGAAGCCTATCAAAGTCCAGACGCCACATCCTCTGGAAGTCAAAATCCAGAGTCCTGCTATTCGTCATCTCCAAAAACACCGACGAAGTTGTGTCGAATAACTTGCTCCAAACCGACGCAAAGATCCCGTCAAGACTATAAAAAGAGGTTTTCTTGATGCCCAACATGACGACTTGAGCATAGCCTGAGTGCAAAATAAAGTGCCGAATCTCCCAATGGTTAATCACCCAAGATATGTCCATGGAGCCCTCCGAAAGAAGTCCTGACCAATCATAATCGAATAGTTAACTTGGGGAAAGCGGCCTCTGAAACCATAAAGCCCCTGATCATATCTCCCCGAAAGGTGCAGAGCCATCACGCACCGAAAATGCTCCTCCACCACATATGGATCGAATGGGACCGCCAAGAGGGAAAAGTTCGCCGCCTCGAAAAGGCATCCAAACCACCAGAAGTTTCGCCGATTACCGGACAATGTTAGCCCGGCGGTCACGGGCCTGCAGAGCAAGATCCACAGCCCGCACATCAATAAATCCCTGGGGGCTCACCAGCAGATACCTCCCCACCAAGCACAAGAAAAGAGCCGTCAGCCGGCGCCTCAAATAGTCCACGTCATCCTCTATGAACTCTGTAAATGATCGAGGAAGAACGGTCAAATCAAAGTTCACCCCGTTATAGAAGCCCGGGGTGGCTAGGCGAGTAGTGCGGAATAGCTCCCTAATTGCCATGTAGGGACGCCTCCGAGGCGAAGGCACGACAATATTACGAGTGGCAAAGAACTCCCAAAGATGGCACAAAATTCTTCAAAGGTCGGGCACATTTCGCTCATCCCAAAGTTAAAAAGATGATCTTGACGAGACTGACGCTCCCTCAAAGATGTCCCGCTTGATCACGATATTCCTCCAAGAAAGAAGGCACCTGAAGCCAAAAAGATGATCGAACCAGTCACGCTCGTCGGCTCGGAGGGCAAGAATCCATAGGTCGAGGGCATTTTCATAAATTTCTAATTCTAAAGGGGTATGGTACGGGGCAGCCATTAGAGCAAAAATATAAAACTCTCTCTATCAGAAGAAGGAGCAATTGAGAAAGAGAAGCTGAGAAGAAATGAAGTGAGCTGAAAGGAAAACGGATGTGAAGAATTCTCGCCGAGTCTCCTTTATAGCGTAAAATCGAAAATCGACAAACCGACAAACAAGGGCAAACAAGTGGTCAAGAAAACTTCCCAGAATGCCATTTTGGGCGCCACCTCATGAAGTTTGGGCATGGCGCCCAAACCTCTTGTATCCCATGCCCAATTTGCTCCTTTTACTCCTGTTTCGCCCAAATCACTGATTAATACCTCGTCTGATCGCGGGAAAGCCTAGCAGATATTAAAGAGAGTATAGATGGCTCCAATTATGCTTCTTCGCACAGGAAGAGGCGGCTGCCTCTTCCTCTACCCGCAGATCGCTAAAAGCCCCCTTAAAAATTGAAGGTGTATTCTTTCTAAATTCATTTCTAAAATACGGCGTGCCATTACCATTAGGAGTCGGTATAGTTTTATTTTTTGCATGTATTTTGAGTGTGCATTTTATTTTATCATATCATTTAAAATTATATTACATTTCATCTTTCATGTTTGTACAAATACTAATTACTAATTACAAAGCAAAAGAAAACAAAGAAAAAAAAGAAAGCTGACATGTGCAGGAAAAGAAGCTAATAATCAAATGATACTCGCCGCTCAAGCCACCTCCCCCGACTGGGGCCCAACGTGCCATCAGCTCGCAGATCCGCCCCTACTCAACACGGCTCGATCCTACGTCCGCATCATCATCATCATCACATCGCGACGCCCGCCGCATGGCCTCATTGTTCCGACATGAATAGTCATCTATCAGCCGCTGATAGAGTTTGCTGATGCCGACAAAGCCCCGCAAGAGTCTCTTGTATGTGGACACTTTGACCTAAAAAAAAAAGAGAGAGAGCATCAAAAAAAAAAAGAGAAAGTAAGCATCAGTCAGCCAAGAAAAAAAAAAGGGAGTGATCAATATACCGCGGCTCGATCGTGGACGCTACTCAGAATCTCCACATCCGAAGAACCTCTCTTATGAGCCATCGCCATCGGTATGGGAAGGATGAAAAGGCATCGCCGCATGGAAAACTCGAGCCGCATCCGCATCAGTGAAGAAGACTCACCAAGCACCATCAATGATGCTCGCCTCCCGATCACATGAGGAGGAGGAGGAGGATGAAGCATTGTCCTCAAAAAGTCTTCATAAACTATCACCGGAAAATCACTGACAGGCATTTGATATTTGGCCAAGTACCGGAGCCTGTTTGGTATGAAGTGTGGCTCAATCACATGCGAGGAGGTGGAGGAGGTGCCACCGGTCTATCGAAACGGGACATGCCGGCGGTTGACCCGCCACCCATATACAAAGAATCGCACATGATAGACACCATCAAGATCCGCAACAACGACAAATATCGAGTAACCTCGATCGGCCCTACCAGATGCTTCCAAGGGAACAAAGTCACCGAACTAGAAGTTGAGCTCGCCACTCTGTTCTGCAGCCCCAATGACTCGACATATTGACCCCAGGAGTCCGTCTCTTTCCGATTCGCATTTACAAATTTGACCAGATACGGGGCCAAGGACAGTAAGCCGAAAAAAAGTAAAGAGTAAGCCCACACCGAAAAAAAAAAGGAGGTAAAGTCAGAAAAGATATATAATAAAAAAAAAGAGAGAAAAATACCTCCCAGGCAGGAGCAAAACCAGTCATCACCTTTGAGTCGTTCCGACTCAATTTATCCATACAGAAATAAAGCTCGGCCACCGCCCATAATCAATCACATGCTCCGATCCCGAGACCCAAAGAAAGAGACCCTCAAAGTGGAAGCATTGGCAAAAAGAGACGTGCCCAAGAAAAAGAATAAAAATGTCCCGGCGACACGCGTCACAAAGAACGCTATCCTCAGATCAACCTTCCCAAAGATTTTTAGAAGCCACTCTTCACGCCGGGAATGGTCACCTCATCACTGCCTTATACTTGGGCACGAACCCCAAAAGGTCCTCCACCTCGCCATGACGCCGGAGAGTATAACTGGTCCAGATTCCGCCCAATACCGTAGAAATACCAAGCAATAGCCGCAAAGTCGCAGGAGTCATGGTAATCTCTCCCCGCCTAAGGTGGAAAGTGTGGGTGGTATCCCACCGTAAAGTTCCGCAAAGACGTCGAAAATGACTCAGAATCGGAAGGGAGTAAAGGCCCGCATAAAGACTCCCAAGCCCGTATCATCTACCAAAGTCCGAGCTGCCGGAGGCATCGAATAGAATATATCAGAAACTCTGGCGCAAGTGGCCCTGACCTTGTCCAAAACCCCGCCCGAAAAAAAAGAGGGAGGAAAATAAAGGTAAGTATCCCACAAACCCTTTTCTTCTTGCACATTCAATACATCGATTTTTCAAAAAAAAAAAAAAAAAAATATAATAAATATATATATATTTTGTACATAAAAATTTTTTCTTTGCACATAAAAATACACATTATCATTTTTAAATGTCATAATAATATATACGATATACTTTGCATAAATGTACATGTCAACATGTTAAAAAAAAAAAAGAGAGATAAAATATATACTTTGCATTTAAATATGTATGTCACATTTTCTTTATTTTCACATAAAAAAAAGGATTCAAAAAAAAAAAAAAAAAAAGAAGAAGAAAACATCTCATGTATATTCAACATCATATTTGCATTAAATAAAGTAGTCCATGCATCCATAATTTGCATTTTATTAGTCAATAAGCGTATTGGGAATGCGAAAAGAAATTTAAAATGCCACCGCCATGGAAAAATAGTATCGCTTGGCATATTTCTTATATCCCTACAAAGATTAACATGCATAAAAAATAAATTCTAGTACATAAAATATATCTGTTTTGTCTTGTATATATCCGAAAATGTATCCGAAAAATTCGTAAAATTTTGCATTTCATTCGAAAATTCGCATTGTGAATATATGCCATGTAAAAATATTTTTAGAGCTTAAACATGCATCATATAGCTTTATTTGCATTAACATTGTAAATTATGCATAGTAGAGTCAAATAGTAACTACTAGTTCAATTTGGGCATCGCAAAAATAAATTGTCCGAATTTCATACATTATTACTAAAATTGCATCATTTTAGTCCATAAATTGCATGTATAAATATCATAAGTCGTATATATATGCTCCAAAAGTCCAAAACAAAGACGTAAATTGAAGCAGATTCGAAAAATTGACCAAATGGGTGGAAGAAAGTCATACTTACATTGGGATCGTGAAGATTCGAGACGTGTTTGTACCAGTCTCGCACTAGATTGCCCCAGTCATGTTGCGAATAATAATAACCGATATGGTTTCGAATCAAAGGAGGAAGCTCTTTCTTTTTCTCGCCAGATTCCGGGTTCATTGGTGCTTTTCCTTTCTTAGATCTAGAGGAAGAAGCCATCTGCACAGAAAAACAAAAATTTTGGCGAAAGAAAATTGAGAAAATGAGAGAAAATGAAAAAAAAAAAAAAAAAGAACTTACCGTCAATGGAAGGAGCTGAGAGAGAAGGAAATGAAATTTCCTCATTCTCGTAAGTAAAGAAGAAAAGGAGGAAAAGTGAAATTTTCACTTTTCCCCTCCAAACAATTCAAAGACCAGCACTTAAGTCCTCCAAATTTCAAAATTTCAAGCCGCAGTGGTCCCCGAGACTTAACAAAAGTTAACAAAAGCAATTTTGTTAACCACATTTGATGGCCTTTCACTCAAAGAGCAAGGAAAACTCATATCTCCAAAGAAGTCGGCCGACAAGCGTAAAAGTCGAAAATTCAAAAGGTAAGCCCCTCTTCTTTTGAAAAAACATTTTTGGCAAAAAGAAAAGAAAAGAAAAAAAATCAATCAAAAGAAAAAAAAAAGAGAATCAGAAAAAAAAATAAAGTCATGAAAAAAAAATGAAAAATGCAAAAAAGAAAAGAACAAGACCAAAGTTCCCAGCAGAAGCGAACTACGTTGGTCTGATTCCCTGAATAGGGATACGTAGGCGCACCTATTTCAGAGGTACGACCATCACAATAAAAAAAAAAAAAAAAAGAAAGAAAAATAAATTCCCAACAAGAGTGGCAAAATGCCAAGATCAGCCGAATCCGCCTACCCAAGAAAAGGTAAGTCGCAAGATTCTTACCTTGACTATTAGAATAATTTCCTTTTAAGGAAAGTTTGCTTTTAAATAAAAGAGAAATCTTTTTCAAAAGGTTTTTTTTTGTTTCAAAAAAAAAAAAAAAAGAGGAACATTCAAAAAAAAAAAAAAAAAGAAGGAAGAAGAAAAGAAAATTCTTTATCGTGTCCAAATTTGGTTGGATACGCTTTTGAAAAATTTGAAGAAAGTTCTTTATCGTATTCGATGACGTATTGATCGGTCGAATACGCTAAAAATCAAGGTCCTCTTATTGTGTTTGGAAGAAAGGTATTGACCACGGACACAATTTTGAGATTGATCTCTTAACATATTTCCACGACAGGTATTGACCGGTTGAAATATGGTTTTCGAAATACACAAAAATCTTCATACCGTATTTGACAACGGTTTCGGACCGGAAGAATACGGCTTTTCGAAAAACATGAAAATCTTTTCTTCAATTGGTTGTTTGTTTCGGCTTAGGTCGAACTACGTTTGGTCTGATTCCTTTTATTAAGGGATACGTAGGCAGCCTACATTAGTAGGTCCGACCATCAGAGCATTCAATTTGCAGATCTGCTTAAAAATTGCGATAACCTGCTATAACTGACTAAAATTGTCTAGGATATGGAGGTTTGATAAATTGTTGATTTATAACTGCTGCCTGTTGCATATTTCTCCCTCGTTTTGAAATGAAACGAAATTGGAGAGTCTATTCTAATCAACGATGTTCGTCTACTCAGTAAGCTGCAGGTTACCCGTAGACTCCATCATTGAGGGGCTCTGTAGACACCCCAATTTCGTACCTCTGAAATGTGACATGACAAAAAATATCAAGACCTGTTAAAACATTAACAAATGTCAAGTTACATGGTCAAAAATGCAAAAGGACAAAGTAAGATGCGCAAAAGGACAAATTGCAGGGACTAAAGTGTCAAAAAGGAGCCTAGTTTGAAGTTTGGGCGTGGCTCCCATAGAGTTTGGGCATGGCGCCCAAACCTCTATAGGGTGGCGCCCAATTTCCCACTCACTCAATTCTTGGCGTAAAATGCAATTCAAAGGTACAATCATTCGAAGCACAGAAAGAGAAATGGGTGTGGCTCTCATCCAGTTTGGGCACAGCGCCCAAATTCCTATATAGCAGCGCCCAAACTGCTTTCCTTTAGCGCACATTTGCCGTAAAACACAACTGATCCTGCGCGGTGTACAACCGATTGATGCGCTTGAGAAATTTTCAAATGCCAGCAATGTCCCTAAATCCTCCTATAAATAGAGGCACCCGGCTCTTCATTCAGAACAGAATTTTTGCGTAAAGCTTCTCCGCGTTAACGTTACGCTGGAGAATTAGAGAGCGGTGTGAGATAGTGAGAGATCACCTCCAAAGCCTCGAAACCCTGCCAAACCTCCGCCAAACACAAATCCAACCGGTAGAAGTGTACCTTAGCCTCCCAGCTAGGTATCCACCCTATTTCCCCGGTCCAAAAATCGTGGAAAGAGCAGTTGCTCTGCCCGATTTAAAAGGCCAAATCAGCCAGTAGTAAGCCGTTACTCTGCCCGATTTCAGCCTACCTCAGTCAAACAAACAACCAGAAACAAACAGTTACCCTGCCCCGATCCCGAGGCCGAAAAGTAACTTTCAGAGCAGTCACGCTGCCCAAATTCACACAACACACAACAACACACAACTTCAACCAAAAAAAAGACTCTCTCCCCGAGGGACGAGCGAGCACACCCCTACGCCGTTTGTAAGTTTTTATTTTAGAGTCTTTCATTTCTATGTAATAGTATTATTTCCAGTCCGGCCCAATGTAGTCATATAAGTAGTTATGCTGCCCGGATTTAATCAGGAAATAATACTAAATGTAGCCGTTATTATGGCAAAATGTTTTTAGATAAGTTTGTATTTATTTGCTTCATTTATTCAATAAAGTCTTTATTTGTAAATGTATTATTTCCGGTCCGGTTCAATATCAATATATAAGCAGTTATGCTGCCCGGATTTATTTAGGAAATAATACTAAATGTAGCCGTTACTATGGCCAAATATTTCCAAGTATATTTGTAATTGTTTGCAAAAGAGTCTGTTTCAAGTCCGTAAATAATATAGATGTAACGGATGTATTTGTAGGCAGTTAATGCTTTATTTATCTGTTTAATAAATATAACAAAAAGCATACTTTAGCCAAAAACCGTTTTGAGACCGAAAGGGCGAGTTGGGTGCCTAGCACCTTCCCAACTCGTAACTTAGCCTCCGAACCCGTTTTCTTCATCTCTGGTTTTCTTTTTCTGGTTTTGCTTTATTTTTGCCTTAAAATAAAGATGGCGACTCTAAAAACATTTTGGATCCAGTGGGGCCTCGCAACATCTTTCTTTGCACTTTCACGTTCTCCCCTAAACAAGGGAGAATGGGAATGGAAAGGTGATGTATTCCTATGTCCTGGTATCCCCTAAACAAGGGATAACTTGACGTAGAAAACCCAAAGCACTCATAGTGATCCGAAATAGGCCATAAGACTATTTTCATAAAATCCATAGTGGGGGCGCTGCAACATCTTTCTTTGCACTTTCACGTTCTCCCCTAAACAAGGGAGGATGGGAATGGAAAGGTGATGTTTTCCTATATCCTGGTATCCCCTAAAAAAGGGATAACTTGACATAGAAAATCCAAAGCTTCCATATTGGATCAAAAATCCACTAAAGGCAACCGAGGCGCATTCCAACGCGCTATTCGACAGCACTCCTCCCGCACTTTTGATTTCGATCTCCCCTAAACAAGGGAGGCTGGAACGGGAGCAGTGGATGTCACCGCATCCGCACGTACGCGCACCCCTATCCAAGGGCGCGCGGGGCGCGGGAGCAATTTCCCGGGAACCCACAATGACCAATCCATAAAGCTAAAGGAAGGATAGGCAATAATATATCAAAAACGGTCCACCAGGTCTGCAGGCGTTAAGAGCGGGCCGTCGTAATATACCAATTATGCAGAGGCTTATCAGTAATAGACTCAAACTCAGCAGGGAGCTTTTCATAATTAGTGCCTCCATCTATCATTCCCAGAAAATTGTCTCCTAGACAGTCATCATCTAACAGGGCTAGATCATAATCGTCTTGGTCTATAGACCAAGTATTTTCAACTGTGATGGTCTTATATGCAGAGCTACGGGGCTCCAGGGTAACCTGTTCCATTTTATCTGTGGCGAGACTGACATCTTCGAAGATCTCCCAACCAGGGTGTCTTTTCCCATTCTAATCTAGCCAAGGCTCAGGAAATATTAGATAGACATCGGTTTCCCCTTTCCTCATAAAAGAACCATTTAGGGTTTTTCTGTATGGTTGGAGAGGGGGATACTGCCTTGCTTTTCTCACGTTTCTGTTTCATGACTGCGGCTATTTCAGTTGGAGTAGGTTTATATCCTAGACCAAAGGGAGGGATACATTCCTTAAGTTCATCTTGGACCAGATTAACAAGTCCTTGCTAATTTCTGCCGAGACCCAGACCAGGCGTATAATTCATTTTCCAAAACATGTTTAAATGGACCATGTTTCCTAGAGATGTAAGTTTTCTTCCTGGTAATGTCGGTTTCTCGCACGCATTCAATGGCGTTGACTCTAGCTTGGGGGATAACCTCAAAGCCACTGAGGAATATATCCGTGTCATCATGCTCTATATCGAGGATTGGGATGTCCATGTTTTCTTTGTTTTCCACGATCTTGTAAGTCGGAATAATTACTATATGATCATCGTGGATAAATTTGACACGTTGATGCAGCGAGGAGGCTACCCCTTTTACCCCATGGATCCAAGGGCATCCCAGCAATAGGCTGAAAGTGGCTGGTATGTCCAAAACTTGGAATTCTACTTGCATGGTTAGCGGCCCAATAGTCATCATTAAGGTGACCACCCCTAGGACACATCGACTAGTGTTGTCGTATGCCCTTACCATCTGCGATGAAGGAGCAAGCTCTGATATTTTTGTTCCCAATTTGACTAGTGTACTTGCGGGACACACATTTAAAGAAGAGCCATTATCTCAGAACCATGGGAACCTTTTTTTCCATGACCCCCACAGTGATATGGAGAGCATCAATGTGGTTGGTTCCTTCTCTTGGAAGATCCAAATTAGTAAACATAATCACATTCCCAAAGTGTATGTTTCCAATCATTTGAGTGAGCTCATTTGGGGAGGTTTCAATAGGGATGACCGCTTGACTCAAAGATTTAACCAGTGTATCACGGTGAGTTTTGGAAGCACATAGCAAGCCCCAAATGGATATATTGGCTTAATTTTTCTTCATCTGAGCTAGCAAGGTGTCTTCCATATTCTTAGCCCCAGTATTTGTTTCTTGATCTTTGGTCACCCCTTTCTGGTTTGGTGGTCAGGCTCCTTTCTGGTTTGGTTGGTAGGCTAGTCGGATCTAGTAAGGTACCGACCCAAGTGGACATCCTTTTCAATGTTACGGTAGTGGCTTTTGGCAATGTTACCCATGATAGTGTCCCAAGAGAGCATATTGCAACTAGGCTCTTTTATGGATGAAGATGGAGAGAAAGGAACAATGATATATGGCAAGGGGTGTTTATTTATTTCGAACTTGGGCACAATTTTCTTCACCGGCCTCAATCATATTGATTTGAGGTAGAGGGTTATTGACTATATTTGGTCTAGGAGGAGGTTTCTTAATAACCTTATCATCTATTAGGTCATGGATAGCGTTTTTGAGCACATAGCACTTGTCGGTGAGGTGACCACTGCAGCGATGGTATATTTAGTACTGGGCATGATTCCATGTGTTAGGCAGGGGATTCGGAGGTCTATAGTTTTCCAAAGGCTTTAGCACTCCTTGTGCCATTAGTCCTTGTAGTATCACAGACTGGGGAGCTTGCAATTCATCATAATACTGGTTTCCTCTGTTCTGACTTTTGAAATTCCTGTTTGGACCATTGTTTCCTCCCACTGCGTTGACAGACCTATCTGTTCCATAAGACTAGGGAACAGTGTTGTAGTTCTGGGTAGGAAAGTTGGCGGATACATTCCCTACCATATTGATGGCTGATCCAGATGCGGCTGCCTTTCCTTTTGAGTAACGGAAAGAGTTGGATGGCGTATTGACTTTTAAATGCCTAGTTCGTATATCTTCGTCAATACGGACTCCTATCTCCACTACATCTTTGAAATTGCTGTAGGGAAGATACCGCATGTGCTCGGGTAAATAAATTTGGAGGTTTTTATGAACATTGCATGATTCATGGGATCGTGCATCGGCGTCGAGCTAGTTTTCTTTTCCACCTTGCTGCAAACTCAGCACATGTTTCTTTTTCCCTTCGAGTGCATGATTCAAGATCTCTTTTGTTTTCGGGGGTAGTATTATCTTTGTACCTTTCTAAGAACCCCTCAGCTATTTGGTCCCAAGTACCCATGGTGTTATTGTCTACTAGCATTAACCATTGTTTGACAGCTCCTATTAAGGTAAGATGGAAATTGGAAGCCATAGCTTCAAAGTTAGCCCCTCTTGACAGCATGCCAGTAGAATAGGATTTTAAGTGAGATATAGGGCATCCAGTCCCATCGAATTTTTCTATGTCAGGCATTTTGAATTTTGAAGGCAGTATTGCTGAAGGTTGCAATGCTAATGCCGGCGTAGAAAATTCTCCTTTGTTCAAAACTTTGAGCATCATATTTTTCAGATTTTCCATGTCAGCCTCCATTTTGGTGGGAAGGGGAGTTGGGTTTTGGTATATGCTGGTAGGATTAGGAAAGGCTGGGTTAATTTCTGGCTGTGGTATTTGGTAAGGATTTTGGATAAGATTTTGGGTTGGATAAGGATTTTGGGTAGGATAAATATTTTTGGTAGGATAAGGATTTTGGGTAGGTGGGTTATTGGCGGTTTCGGTTTGGCAACCAAGATCACTAAAAGGTAAATAGGTTGTTACTTGGCCTGGCAGATTATAGCTTCTTGGTCCATATGTGGGCTATTTTGGAGTGGATTGGTGATGGGGAAAGGAAGGTCATTTGGATTTTGGCTTGGGGAAGGATATGGAGGGTAGGGCGAGAAAGGATTAATATTTGGGTAATAAGGATTAGGAGGGGGATTTGGATTTGGGGTAATGGTGGTATTTGGTGGGTTGGTGTTTGACTAGGGATTTGGGTTTGGAGGATCATGGGAAGTTGATGCTTCTTGAGGGACTGCAGGGAAAGAGGTTCCCTCACCACTGGGTTTTAAACTTTGTACCAAATTAGCCATCTGGCTCATTATGCGATCAGCCTGTGCACCCAAATTTTGATCTAGCCACTGTTGCATAACCGGAGTTGGAGCGTACCCTGGAGCCCCTGTATCTCTACCCACTGTAGACTGCTCATTTTCGGCTGCCATTTTGCTCAAATCTGTACCTTCTGCACTGATTCTGTCCTTTTCTGATCTGTCCCTGATACTTTCTGATCTGATCTCTGTTCATGTATCCCGTATCAACCGACCAGTACTATCTCTGCCTTTCCAAACTCGGGCCAGGTTTCTGAGGAAAAGGGTTCGAAGGCATCAAAAAGGGTTGGCTGAAGGCTTTCTGGGCTTGGAGTACAGCGTGCCTTTATTAGTATTTTTTTTAATTATTATTCATTTTCCCTACAATTGATCGGACAAGCACCCGCTTTCTTTTGACAATCTCAGGACTATTCTTGGAATATTGGATTCTTTCTCCAGAGTATAGGACCCTCGTATTCCACCTGCCTTTCGACTCCCCAAGATCGGACTGATCTTAGGCGAAGGGCCTATACTCTTTCCGGGATCCACCATTCAAAATGGTCTAGGCCGAACATCAGAAAATCATTGGTCAGCCCCTGTGCGTATTTTTATTCATCATTTTTCTTTTTTTCTTTTTTGTTTTTGTTTTTTTATAGGGGCTGGTCAATGATTTAGAGATGTAAAAACCGATCGGTCCATGAAGTGTTCGGATAATCTATATGCAATTTAATGTTGGCTGATGCAGGGGGTAGGCTAGCCATGGTGTAGGGTAGCAGTTCAGAATATTTCTACGTGTGTGCGCGTGTGTATGGCATCTAGAAAGTAGTAAAAATCTTTTTTTTTTTCAAATATAAAGCAAGAAATAAAACAAATATGGTCTGTCTTGCTGTTCTTCGTGGATTTTCTCGGCTTTTTAGTTTGAACGTGAGCAAGCAACCATTCAGATCAAGAAATAGAAAGAAAAGTGGGGAATCTATCTATTCTTATTAATTACATATTGTCCTAGTCCCCAAAATAAAATGACAGAATGAAATAAAATATGTACATATTTTGTGCGATGAAAGTAAAGCACGCAGAATAAAAATATAGAGCAGAATAAAGAAATAATAAAATAAAGCCCCAAACCTTTTGTTATGCTGCTCGGAAATCTATTTTATTCTTCTTCTTTTTTTGTCTGTTTTTTTAATATATTTTTTTTGAAAATATATACCTGTAACGATAACTAGAACGAAACTGCTGCAAGATTGGAGGATCATATCCACAAATATATACACAGATATATAAGAACGCAATATTTAAAATGCTCAAGAAATCTAATAAGCATATTTTAGCCAGAAACTAAAGAAAACTGATTTTTTTCTTCTTTTGTGAAAACTGAGTTTAGCCCTCCATTTTTATTTAAAATAAAAACGACGTCCCCAGCAGAGTCGCCACTGTGGGTGCCCTGGAAGGTGTCCCCCGGATCACGCGCTCCCTTTTTTAGGGGAACACGCGGCTCGGGGAAGACATCACACTTTCCATTCCATCCTCCCTTGTTTAGGGGAAGACGAAATTAAAAATGCAAAAAGAGTGTTGTCAAAAAGCGCGTTGAATACACCTCGGTCATCGAGTGTGCTTTAGTCCATTGTGAGAGCTTTGGATTTCTCCATATCTCATCCTCCCTTGTTTAGAGGAAAATATGACACAGAAAACACATCACCCTTTTCATTCCCATTGTCCCTTGTTTAGGGGAAAACGGAAAAGTGCAAAAAAAAAAAGATGTTGCGAAGGCGCGTGGGAACAAGCCCTGCCTCACTATGGACTGTTGTATATTCTGTATCACTAAGAGTGCTTTGGGTTTCCTGTGTCTCATCCTCCCTTGTTTAGGGGAAAACAAGATATAGGAATTGCATCACCCTTTCCATTCATATCGTCCCTTGTTTAGGGGAAAACGGAAATGTGCAAGAAAAGGATGTTGCGGGCCTCACTGTGATCCAAAATATTGTAACAGAGTCGTCATCTTTATTTTAAGGATAAATAAAGAAAAACAAAAAATAACCAAAGTCTGTAGAAAAGGGGTTCAGGGGCTAGGTTACGAGGTGGGAAGGTGTTAGGCACCCAACTCGCCCTTTCGGTCTCAAAAATAGTATTTGGCTAAAATATGCTTTTATTATATTTATTCAGCAAATGAAATAAATCATTAAAACAAATATATTTGTATCTACATTATTTACAGACTTGCAGCTGTCTTCTTCCAGTAATTACAAATATATTTAAAAATATTTAGTCATAATAATGACTCTTTTTAGTATTATTTCTTATATAAATCCGAGCAGCATAATTGTTTATATTTTTTACATTGGGCCAGATGAAAATAGCACTTTTATATAAAAACCTCTTAAAGGCTTACCTTTAAGAGTGTAGGTTGTGCTCGCTCTGTCCTTCTGGGAGAGGGAGTCTTTTGCTGTTGTTGTGATTCGGGCAGAGTAACTGCTTCGAAAGTTGCTTTCAGGCACCGTAAAACGGGCGGAGCAACTGCTTGCGTTTTTGCGGTTGTTTGCTTGCTGCTGGCGGAAATCGGGCAGAGCAACTGCTTGCTTCTGTCGGATTTGGCCTTTGGATTAGAGCAGAGTAACTGCTCACTTTTGAATTTTTGGACCGGGGAAATAAGGTGGAATCCTAGCTGGAAGGCTAAGGTTCACTTTGACTGGTTGGATTTGTGTTTGGAGGAGATTTGACAGAGTTTCTAGGCTTTTTGGAGGAGGGGCACTCTCTCTTTCTCACGATCGCTCACTGCGTAAACTAAACGCGGTGTATGAACTGTGTGCGTTAACTGTGTGCGGAGTGAAGAGTCTTTTCAAAACTGAAGCCGGGCATTCTTATTTATAGGCTGAAGAAAGGACATCGTCGTCTTTAAAATTTCTTCTTTGTGCTTCATCAGCTTATACCGTGCGCTTGAGAGCTTGTACAAAATGTCAAAACGGAAGTGCACTGTCGAGCTTTGGGCGTCGACCCCATAGGGTCTGGACGCCGCGCCATGTTTTCTTGGTCGTGGCGCCTGGATCCAATTCTAGGCCTCTTTTTTGACACTTTGGCCCCTGCATTTCACTATTTTATGCATCCTGCTTTTCCTTTTGCATTTTAAAACCCTGTAACTTGACATTTGTTAAGTTTCAACAGGTCTTGATATCGCATGTCATGTCACATACCAGGGGTACGAAATTGGAGTGTCTACACCTGGTTGCCCCGCCCCCCAGCCGTGACCCAACTCCCTTTTTCTTTCCCCAAATTGCCCCCTAACCTCCGTTGTTCTTCCAATTCTACCCCCTCCTTGGCTGGTCTCACTACCCTAGCATTTTTTGAAAAACAAATTACATTTTTTTCGAGTGACCCTAAACGTAACACCAAAATCCCTAAACGTAACACTATTTAATGCATAAAATGACCTAAATACCCCTTTTAACATTTAATAGATACTCACTTTTGGTACACACTTGCGAAAAAAAAATGCAAATCAACGGTTTGTTGTTCGTAATTAAAAAGAAAAAACAAACCGAATCAAAACCAATCTAATTCACATGTGATATCATGCGAATTCACAATGGAAATCGAATCAACAATGAAACGTAATGAACATTACATGAAGGGGGAGGGAGGGAGGGAGTAGTATAGTTTAAATGTGAAGAGGGGTAGTGAAGTAATTTTATCTTTTAAATGGTGTTACGTTTAGGGATTTTAGTGTTACGTTTAGGTGTTCTGTTTTTTTCGAACAAGAAAAAGGAGGAACAACGGAGCAACACAGGAGCTGCCATTTCCTATTTCCTCCTCTCTCTCTCCATTTTTTTATTCCATTTTTGTTCAAACCAAAGCTAGGATTTCATCACTTCCTCAATTAAAAAGTATTGTACACTTTAATGTCTACCTTTATTTAATAATAATGCTTTTTATTGAATATTTGGTTTACTTTCTTAACATTATGAGCTAATTTAATTGCCTAGGGTTTTGATATAAATTGGCTTGGATGTTGTGATATTAATTTGAGTTTTGTTATTAATTTATATTCACTAATTTTTTAGGTATTATGTTTTGCTCTTATTGCTTGTATTGATTTGATCACTCATTACATGATTTTATAAATTGCTTAGTGCATGAAAATGACTTTGTGATATTAGAAAATACAACATAATTGTTTTTTGGTTGAGTTAGTTAACGTTACAAACTCTCCTTAAGATAGTTAATTGAGATTTTGTGTTTGGAAGCGATTAATTGGATAATTTTATACGTAGCGAAAGCCCATGAATTTATACCGTTAATTAGCACCAATGCATCATTATACGAAGGGAAAACCCTTAATGATGATTTTTGAATCCCCGACTTCCAAAAAAATATAATAGTTTTAATAGCAATTTCTTATTAGATCACAATGGAAGAGCCAATTGAAAGTCAAAATTATAGATAATCTCTCATTGAAATCAATCTTATTTTAATATTGTTTTATTTAATTTATTATTTTAGCTTAATTAATTAGTTAATTCACGCAAAATTGATCGTCTAAATATAATCAAAATTGCAACGTGCTTGGTATTCATTAAAAACAACCAAATTGCTTCCTCGTGGGTTCGACACTTTACTTTATCACTTTATTACTAGTTTTGACTGAGTAATCTTGTCCGTGTGCGTTTTTCGCCTAACACCACCCATAATATATTAATTTGAGCACATCAAAACAAACTATCAACATTGAGCACAAAGATCCTAATAACAATTTAAAATAGCATAGAATCATGCAAACAAAAATAGCACAAGTTTCACAATGTCAATTTCATGTGCTTTGGTTACTTTGATTCATTTCAAACTCTCTCGACCACCATAGACCTAATTGACTTTGCCCAACTTACAAAAAACCTTATATGAATATTGAGATTGAGAAAGGAAGAAAGACTAAAACCCACCAAACTAATAGGTTTACAAGTAAGTTACCTTACTGGCACTGCGATTTTGGGGGCTCTAAGCAAACTTTAAAAAAAAATCCCGTTAATAAACCTCAAACCCAAACTGGTACTTGCTTGGTAGAAAGGATTAAAATCATTCGAGAGCCAACTATATAGAGATAGAAGTTCCAAGGCCTGCAAACTGCCTCTTTAATCATAATCAAGAATCGAATGTACATTGCACGAATGAAACCTACACCAACGATTATACCATGCTTCCTCGGATTCTCACCATAGAAACCTTTCTATTACTACAATTCAATACAATGGCACAAACAACTATAATAGCATTTCCTGTCTTACAACAGACTTGCATAAACATACATCTTAGTATCCTTTTCTTTTCCTTCCATGTGACAGATAAGTAAGCTTCTATTTTCAATCATCTAGCCTTCTGTCCTCACCTACTTCCCATCTTCAATCTCCTACAAGTACGAGTAGTTTCCAAGTTATACCACTTCAAATCAGAATGACTTCAATTTTCATTTCCACCGTGTGCAACCTTCCTTGCTGATTCATCTCAAACAGAGAAATAAAATAACACAATTTGCACTTACAATGTCCCAGGATACCCCTCGAACCAGCATATTAGTAAACAGAACATAGACCACACGCCATATGCTCAGTTCCACGTACTATATCTAAAATATGATGCTTTAATAAGCAAACTTGCCTGTTATGTGGATGCCCAGCCATGTATATCAGAGAGACAAATATCTTACACCCATGGATTCTGTGTCGTGTGCACAAGACATTCTTCACCCAATTACAAGAAATTCTTCACCCATCAAAATGAAATAGAAGCAGAAACCAAATTGGTTTTATTCAGTCAACTTAAAACTAGAGAGATGGAAGGACATCAACTTATGTGCGAAAAAGCAATCTGTTTGATGGTGCAGACTAGGTCTTGAGAAGAAGAAGTGCAAAGCCTTCAGAGGTGATAAAGTGAAAAGGCTAAAAAAGGTGTGTGAATTACTCTTCGACTTACCAAAGCCTTCATAGGTGATAAATCCCACTTATATAAAGGATCATGGATAAAAACCTGCACATAATTTCGTTTTTCCATGCATAAAAGAACTTTTTCTATCTTTTTTCTGAAGAAACACATGTAAAATGATGGCTAATCATACTTCAACGATAGTTAACAGAGCCTTTTTGTCTGTTCGCATTACGGAGTGTTTCTTCGCAACATCTTTCTGAAAACCCCTTAGGGCTTGGAGTACTGCTGCTACTTTAGAGATCTCAAGTACTGCTCTACTTGACTACTTTAGAGTCTAAAATTTCTCTAATCTGCCTTTAAAACCATCAATTGGCAGTATAATTATTTTGAAAAGGAAAAAACAAAACGAAGAAGCAAATGGTTAAACTGCTGACAGTCGCTGCCCTTGACAGATGTGAACACTATTAATTTATATAAACTTTAAAAAGAAAAGGCAGAACATCAGCGTAAGTTCCATTGTTATGACCTTTGTTAAATTGCTGCACGTAACTAAACTCCTTCCCCCTCCTCCTTTATCCGGGCTTGGGACCGGCAATACATTGCCATATATAGCAATTATAATGGTGGAGTTAAAAAAGGGTTAGTTGCCTAATTGGCGCACGAGTCCCTAAAGGCACAACTACACAAACTTTCCAAGAAAAGTGGTGTGCCACATATTAGGATCTGTGGATGCTACTTTAGCTTCTGCAACAGCCGTTTTTTGTCATTAGATCTTTCATCTTTTGCATTTAAATTAGTACTACCACCAACATGAGAACTACCATTTTATGAACGAGGATAGGAAGTCTTGCCAATCTCATTACCCTTTGAAGCGATACTCCGTGAACAAAAACAAATTAATGTACCTGAAATTCATCGAATAGCTTCTTTGTTATAAGAGTGTTTGGGTCGAGTCGAGATCTTATGGTTTAAGGCGAGATTCGACAAAGTCATTATATGGAGTTATGATGCATCTCCCAGTAATGTTACTGGCCTAGACTTAAAACTCTCTCCAACGAGTGTCCATCACTTCAACAAAAAGCTTCTTGAATATTTCATCAACCTTGAACCTTGCATGTATCATCAACCTTGAACCTTGCCTGTACCTGTAAAAAAAATATAACATGTTCACTTGAAAAGTTATGTTTAAACTTGAGTTAGCTAGACATGTCCACATATCTTCCAAACCACTGTAAAGACGATTCTTTCTCACCCCGACCTTCTTAAATGCATCTCTCCAAAGAGACCCAAAAACTCTGACCTTCTTAACTGCATCTCTCCCAAGAGACCAAAAAACTTCGAGTAAAGGTCAGGTTGAGTTGGAGCTTCTAATTCAGTCATAGGATCACTCGCATACTCAGTCAATGCAACTTTTGAGGTATACTCATTCTGAACACAATAAACGAAATAAAACATTAGCTCTGCCCAAAGGAAAAAAAACCAAGAACCATTCTGAAAAAGAAAGCCAATACAAGCATTACAAATTTGGATGGACAAAAGCAAGGTATACTGATTTTTTAAGCTTTAAACTTAATTACATACAGGATCTTAACAGCAGTTTTATGATAAGGAATTCCAGAAACATGTATGGAAGGAGATAAAGCATTCTTCATCACTAGCATACTCGTGTATATATGTATGTATCACCTTAAAAAAGGTAAGGTTGACAAACCTACAACTGGGCATTTATATCAAGGTGATCAAATGTCAATAAGAATGAGGTCACTAGATAATGGACCTCTCTAATCCAAATTACCATCAATCTCAATGACTGAAAATTGATAATTAACGAATTAAGTAATTATAGACAAAAAAAAATTGCAGATAGATTTTTTTTAATGAATTAATAATTTCAATTAATTGATTACTGATATCAGAGCAGCTACCATAGCTTTTCAGAAACAATGTTACAATCTAGTCATTTATAACAAGTCTCAAAGGCCCATCACTCATAGCAGAACAAGTAACCCAGTTCTAGGAATCAAAGAGAGGGAGAACAAGATGAGGTTGTGGTCAAGATTGTCAAAGTGAAAAACATCATGCAACAAGACTTAATTATTTTTTTGATAATGATATCTTGTTTCCACTATTCCCTCTACTAAACCTCCTCAGGACATTCTTACTTCTACTCATTATATTCCCGATCCTACTTTGTGTGATCAATCTCATCATCCTTACTCTGAGCCTCTGAGTCCTCTTCTTTTTCTTCTTTACCCTCTATTTATGTTAATACTAAGCCATCAAGAATAGTTCATGTGAAGTACATAGATTATAAATGTCTACCTCCTCAATTTGCTAAGTCTACTTCAACTTCCAATGTTGTAAGTTCCTCTTCATTTTGTTTGTATCCTATTTCCAATTATATTTCATATGAATATTTTTGCCAATTATATGTCTTATATTTGCAACATTTCTTACATTGTTGATCCCAAGATTTATAACTAAGTTGTTCTTGATCCACAATGGTGCGAGGCTATGGCTACTGAATTTAAGGCCTTAGAGCAAATTAATACCTAAAACTTGCAAATCTTGCCTCCTTGGAGAAAGATAGTGGGTTGTAAGTGGGTATTTAGAGTTAAATATCATCCAGATGGCTCCCTTGATAAGTACAAGGAAAGACTTGTTACCAAAGGATTCAGATAGACATTAGACAACTGGTCTTGATTATTTTCATACCCTTGCCCTTGGTGCCAAAATGACAACGGTGAGATTGTTTCTAGCTTTGGCTACTTCTCAAAACTGGTTCTTATGTTAAATGGATGTTACAACCAAATGCGTTTTCGCATGGAAATTTACTCCCATCAATTCAGACAGACCAACAGACCAGTTGTGGGTAAATTGATCAGACTCTCTCTATGGTTTAAAGAGAGCTCCAAGGCAATGGTTCTCAAAGCTTTCCACTACTCTTCTTTCATTTGGATTTTAACAGTCCAAGAATGACCACTCCTTGTTTACATTCAAGGCTGCCTCACCTTTTACTTCACTTCAAGTCAAATGAGATCAATGTGCTTATACATAGTCACCCTTAATAATCACTAAAACTATGTATAAGTACATATTTTTATGTGTATATGAGTATATCCTTCAGGTGGGGCCACATCAACCTAGTTTGATATCCTTGTTTTCGAAAGCTCTAAGGTTCCTTTCTTTCCAAATGGCCCAGCCACACAGCCAACGAAGCAGTATCCCACACACTGTTTTTCCTTCTATACTTATATAGGGTGCAGCATAGGATTGTAAGGGCAAAATAGGCATGACCTATTTTGGTCTTGTTTTCACCTTTCTTGGTCATAAAGTTTTGGTGCATTTTTGGTAACAAAATCTTTAATTAGATTTTGTTTTTCCTTGGTCCTTAAGGTTTTATCATTTTTGGAAACAAAATATTCCTAAAGATTTGTGGTTTCTTGGACCTAAATTCAAGGAGTTGTTTTTGGTAATAAAATCTTGGTCAAATCCTTCACCAAAACCGTGCCTTAATCCTAGTCTAACCATGATTGTTGACCACTTTCATATTTGGTAACAAAATCTCATTAGTTTGGTAAGTTGTTGATTTTTTTCCTTAAGTTCTAATCTTTTTCCTTGTAGTAGACGGACTGTTTTTGGGTGTGTGTAGGAGATGCATAACTATATATTCAGGAGCAAGGATTCGTGGTTCTTGTAAAGCTCCAGAAAGAGAACAAAAACCATAGAGGCTGTGAGCAAATCCGAGGAGTTTCTGAATATAAGACCCCGAACCTTCGTGTATTTGACTTTCTCGTGTTGCATGCTTTGTTGTTAATGCGTTGAGTGTTCGTCTTAGCATGTTAGCACTTAACTAGGTCTCATTGGAGTCTTAGTACCTTGCATATATGACTTATAATGTTCATCTTGATCATAGTATGCTTGGTTGAAAATTTAGAAGCTTTGTTGCTTCGTTTGAGTCTTAGGGTTTCTCGTGTTTGCCTTCGTTGCTTGTATTGTTTGTGCTTTCAACTTGCGAGAAGTTCATTTAAGTTCTAGACCAAGTGTACTAGTATTTCTCATGCTTGCACAATCAATGTTCATAGATTTGTTGCATTTGGAAATAAGATGACCAACATATCACTTCACAGATTCAGTCCTGTTTTTGGGCGAACTTCGGGAAAATTCTGGTACCAATATACTAAATATAATTTTCTAAAAATTTAGTATGTTTTACCTACATATGTTAGGATACTCCCTGTAAAATATGGTATTTTTCCAAGGTGTATAAGTACCTCATTTAGGTCTTGAATTACGGCTGTGCCAGAATTATGTTTTCAGAAAATCAGCTTCTGTACTTGAAGTTGTAGTAGCCATATTTTGATGAATATAAGTCCAAATTGAGTAATTTAAAATTCTAAAATATATTTTAATGAGTCTAGTTTCATAAAAATCAATAATCACCTAATTTGGAGGTGTGAGCTATTTATGGTCGATTTTACAAGATTGACAGTCTGTTTTCCAGATTTTGGGTTTTTGACTTGTTTTGGTTGAAGGCCCCCTTGCCCCTTGCCCCTTGTCCAAAGTCCGACCATTTCAGCCTAGAACACCATTTTTGACTTTAGTCAAACCCTTTTGAGCCCTTGGATCATACCTTATCAAAGGCTAGCATCCCTTAGCCAATGAGAAGTCATTTAATCACCTTCACATGGATTGGGGTTTTGTTGGCAAGTATATAAGCCACCTTTCAGTCCTTCCAGCCATTGTTGATCAACAAGAACCAGAGAATCAGAGCTTCATCCACCATTTTCGTCCATGGAGGTCACCCTAACTTGAGAGATCATTTCCCGGAGTTCCGGTGGTCCGATCGGTGATCCGAGACCGCCAAATCGAAGCCCTTGATCTTCTCTACAACAATCCTTACTTTGATCATCCTTTCCTCCAGTAATCTTAGGACTAAGGTACGTTGACAAATCCCTGAGATTTTCATGTTCAATAAAATAACCTAACCCCTTCATTATAGTTGTTCTATTAATGATTGTGAACACTTTTAGTGAAGAGAAATCCTCCAATTCAACCATTGATATATGTGTAGGATTTTATGAATTCTTATTGAAGTTGTGATTTTGACTTTATGCAAAGCATGAATGTTGTTTATAATGAGCTTAGGAACAACTCTTGTGAAAGATTATGTTTCAATTCAAGGTTTAACAAAATCTCCGATTCTAGGGTTTGAAACTCGGGATTGTGTTTAAGGCTAGTTTAAGATCATGAACGGCCTAGTTATCGAGTTCTAAATGAAAGGAGAACTTAGGAAAGGGAAATGTGAGACATATAGTATCAATACTCTACTTGGTTGAATTTTAGTAAAACTCACCGGAGTTGAGATTAGGGAGTTATTGAAAAATACCGACTCCACATTCAATCCCTACGACGTTTGTAGTGCGTTAGACTAATATATTAGCTTACGTGACTTTGGGATGGATTGAAGGGCATGTTTGATATGAGTGATTATAAGACTCAATCGAGTTCTTATGTGGTTTATGTGATTGTGTGAAGCAAATGCACAATTGAGAGCATGTTGTAGAATGATGTATCTACTTGACAGGTTGAATTCGCTCTTGTCGAATTCATACTTGATTCTTTAATGAGTAAAAACACCTACTTGTTGAATAATGAATTTGAGGACTATTCTATGAGAAGATTTGGATTGGGGCTTTCTTAGTACTCTATACATGGAGTCTACTTGTATAAGTCGCTAGGATGACCATGTTGTTATCTAAGACTCACCGGTATGGTTGACCTTACGGGTTATTACCGCTCTAGTGTTGCTTAAGTCCTTGACTACTATCGACTTTTGTGTTATGGAATGAGTTACTACTCTAGGAAGAGTTTAGTAAATGGCTTCATGATCCTAGACTAACGAAGTAGTCTTGGATAGTGCATAATTGACTGATGGTTAAGTTGTGACTCAGCTGAATTTCATAAGTGAATATGGAATACTGTGTATATACGATATTATGACTAAATGCATGATTTCCTACCTTGTCAAGAATTGATTCTTCTATGTGTTTCTATGATATGACTTATGAGCATATTGAATGTATTTGCCTTCGTGTCTGATCTGTTCTACAGTTAATGAATTGTGGTGAACTTGGATTCTACTATTAAGTGGAATTATGAATCAAAATTGAACTAAGCTTGATTTCACAATAATCAACTTGGGCTTCCCTAATATAATTGACTTGGGACTTGAACTAAGATTCCTAAATGGAATGAGAACCTCGCTATGCCTCAAACGAGAACA
The DNA here is from genome assembly GCA_013146195.2 of Codonopsis lanceolata. Taxonomy (NCBI): domain Eukaryota; kingdom Viridiplantae; phylum Streptophyta; class Magnoliopsida; order Asterales; family Campanulaceae; genus Codonopsis; species Codonopsis lanceolata. Next base: position 28,281,898 of record CM028380.1, read on the forward strand.
TAGAAAAGAGTCTTGGGACACATATAGTGTTCAAACTCTATTTGGTTGGAATTGTAGTAAAGACTCAATTGAGTCGAGTTAAGGAACAATTGAACCTTACGATGATCGTGGTGAGATCCTATGACAATTATATCCCAGTTGACTAGATTACTAGCTTTTGGGACTTGAATTTAATAGAGTGAACAAACTTGGCACTTATGGTTTAGAGACTCGAACGAGTTCCTATTGTGGTTTTGTGATTTATGTAACAATGTGCATAATCGTATGAGTTTAGTAGGTCATTATATCTACTTGAGAATTAGCAAGTAAACATCTACTTGTGCATTGCATATAAGTCCAGCTGGCATTACTTGAGTTTTCATGATGAAGGTGGGACGATGCATTGTCTTCACGAATTATGGGATTCGTGGTTGCAATGTATCGCCGTACCGGATTCGGGTTTCACACACACCTCCACTGCTAGCTACAGTGGGGAAGTAGCCCCCTTTGTCGTAACCATTTGAGCACATTGGCTAGTGCTATTTTCCTGAGTAGAGAACTCGGACCAGAAGAGCTCGGTATTTGATACCGAACACGGGTATCACCGCACGATATGATTAACGGTTGTGATTGCGGGGAGCAATACGACGAAAGTGATTTGGTATCTTCTCTATCCTTTATGTGGCTTACTATGGGCACTTATGTGATAACAAAGTGTTAGTTGAACATGAGATCTTATTGACCATGTTTGTATTGGTTGATGATAAATGAGAGATTTGATATGTATATATAGAGATATGCATACTTGTATTTGAGATATATATGAAAGACTTGATGTGTATATATATAGATATGCACACTTATGCATGATGATTTTATGAGAGATTTGGTATGTATAGTTAGAGATATACATACTGATATAGGTGTATATATATAAACATGCACCCTTACACGTGGTAACAGTGTGAATAGCTTGATTCGTATATATAATGATATGTATACTTGCATATGATGTTTTGTGGGAACTACCTTCTAATTCATTTGATTTGTGTGTGAACAGGGAATTACACCCTGGTTCATTTGGACGGTTTAGTAAGTAAGAAGGAGTGGATATCTTGTGGAGTATCGAAACGATACGACGCCTCTTCACGGGTTTTTCTGTCATATATAAAATGACACCCTGGTTATGTTTATGTTACATAATTATATGTTGCATATATATTGTAGTAGCGTACTGGGTCATTATGACTCATCTCGTACTTGTTTTTAGTTGCGATGGCGATAGCCGCACCGAGGTCGAGTAGATCGTGTATGTGAGCGGTGGTCGATAGATCGAGGTTAGATCGTGTGGTTCGTGTTTGTAGCACCGACTTTCCCGAGTAGCGACTTGTGGAGTCTTGTTCCTTTTAGCATTGTCATTGATTTCATGTACTTTGCTATTCTTGTGAGATCGACATTTTGTAAAGTTATTTAGACTTTACAGTCGGGTAGAATACTTGGGTATTTGTATTGGTTATTTCTGGGGCCGACGTGCTCTGTTGTGCTTTGTTTGTGGTTTTAGTATTTATTTCAGTTGTCTCCCGAGCACGCAGTAGCTTTGGGGGAATTTCCTTATTCTAGTTTTTATAGTTGTTGGTTGACCCCGGTATGCTTTAGCCGTTGGGTAATTGTTATATCAGGTTGGTTCTTTGTTGAAACGCCGGTCTGGAGTGCCGATGGTTTGTTTAGCGTCTGCATTGTTGTGGCACATGAGTTTTGTTTTTCCTCCTTTGAGAGATAATGTCTCTCTTGGTTTCATTGTCGTTGGTTTCGAGCTTCATAGCTTGGGACTTCTTTCTTATATTGCTTCCGCTGATTCGATTTTCGGAATACCCTATTTTAGTGCGGTGTTATGTTCATGTTTAGAGCGAGTTTGCTCGACTGTTTGACTAGCACTATTGTTTATCAAGTGCTTGTCCTCTTATTAAGTTAGTTCCAGCGGCACGACCTTGGGATTTCATGTTGGAATCCGGGTTGGGTCGTTACACTGAAGCAGTTTTTCAGACCCAAAGTGCAGCAGTCAGGATGATGCTGTCAATGCAGCTACATTGGCAGTCACATTGAGAATTCTGAAACTGTTTTGTGCTTCCTGTTTTGTTTAAAGGAGGCTGTTTTTGTTTCTTCCCATGTTTTGTTTAACCTATTTATGTGGGGTTTTTGTTCTGCAAGATTCATTATCTTGTGAGAATATTTTTTGTGTGATTTCACATAGTTTTTGTAAAACAATTCATCGTTTTTAGTGAAATCTTTTTGGCCATGAGGCTAGATCTACAAGTATAAGCTTGTAGATTGTTTGGTAAACTTTTGTGATTAATTTCGTGCTTTAGTATTAAGTCTTCCGCTGTTTGTGTTATTTTTCTGTCTATTGTGACTTCCATTGTAGCTGTTTCACAAGCTACATTGGAAACTGCATTAGGTAGTTTGGAGAATCCTAGCTACTCACGTTCTTTCAATTGGTATCATAGCCTCCTCTTGACGTCACTAAGAGTAGATTCTTGTTGTAGTCATGATGGATTCTCAATATGAGAGCTTTGTTCGTCCTAATACTTTGAGAAAGAAAGGTTTGTATAATGACTTTCGTTGCTTTAACTCTTCTGTCTCTGAAGGTGGTGCAGAATCAGATCTGATGGATGTATATAAGGAGTTGTACAATGATTGGGAAATGAGAGTTTGTCAAGTTAAGTTATTTAAAAAGGAAAATGAAATACTCAAGAAAGTGAATTAAGATCAAAAGGAGAACATTGCTAGACTGGAATGTTTGCTTAGCAAGAAAGATATGGAGCTTGAAGAACTGAAAGAAGAACTGCTCAAAGCTAATGAGACCGTGGAAAAATGGAATTCAAGCCAACACAAAATGGATGATATGTTGAATTCTGGTAAGTCTGGTATTGGATTCAGGCCCAAGACGCTTGTGAAAGAAGGTGAAGGTATGTCTTCTGAACCTAAACAGCCCACGCAAAAACTTCAAAATCCAAATTTCTTTGAAAAACCGAAATCAAGAAAGAAAAATTTTGTGTGTCATTTTTGTCATAAGCCTGGACATACACAACCTTTTTTGTTTTCTGAAAAAGGCTATATATGAGGATGATGTTAGTCAGGCTTTCTTGGCAAAAAATCAGATGCAACATCGTATGAGACATCCAATGCAACAGCCAATGCAGCAACATTGGAACTCACATTGGAAGACTCATCCGAAGTCGCATCAGAAATCTCATCCTCAGAAAAACCAAAAATGAGTAAACGGCTTCCGATTACTATAAAATATGAAACAAAGTGACTTAGACATATTATAAACATGCTAGAACAGTTGGTTTGGTTATATCTTGCACCGATTGAGTTTTGCGCAAAAAATGGTTCAATAGGCAAGTTAAAAGCTTCAAATTAGTAATTTTGCGTTCTAAGTGTCAAATATGAGTAAACGGCTTCCGATTACTATAAAATCTGAAACAAAGTGACTTAGACGTATTATAAACATGCTGGAATAGTTGGTTTGGTTATATCTTGTACCGAACGAGTTTTGCGCAAAAAATGGGTCAATAGGCAAGTTACAAGCTTCAAATTAGTAGTTTTGCGTTCTAAGTGTCAAAAATGAGTAAACTGATTCCGATTACTATAAAATTTGAAACAAAGTAACTTAGAAGTATTATAAACATGCTAGAACAGTTGGTTTGGTTATATCTTGCACCGATTGAGTTTTACGTAACAAATGGGTCAATAGGCAAGTTACAAGCTTCAAATTAGTAGTTTTGCGTTCTAAGTGTCAAAAATGAGTAAACGGCTTCCAATTACTATAAAATCTGAAACAAAGTGACTTAGACATATTATAAACATTCTAGAACATTTGGTTTGGTTATATCTTGCACCGATTGAGTTTTGCGTAAAAAATGGGTCAATAGGCAAGTTAAAAGCTTCAAATTGGTAGTTTTGCGTTCTAAGTGTCAAAAATGAGTAAACGGATTCCGATTACTATAAAATCTGAAACAAAGTGACTTATACGTATTATAAACATGCTATAACAGTTGTTTTGGTTATATCTTGCACCAATTGAGTTTTGCGCAAAAAATGGGTCAATAGGCAAGTTACAAGCTTCAAATTAGTAGTTTTACGTTCTAAGTGTCAAAAATGAGTAAACAGATTCCGATTACTATAAAATTTGAAACAAAGTGACTTAGAAGTATTATAAACATGCTAGAACAGTTGGTTTGGTTATATCTTGTACCGATTGAGTTTTACGTAAAAACATGGGTCAATAGGCAAGTTAAAAGCTTCAAATTAGCAGTTTTTGCGTTCTAAGGGTCAAAAATGAGTAAACGGCTTCCGATTACTATAAATCTGAAACAAAGTGACTTAGACGTATTATAAACAAGCTAGAATAGTTGGTTTAGTTATATCTTGCACCGATTTAGTTTTACGTAAAAAAAATGGGTCAATAGGCAAGTTAAAAGCTTCAAATTAGCAGTTTTGCGTTCTAAGTGTCAAAAATGAGTAAACGGCTTCCGATTACTATAAAATCTGAAACAAAGTGACTTAGAAGTATTATAAACATGCTAGAACAGTTGGTTTGGTTATATCTTGCACCGATTGAGTTTTGCGCAAAAAATGGGTCAATAGGCAAGTTACAAGGTTCAAATTAGTAGTTTTGCGTTCTAAGTGTCAAAAATGAGTAAACGGCTTCCGATTACTATAAAATCTGAAAAAAAGTGACTTAGAAGTATTATAAACATGCTAGAACAGTTGGTTTGTTTATATCTTGCACCGATTGAGTTTTACGTAAAAAATGGGTCAATAGGCAAGTTAAAAGCTTCAAAGCTTTTTGTTATTGAAAACATGAGAAAGCTACCTAAAGTTTCTCAAAGCTTTTTGTAAGGGTAAATTAGGCAAAGCCTAATTTGTCTTGTTTTCACTTTCTTGGTCAAAGAAGAATTTAATTGGTGTTAAAGATTATTTAGGAGATAGGATTCGGTTAGGATACTTTTGTTAGATTTAGGTGATATATTTTTGGTAACTAAATCTTTACAAAATAATTTAGTTATTAGAGGTATCATAATAGGAAACATAATCTCTTGTAATATTGTGCTAATCTCTTTCCCTGTTGGAGAAGGTTTTCCTTGTGCCGTGTTTTCTACAGGTTGGTGCCCTATATATGCAGTCGTGATTTCCTGGTTTTTGGATGCTGAGAGCTTACAAAAGAATTTGTTCAGAAGTGCTGTGTGCGTATAAGAGAGATTCAATCCAGAACTTTTGTGAGCCGAGCTTGAGAAAGGAGATCAACAGCCCATACACGGAGACCATTCTGCAGGCAGTCTTGATCATACCTGCTGCTGCTTGAAACTTCTGGAATACAGCCTTGTATTTCCTGAAGTTCTGATTTGTGCTTCCTTGTTGTTCGCTGTTTGGAAGCTGTATTTAGTTCTTTCTTCCCACGTTTGATTTAGTGGTTTATGTGGGTTTTTCGGTTCTCCAAGATTCTATATCTTGTGAGAATTTTTGTTAACTTGTTAAGCATAAAAACGTTGTTGATTTTAATATATATTGTGTTGCCTTGAGGCTTGATCTACAAGTTTGATACTTGTAGATTGTTTTGAGTTATTTTCTGTCTACTAAAATCTACTTGGTTTAAAATCTGAAATCAAAACTTCCGCTGCTATTATCTGTGATATACTTTCTGCTTTCACTGTTATTGTCATTGTTGCAACATTCACTGCAACATTGACAATCACATCGTCCCATATTGAGGTTCCGTGGCATCACGTTCTTTCATTTGGTATCAGAGCCTTCTCTTGATATCACTAAGAGTCGATTCTGTTTAAAGACGTGATGGATTCTCAGTATGAGAACGTGGTTCGTCCTCCTACTCTCACAAATGCTAATTATTCTATATGGAAAGTCAAGATGCGCATCTTCATCAAATCCATTGATGAAAGAGCGTGGCTTGCTGTTTTAAATGGTTGGAGTCCTCCCAAAACCTGTAGATTTGATGGTGATGTCAAGATCACCAAAGAATCAGTGGACCAATGATGATAGGAACGCTTTTTTAACTCGAAAGCCTTGTCTGCAATTTATAAGGCCTTAGACGCAAATACTTTTAGGGTGATAGCAAATTATGAATCTGCCAAAGATGTGTGGGAGGCCCTTCAGACCTTATGTGAAGGACCTGCCAGTGTTCGTTCTTCTAAGCTAAGAATGCTAACCACTCAATTTGAAAACACTAGGATGCAAGAGTCTGAGGACATAATGACATATTATGGAAGACTCCTTGATTTATCCAACTCGCTCTAGCTTTAGGAGATCCTATTACTAATGGCGCCTTGTCGGCAAGATGATGAGGACTTTGCTCGAAGGTTCAATGTCAAGATATGTGCTATTGAAGAAGCACATGATATTGACAAGATGAGTTTTGAAAGACTGGCTGGAATTCTTCAAAACTTTGAACTGAACCTAAACGATCAAATGAAACAGAAAGGCAAAGGAGTCTCATCATCTTCCACACCCATTGTGAAAAATATTGCTATGCCTGCACCAATTGATCTCTCATGTGATTTGCTTGAAATTCAAAAAGACATTGATGAGTCTGATTTTGGAGAAGAATCAATTGCTCTATTGACTACTAAATTCAAAAAAAATTTGAAAAATAAAAGTCAAAATAGAACTCCATCATCAAGCTCGAAAAACAATTTCAAACCTGATTCTGGAAAATTTGTTCCCAAAGAAAATTCTTTCCAAACTCCAGAAAAACCCTTCACAAATCCTTTTGCATCAAAGTCATCCTACAATGGTAAGAACCTTGATTCTATCCAATGTAGAGAATGTCAAGGTTATGGACACTATGCTAACCAATGTGCAAACACATTAAGAAAGAAAGGCTTGAATTTTTCAAAGAACCTTGAGTGATAGTGATGGAGAAGATCCAGTGATCTTATCACCTTGAATGTTGTTTATGATTCGATTCGAAAATACAGTTGGTTCAGACAAATGTGTCACCCGATGTTGCAACATCGGGAGTAACATCGGGAGAAACATTGTGCGTAAACAGAACGATTTTTTTCTGCTTTTAATTCCACGCGTTGCGAAAGATGATGGACACTCAGATTCAGATCTGCTGGAAGGGTACAAGGAGCTGTACAAGGATTGGGAGAAGAGAGCTCACCAAGTTACACTACTTGGTAAGGCGAATGAATTGCTGAAAAAGGCAAATGAGGATCAAAAAGAATGCATAATAAGGCTGGAGAGTGTCCTAAGTAGAAAAGATGTGGAGATTGAGCAGTTAAAGGAGCAGCTTGCTCAAGCAAAAGGGACCCTGACCAAGTGGAATTCTAGCAAACAGAAGGTTGATGATCCGCTAAACGGTAATTCATCCGATCGTATTGGTTTTGTCCCTAAGGTGTTTGTGAAAGAAGGAGAAGGAACATCCGGAACTAAAGCAGACCGATGAAAGCTTTCTGAAAGCGTTTTCGTGAAAAACCAAGAGTAAGAAGGAAAAATTATGTTTGTCACTTCTGCCATAAGCCTGGTCACATACAACCTTTTTGCTTTCTGAAAAAGGCAATGTATGAGAATGAAATGAGGCAAGATTTCTTTGGAAAAGCTCATTGGCGTAACAGATGAAGCGCAATGCGCCGACCAATGCAAAGAACATTGCGTAGAAACATTGGAAGCCTCATTCAAAGACAAATCATAAATTTTTTCCAAAAACACCAACCCAAAACAGTCAAACAAATGTGGGTTCCCAAAACTTGTGATGAAAAATGTAGAGCCAAATATTGTGAGCCTTTTGATATCTGCCCTGGTGCTTCCATGTCACATGATGAAGAATGTAATGTTACTTTTACTTCCTTAAAATCTCATGTTGCTGGATCTTGGTATTTTGACAGTGGTTGTTCTAGACATATGACAGGTGCAGCTGAGAATTTGAAGGAATATGTGAGTATTAATGGTGGATCAGTGACATATGGTGGTGGTGCCAAAGGGAAAATTGTTGGTAAAGGAACATTGAACGTTGAAGGCCTTCCAAACCTCAAAAATGTTTACCATGTGGAAGGTCTTAAGACAAACCTGATCAGCATAAGTCAGTTGTGTGATGATGATCTTCAGGTAAGGTTTGACAAACATTCTTGTGAAGTTCTTGATCATAATAACAAATGTCTTCTGACAGGTTTAAGATCGTCTGATAACTGCTACTTGTTCAACAATGCCCATTCTTGTCAAAAAGCAAGTCTTGATGTAACCGATCTCTGGCACCAGAAACTTGGTCATATGAGTTTTCGTAAGCTCGATGAGCTTGTGAGACATGATGCTGTTAAAGGATTACCAAATTTGGAAAGGAATTACTCAAAGGTATGTGGATCGTGTCAAAAAGGTAAACAAACCAAGGCTTCACATCTTCCCATAACACAATGCTCCACTTCTAGATGCCTGGAGATGATTCACACTGACCTTATGGGTCCCATTGAGGTAGAAAGCCTAGGTAAGAAAAAGTATACCTTTGTTTGTGTAGATGACTTCTCTAGATATACTTGGGTAATATTTTTAAGAGAGAAGTCTGAAACTTTTGAGGCTTTCAAAATTTGGTACACCCGTGTAATGAACTTGTATGATCTAAAACTTGTTAGATTAGATCGATCATGGCACGGAATATGAAAATGCATCCTTTTCTAATTATTGTGCCTCCAATGGTATTTCACATGAATTCTCTGCTCCCAAAACTCCACAACAAAATGGAGTGGCGGAGAGAAAGAACAGACATTACAAGAAATGGCTAGGTGATGTTACATTCAAAAAATTTGGCTAAAAGATTTTGGGCTGAAGCATTAAACACTGCTTGTCACATTGGAAATAGGGTCTTCTTGAGACCAGGTAGCACAATGACACCTTACGAAATTTTTCTTGGGAAGAAACCTACCTTGAAATATTTTCATGTGTTTGGGTGCGTGTGTTATCTGCTCAATGATAGAGATCAACTTTCCAAGTTTGACTCTAAGAGTGATAAATGTGTTTTTATGGGATATTCCACAAATAGTCGAGCATATAGAGTTTTTAATCTTCGAACTAAGACTATTATGGAATCCATGAACATTGTTTTTGATGATCTAACTGGTCTTGGTCACAAAACTTCTGAAGAAGATGTTTCTGGATTTTAGATTTTGGAGATTTTGATCTCGAATAGAACGCCGAATCCAAGAGTTCAATGAGCGGCATTGCATTCAGATGCAGTGGTTCGTGGAAAAATTCAGATGTTTCACCCAATGTTCTTCCGGATGTTGCAACATCTAAGAAACATTGACCACGTAACCGGCAGAGATGAAGTCGCCGAACGATTCAAATCAGAAGATGATCGATCGACAGAAATTGACGCTCCAAGCAAGATTCAAAGAACCATCCACTCACTCAAGTTATAGGTAATGTACAAGATGGTATGGCAACAACAAAAGAAAGGTAAAGTGGACTACAAGAAACTAGCATGCATGACCACTCTTGAATTTGATGATATACATGCCTCATGTTTTGTTTCCACTGTTGAACCTAAAAATGTGCAAGAGGCCCTCAAAGATGAAAGTTGGATAAATGCCATGCAAGAGGAACTAGATCAATTCACAAAAAATGATGTTTGGTATCTAGTTCCTGCACTCCACTTCAATAAATGTTATTGGAACTAAATGGATTTTCAAAAACAAAACGAATGAAGTGGGAGAAATAATAAGGAATAAAGCTAGATTGGTAGCTCAAGGGTATACACAGGTTGAGGGGGTGGATTTTGATGAAACCTTTGCACCTGTAGCCCGCATTGAGTCTATCCGTCTACTTCTGGCAATTGCTTGTTTCCTTGACATCACTCTTCAACAAATGGATGTGAAGAGTGCATTTTTAAATGGGATTCTTGAGGAAGAAGTATTTGTGGAACAACCAAAAGGGTTTGAGGACCCTCATAAACCCAATCATGTGTTTAAATTGAAAAAGGCTTTGTATGGCCTCAAACAAGCTCCTAGAGCTTGGTATGGTAGGCTTACAGATCACCTTTTACAAAGTGGGTTTAAAAGGGGAGAGGTGGATAAAACACTGTTTATTCAAAAACAAGATAAACATATTTTGATTGCTCAAATTTATGTTGATGACATTGTGTTTGGATCCACCTCCAAATCCTTGGAAAAAGAGTTTGTGAATTGCATGACTTCCACATTTGAAATGAGCATGGTAGGGGAATTGACCTATTTCTTAGGAATTCAGATCAAACAATCACATGAAGGGATGTTCATTTCTCAAGCCAAGTATTCTCTAAACTTGGTGAAGAAATTCGATCTTGAGAATGGAAAACATAAAAAAACCCCTATGGGTACATCCGATAAACTTAATAAAGATGAAAAATCTGAAAGTGTTGATCCTACCTTGTATAGAAGTATGATAGGAGTTTGTCAGATTTAACCGCCACTGGCCCGTATATCATGTACGTGTGTGTTTGTGTGCAAGGTATCAAGCAAACCCCAAAGTTTCTCACCTGAAAGCTGTAAAAAGAATAATTCGATATGTTGGTGAGACCTTTGGCATGGGTTTGTGGTATACTAAGCATACGAACACCAATCTTGTTGGGTTTAGTGATGCTGACTGGGCTGGCAGTGTTGATGACATGAGAAGTACATCTGGAGGATGTTTTTATCTAGGAAACAATCTGATTTCTTGGTTTAGCAAGAAACAAAATTGTGTCGCCCTATCAACAAATGAACCGAGTATATAGCTGCTGGTAGTGGATGTACACAACTTTTGTGGATGAAACAAATGATCCAAGATTATGGTTTGCACAACGATATCTTAACCATGTATTGTGACAACACAAGTGCAATAAGCATAGCTAAAAATCCTGTTCAACACTCAAGAACAAAGCACATAGATATAAGACACCATTTTATTAGAGACTTAGTTGAACAAGGCATTGTCTGCATTGAACATGTTGGTACAGAAAACCAATTGGCTGATATCTTTACTAAAAGTCTAGATTTTGAGAGATTCATAAATCTTAGGAAATCTCTCGGTATGTGTGCCATGTAATCCCTCACTTAAAAAAAAAATTTAGGCATATTGCATTGTTATCTAGGGGGCACACTAGATCAAATCTGTTTGTGTTAAGTACCTTTGTGCATGTGTGATGATTCATTCAAAATTATTGTGATTCTATTGTTCAAATTCTTCTCACCATCTCCCAATAAAGTTGTTGTTTTGAGAAAACTCTCTGTTAAACCACAAAGGAAAGAGCTACCTTTCAAAAATTTTAGGATGCTGCAATTTGTCAATGTACTATGAAGTTTCGACTTGCATGGGTTGATCTTGACTAAATTGACTCCTTTTAATTGACAAAGTGTGAAAGCTACCTAACGGAAAAGAGCTACCTATGAACAAGGTTGTGGCTTCTTTCTTTTGGGACTATGGATTTTCGAATTCCATGGGTTGATCAATAAGTTAAGTTGCTACCCTTGGTAAATAGTGTGAAAGGTTCCTAGTGGTGCTTTAGCTTGAAATAAAGTAAAGCTATTTTCATAGGGAAATAAAGTACCTATGATATTTCTGGGAGTAATAGTTTTTTTTTGGTGAAAGAAAAATGAGACTTTGAACATAAAATCACAGATTTTTGGTGAATGTGATTTCCATTGTTGCAACATTGGGAACTGCAATCAGATGATCTAGACATATCACTTGTGTGTATCTGCATTCTTTCGTTTGTTTTTCTCTTTTGCATATTTTAGACATACTGTTTAGGACATATAGGTGCAGGATATCAGCCTCCTTAGTTTCTGTCCTTCAAATTTAATGCCTGTTTTGCCTCTTGTTCTCAAAGTCATTATTTTATGTGGCTGTCTAAACTACTGTGTGTTTTTCTTCATGATCAGAACTGGGTTTATTGTCTGTGTTTGTATATCTTGTGTGGTCTCAATCTCGGTTAAGTATGTTTTGTGTATTCCTGAAATTCCTGATCAATTCAAAATGGTTGTTGAAATCAGATTGTGTATCTATTTCTCCTTATTTCTCTCATGTTTCGAACAGCAGACTCATATCTAATTTCTATCAGGTTGGTTAGCATGTGATGTTTGAATTTTGAGTTCCCGGTAATGTGTGCGACGCTTCACTTTCCATCATTAATATCCAACGACTAATTGCATTAGTGGCAGGATTAGTGGAACCTTCTTGCAGGAAAGTACGACATTACTCACAGAACATCCCCTCACAACTCTCCGGCGACTTGCTCAGATCTCCGTTCTCTCTCAAAAATTTCGTCTCTGCCTCCATCCTCCTGAGTTTTTCACCCATTCGCCTTCAATGGCTTCCTCCTCAAAAGCCCCAAATTGACAAAATCCAATGTAGCAACAATGAAACCAACATTGAGCCCCAATTCGTCCACGATGATTTACGCCATGGTTGTATATCAACCGCCTCGAACCTCTCACGGTCATTCTCCCCGGAGAAAAGGGAATGAAATTGATGTTGACAACCCAGAGATTTGTCCGGCCTTCCTCTATAGGAAACCCTAGCACTGCCAAAGCGACAAAGAGGAATTCCGCAAATTACGACTCCCCTCTGCCGACGCCTCAAGCGCCAAGAAAAACAAAGTCGGTGCAGGATTCTTCAAGGACTCACCATCTTGAAAGTGACTCGATGATGAGGATTTCATTCCTCCACGGCTCAATTCCCCCCCCTGAGCCATCTATGTCACCAAAGATCTCCACCTCTTCGTGTACAAGAGCCCGCTCGTGATGATGACTACCCTATCCCGTCTCCTAGGGTTGTATTCCCTTCCGACTCCTCCTCCAAGAAGGCCATCTTCAACGGCTGCAAGTTCTTTCACTGATGATGAAGTTGCTCAGAATTTAATCCGATTGCGGCAGGCTTATGCATCTACATCTGGTCCTTCACCCTCTCGCTCATCCTCCGACCATGCCTAGTCCGCCAACTTCTTCGATTTTTGATGATAGTTCCGATCGTAACTATGATGCAGAAGGACCCTCGACGTTAGTGAAGATTCGATGAGATTCCGTGCGCTTTCACAAGAAGAAGCTCGCTGCTTCAATGTTGCACCCATTGTTGCAACATCCACAAAATTGAAACCGCTGGGTACTCCCTTTTCCTCTTCATTCATCTCTAAGGTCGCTTCACGCCGCTATAATATTTCTAGGAATATAATAGATGAACGTAATGTTGTGAGTTCTGCGGTTAGATTCATACAATCTTCTGCTTATTTTTCTCGATCGTCGAAATCTTGTGAAAACAATCTCTCTCTTGTTACTCCCATATCTTCGCTGAATTAATTCATGAATTTTACGCTAATATTGAGAAAAGTGATTTCGATCCGTGTGATTCCGATTTTGAGAAGGTATTTGCTCGAGGTAAATGGTACTAATGCTTTTTCCCAAAAAATCATAAATTTCTGTTCTTTGGTACTCCTTCCTCGGGTATTCTTGATTTAGGTTTAGATCTTTGTTGGTGAATTGTCGGTGGCAAAATTTC
>CM028380.1:28295500-28334757 GCA_013146195.2 Codonopsis lanceolata
GTGTTTGTTAACTTCCTAATTCTCACTAATTGCACTTGAGAAATTCCTTGTACTTCTTCTTGTTGGAGGTATAAACCCAACCTTGACCAATTTTCAGCAAGTCTTTCATTTGTTCATCCTTTTCCTACACATTGAGTGAGAGAGAGTTGGGGCTTGAGCCAGCCCTAGCTTCATCTTCTTCCTCCGATCCCCAAGGATTCCACCGCTCGATCGCCGCCAAACTCGGATTCTCGACGAGTGCAACAAAAGGAACCTTCAACCGCTTAGATTTGATTCTCTTGAGTTTTTATCCAAGCTAGGTAGGTTACTCTTCTTCATTTTAGTTCTCATTGACCCTAAGGAAACAAAGTTTATGATGTGTGAGGTCAATGAGGACACATAATTGCTTCCTATGCTTTCCATTTGAAATTTTAAATGTATGATTTTGCTAGGAGCATGTCTAGGTGAATTTCTTGCCTTTGGGAGTTTAAATTACTCTTTCATTATGTTAATTGAGGTCTCTGAACATGTTATAAATATGTAGTATGTTTGTTGTGAAAGTGATATTATTTGGAAATGCCCTAATTTATGCCTACGAGATATGTGTGAAAGTTGTTATGTGTTGTATCTTTAATATTGGACTATATAAGGATCATGAATTGCATTAAATGTTTTGTGAATTTATACCCTGTTGAACTTAGAAGTGACCTAGGTCATTGGGTGGTAGCATATAGCTTCATTTTCCCCAAAATTGGGAATTTAGTGAAAGACTCAACGGAGCGACTCTAGGGAAGAATTGAACATGTTAAACTCTAATTTCAATCCCTACGAAGTTTGAATGCCGCTGATTTTGGTTTACTCAAGCAGTTTGGTTTAATTGATTATAGCAAGTTGTTATGAAAGGTTACTTGTGCAATCTATTGCCTTGATATGTTTATGGTAGATTAACTCTCATTTAGTTGGTCGAATTCGCTTTTGTCTAATTCGGTCCTTAATTGGTTTAAGTCAAGTAAATATCTACTTGTGCATTGCATTGAGTCCACCGGGCATTAAATGGTTTGTTTATCAAGTCGCAGGGGACGATGCACGCCACGACTATGGGATTCGTCAAGCATGATCGCCGCACTCCTCACACTGTGGGCCGCAGGAAGTAGCCCTTTGCCAGACGCTTAGTGCCGCATTGGTTGCTAATGAGATCGAGTAGCACTCGACGATAGTCGATGAATTCACATAACATCGATGGCACGAACCAAGAATGCAATGTTTTGCCAGTGAGCTACGGCTTTGCCGTGACTATCATATCCTACTTGTATGATTTACTTTACGCACTTACGTGAATAAGGTGCTAAGTGTTAAATGATGATAATATGCCATATTCAGGATAAATGTCATGCTATAACATGAACATGCATATTTTGGTAACTTACTAAGTCTTTCGACTTACCCTATTTGTTTGCTTTGTTTTCCTTAGATCAAAGCCGAGGAGACGCCCCACGCTAGATTCCGTGATTCGCTTGGACGCTGTGAGCGAGGTTGCTCTTTTGGACTTTAACCGATTAATCTTTTATTTTGGAAAGGACGTTGGGAAGCAAGTCATGTAGACTTGGCTTGGGGTTTTGTTGTTGTAGTAACTTAAATATTTGATACTTGTAATCTTTTGGTATGCCGACTTATATGTCGAGCTTGTTCATATGTGTATGGTTCATCACAGTTTCTTCCGCTAAAGCTTGTTAAGGTATTATTGTTGTTATTGTCTCCGGCATGTTGTGGCCGTTGAAGTTTTATAAGCATGTGTTAATTGTAGGAGTAGTTGTTGTTCCGCCGTAACGCCGATGACTTGTTTAATTTGTTGTTTTTCCCGCCAAGTGTAGCCGAAGTTGTTATTTGTATGCAATGTTGCGCCACATGAATTTTATAATCCTACTTGTGCATGCTTATGTGTTTAACTTGATTATTTGGACGGCGCGATTCGGGATCTCGCATTGGGGTCCGGTCACTGGCCGTTGGTATCGAGCTATAGGTTAGTCGGCAGGCCAGATAGGTTCCATGGCCTAGTGGGTTGGTTATTTGTGTGATGATTCTAACGCCGAGTGAATTCTTGTAGGGGTTCGATGGATAATCCTAGGAATGGAAATGGCCGCCAGAGGTAGGCCCGTGAGAGGTCCCACGAACCGGTTGAGGTACCGCCGCCGCAGTAATCCGGTGGGTCCGATATGGCGCAGTTACAATCGTAGGTTGATGGCTTTTCCGGGGCAGGCAGGAGGTCAAGCCGGGGAGTACCACCACCTCGACAGGAGGAAGTTGCACCACCACCGAGACCGAGGACTGACAACACTCTCCTAGAGAGATTCCTTAAGTTGAAGCCTAGTGCATTTCTTGGGGAGCCAAACCCGAGGGAGGCGGAGTTGTGGATGGAAGAGATGATCAAAATCTTGTCTATGTTGGAGTGTACCGACGAGAGAGAGTCGACTAGCGACGTTTAAGTTTAAGGGAGCCGAACATTGGTGGAATGTATTGAAGGAAAGCCGAGATGCAACAAGTCCCAATCACTGGGCTAATTTTCAGAGGGAATTTAAGGAGGAATACGTACCGGATGTGGTTCGCAACCAAAGGGAGAAAGAATTCTATAATCTTGAGCAAGGTACCATGACTGTGGCGGAGTATTCTGCGAAGTTCACCGAGCCGAGCCGTTATTGCACGTATTTGATTCCTACGGAGGCTCTGAGAACACATAAGTTTGTTAAGGGGTTGAGGACCGAATTTAGGAAGCGATTCTAGCACTTAAGCTCACCGATTATCTGACCGCAGCTTGATAGAGCTTATGAGGTCGAGCAAGATATCGAGGAGCACCGAGTCAAGAGTAATTCTAATGCACGACGTGCTACTCGTAACACTAATCGTGAAATAATTCTGTAGCGTAAGGGGATACCAAGGAAACCGTGATAGGAGAGGTGGAGGCCAAGGTAGGCCGCAGGAAGCAGGGTAACAATACTTCTTCTACTCGGGGGCAAGTGGGGTCTCGTGAATGAGACTATGATTTGTTCGCTCGCCGAAGTCGGGCACAAATGATAGGTGCTGGGCAAAGACTGGGAAGTGTTACATTTGTGGAGACGGGACTCACATGAAGAGAGATTGTCCCAAGTTCAAGGCTAGTCAATCGTGGCGCCGGCCAACAATCAGGGCTAAGAGAGATGGGATGGTAAACCGAAGGTTCAGTGGTCGTGGTTTGCGCTGATCACGCGAGGTTCAGGGGTCTACGGCAAAGATAGGAGGTACTCTTTCTATATTCGATCATAAGGCTCGAATTCTCATAGATCCGTGGTCTTCAGATTCTTATGTTGCTTCGCACTTTGTTGAGAATCTGCGTATTGCCTCAATCTTTGCCATACTTGCTTGAAGTGTCTACCCCGCCGGGGAATATATGCTCGCCTCCTCAAGTGTTTAGATCTTGTGATGTTTTGGTGGGTGACCACACTTTGCATGCGGACTTGGTAGTTCTCCCTATACGTGATTTTGATGTGATTCTTGGCATGGACCGGGTTATGTGCTTATCATGCTATAGTTGACCGCCATAGAAGAGGGTTACTTTTTATATGCCTGTATGCCTCGAATTTACGCTGTGGGTGATCAAGCGCCGAGTGACTTGCATTTCATTTCTGCACTAAGGGCTAGAAAATTGTTGTCTCAAGGGTGTACGGGTTATCTTGCCTGCGTTGTTGATAAGAAGAAGTCTTCGCCGAGTTTAGAGGAGGTTCCTAGGTAGTATGTGAGTTTCCTCGATGTGTTTTCTACCGATCATGCTATGCCGCCCGATAGAGAACTAGAGTTTTGTATTGAGCTTATTCCTGGGGACTTCACCGATTTCTAAGGCACAGATAGGATGGCGCCATGAGCTTAGAGAGTTGAAAACTCGCCTGCGTGAACTCCTAGAGATTGGTTTTATTAAACCGAATGTGTCGCCTGGGGCGCACTGCTCCTATTTGTGAGGAAGAAAGATGGGAGTTTGCGGTTATGCATAGATTATCGCGAATTGAATAAGGTGACCATTAAGAATAAGTATCCTCTACCCCACATTGATGATCTTTTGACCAATTGCAAGGGTCTATCGCTATTCTAAGCTTGATTTGCGATGGGGTTACTATCAATTGAAGGTTAGAGAGGAAGACATTCAAAGACAGCTTTTTCGCACTAGATATGGGCACTTTGAATTCGTGGTGATGCCGTTTGGGTTGACGAATGCACCAGCGGTATTTATGGACTTGATGAACCGTGTCTTTCATAGTTATCTTGATTGTTTCGTGGTAGTCTTCATTGATGATATCTTAGTGTATTCGAAATCTCGGGAGGAGCATGAGAAACACTTGAGGATTGTCTTGTCTATTCTTCGAGAGAAACAGCTTTATGCGAAGTTTAGTAAATGTGCCTTTGGCTTGAGGAAGTGTCCTTTGGGGCATATCATTTCTAGCGCCGGAGTAGCCGTTGATCCTTCTAAAGTTGAAGCGTGACGAATTGGAAGAGACCTAGTTCGGTTACCGAGGTTCGGAGTTTCTTGGGTCTAGCGGGTTATTACCGGAGATTTATTGAGGGATTTTCTCGGATCGTGACTCCTATGACGAAATTGACGCAAAAGAATGTGCCTTTTGTTTGGAGCGAGAAATGTGAGGCTAGTTTTCAAGAGCTTAAGAAGCGATTGACGTCGGCACCTATTTTGGCTTTGCCTAGTGGAGGAGATAATTTCGTGATTTATAGTGATGCTTCTAAGGAAGGTTTGGGTTGTGTGTTGATGCAGAATGGTAGAGTTATCGCCTATGCGTCGAGGAAGTTGTCTATTCACGAGCAGAATTACCCGACACACGATATGGAGTTGGCTGCGATTATTTTCGCGTTGCATAAATGGAAACACTACTTGTATGGGGCTAAATTTGAGATCTTCACCGACCACAAAAGTTTGAAGTACTTGTTTTCCCAAAAGGAGTTGAACATGAGGCAAAGAAGATGGATGGAGAAACTAAAAGACCACGATTGCACTATTTTATATCATCCGGGGAAGGCGAATGTAGTAGCGGATGCCTTGAGCAGGAAAGTTCACATGTCGTGTATGATGGTTAGAGAATGGAAGATGTTGGAGGACTTGCGAGATTGGGGTCCTAGTGTTTTTGATAGAGGAGTAATTTTCGCGAATGTTCGGGCTACACCAGTGTTATTTGGGAAGATTAAAGAAGCGCAAAGGAATGATCCGGAATTGAAGAAAATTTTTGATGGGTTGGCTGAGAATGTATCGCCTGATTTTGTGACTAATAGTGAGGGTGCTTTGACATTTCGAGGTCGAATTTGTGTTCCTTCTAATGATGACTTGAAGAGGTTGGTTCTTGATGAGGCTCATAAATCGAGGTATACCATTCACCCGGGGAGCACGAAGATGTACTTAGACTTGAAAAGACAATTTTGGTGGAAAGGCATGAAGAGGGAAATCGCGGAGTATGTGTCAAGGTGTTTGACTTGTCGCCAGTTAAAGCCGAGCATCGAGGCCTCAAGGGACTTCTACAACCACCGGAGATTCCCCGAGTGGAAATGGGAGTTCATTACTATGGATTTCGTGATGTGGTTACCACGCGAGAGGTTTTAATGCGCTTGGGTTATAGTCGATGATTGACTAAGTCTCGCACACTTCATTCCGATAGCTATCACTTATTCGCCGACTCGCTAGCGCCTTTGTACATCCGTGAGATCGTGAGACTTCATGGCGCACTGTTAGTATTGTGTCCGATAGAGATCCGAGGTTCACATCCGATTTTGGCAAACGTTAGAAGCTTGGGGACCAAACTTAGACTTCAAGACATTTTCATCCGCAAACGGACGGTCATCCGAGCGATTGATTCAGATTTTGGAGGACATGCTTCGAGCTTGTGCCGTGGATTTCAAGGGAAGCCGATTCTCACTTACCTTTAGCCGAAGTTTATGATAATAACAGCCTACCGCCGAGTATCAAGATGGCGCCGTATGAAGCTTTGTATGGGCGTAAGTGTAGATCGCCAATTTGTTGGGATGAAGTTGGAGAGGCGAAACTTTGGGGTTCCGAAGTTAGTGCAAGCCTGGCTGAGAGCGTGAAGTTGATTAGAGATCGTTTACGCACCGCTCAAAGTCGACAAAAGAGTTACGCGGACAATCGAAGACGAGATCTTGAGTTCCAAGTGGGAGACTACGTGTTCTTGAAGGTGACACCGAGGAGAGGTACGAAGAGATTTGGCAAGAAAGGGAAGCTTACACCGAGGTACATTGGCCCATTCGAGATTCTTGAGAAGAGTTGGGTCTTTAGCGTATCGCATTGCATTGCCACCGTCCCTTTCGGAGACTCATAATGTATTCCATGTTTCCATGTTGCGAAAGTATTTGAAGGATGATACCCATGTACTTGAGTATGAAGAGATAACGTTTGAGCCGGATATGTCATACATTGAAAAGCCCGTGAAGATTTTGGATACCAAAGAGCAAGTTCTACGAACCAAGAAGATTCCCTTAGTTAAAGTTCTCTGGAGGAACCACAACATTGAAGAAGCGACTTGGGAAACTGAAGCGGAGATGCGCGAGAAGCATCCACATTTGTTTGATGAACTTGGTAAGAATTTAGGGACTAAATTCCTAAAGGAGGGGAGAGTGTAACGCCCCATAACCTTGCATGTGCATTCTATGCTTGTTTTTATACTTTCTTGGTTGATTGTGAGCTTGTTTACTTGATATATAAACGTCTTAGAATCATTCATAGATCATTCTAGAAGTCCATAACATGCTTAGAATCATATAAACTTGTTTGTTGAATCGCCGGTTTAATCGCGTTGAAGTTGGCCTTAGCGATTCCTCTCGTTGCTCGTATTTGCTTCTATTTCGACGCATTTAAGTGTTTGTTGAGTTCTTGGCTTTATATTCAGGTCTTAATCATGTTGAAACAAGTCTCTTTCATGTCCAAGACATCCTAGTTTGAATGGTGTTTGATTGTAGTTTGATTCGTTGTTCATTCGTCGCGTGGTTCGCGCCTTGTTCTACCTTGTTCCGGGTTGTTGTTCGGTGTGTTTCCGACTCGTTTTGAGTAGGGTTAGACCTTAGAATGGTTGCCCAAAAGTTTGGGACCATTTAGATCAAGTTTAGATCAAGTTTTAGAGGTTCTGGAGCCGAGGCGGCCGCATGGGAGCTGGTGAGGCGCCCGCCCGCAAATGTGGAGCAATTGAAAAGTGGACTGAACTTGGGAGTGGTCTCAGTGGTTGAGGCGGCCGCATGGCCTTGGGTGAGGCGCCCGCCTCACCTGCAGATCTGTTACGGGATTTTTCTTCCCCTGTTTTGAGTTAGGTCGTGAAATGCCTATCCTACCCCCTTTAACCCCCCCTAAACCCTTCCTAACTACCCACACTTAGTCCTAATCAAGTCCTAACACTAATTAGAGGTTAATTTAGTTTGGTTAAGTGTTTGTTAACTTCCTAATTCTCACTAATTGCACTTGAGAAATTCCCCTTGTACCCTTCTCTTGTTGGAGGTATAAATACCCAACCTTGACCAATTTTCAGTAAGTCTTTCATTTGTTCATCCTTTTCCTACACATTAGAGTGAGAGAGAGTTGGGGGCTTGAGTTTTGAGCCCTAGCTTCATCTTCTTCCTCCGATCCCCAAGGATTCCACCGTTCGATCGCCGCCAAACTTCGGATTCTCGACGAGTGCAACAAAAGGAACGACTTCACCGTTTAGATTTGGATTCTCTTGAGTTTTTATCCAAGCTAGGTAGGTTACTCTTCTTCACTTTAGTTCTCATTGACCCTAAGGAAACAAAGTTTATGATGTGTGAGGTCAATGAGGACACATAATTGCTTCCTATGCTTTCCATTTGAATTTTAAATGTATGAATTTGCTAGGAGCATGTCTAGGTGAATTTCTTGCCTTTGGGAGTTTAAATTACTCTTTCATTATGTTAATTGAGGTCTTGAACATGTTATAAATATGTAGTATGTTTGTTGTTGAAAGTGATATTATTTGGAAATGCCCTAATTTATGCCTATGAGATATGTGTGAAAGTTGTTATGTGTTGTATCTTTAATATTGGACTATATAAGGATCATGAATTGCATTAAAATGTTTTAGGTGAATTTATACCCTTGTTGAACTTAGAAGTGACCTAGGTTGGGTTGTGTAGCATATAGCTTCATTTTCCCCAAAATTGGGAATTTAGTGAAGAGACTCAACGGAGTCGACTCTAGGGAAGAATTGAACATGTTAAACTCTAATTTCAATCCCTACGAAGTTTGAATGCCGTTTGATTTGGTTTACTCAAGTATGAGTTTGGTTTAATTGATTATAGCAAGTTGTTATGAAAGGTTGGTATTTGTGCAATCTATTGCCTTGATATGTTTATGGTAGAGATTAACCCCTACTTATTGGTCGAATTCGCTCTTGTCGAATTCGGTCCTTAATTGGTTTAAGTCAAGTAAATATCTACTTGTGCATTGCATTGAGTCCACCGGCATTAAATGGTTTGTTTATCAAGTCAGGGTGGGACGATGCATCGCCTTCACGAATTATGGGATTCGTGCTCGCTATGGATCGCCGCACCCGGGACTCCACACACACCTCCACTGTGGGCCGCAGTGGGGAAGTAGCCCCTTTGCCAGACGCTTAAGTGCCGCATTGGCTTGCTAATGAGATCGAGTAGCACCTCGACGATAGTCGATGAATTCACATAACATCGATGGCACGAACCAAGAATGTATCGTTTTGCAGAGCTACTTAAGCGGCCGTGACTATCATATCCTACTTGTATGATTTACTTTACGCACTTATGTGAATAAGGTGCTAAGTGTTAAATGATGATAATATGCCATAATTGTGATAAATGTCATGCTATAACATGAACATGCATATTTTGGTAACTTACTAAGTCTTTCGACTTACCCTATTTGTTTGCTTTGTTTTCCTTAGATCAAAGCCGAGGAGACGCCCCACGCTAGATTCACCGTGATTCGCTTGGACGCTGTGAGCGAGGTTGCTCTTTTGGACTTTAACTGGTTAATCTTTTATTTTGGAAAGGACGTTGGGAAGCAAGTCATGTAGACTTGGCTTGGGGTTTTGTTGTTGTAGTAACTTAAATATTTGATACTTGTAATCTTTTGGTATGCCGACTTATATGTCGAGCTTGTTCATATGTGTATGGTTCATCACAGTTTCTTCCGCTAAAGCTTGTTAAGGTATTATTGTTGTTATTGTCTCCGGCATGTCAGTGGCCGCTGAGTTGTTATAAGCATGTGTTAATTGTAGGAGTAGTTGTTGGGTTCCTACTGTAACGTAACGCCGATGACTTGTTTAATTTAAGTCGCTTTTTCCCGCCAAGTGTAGCCGAAGTTGTTATTTGTATGCAATGTTGCGCCACATGAATTTTATAATCCTACTTGTGCATGCTTATGTGTTTAACTTGATTATTTGGACGGCGCGATTCGGGATCTCGCATTGGGGTCCGGGTCGGGCTGTCACAATGACTGGTAAGAAGTTAAGTTTGGGGTTTGAGTGAGGAAGACGATGAACTGAATGGAGCAAAGAGAGATAAGAAAGAGAGAGAGAGAGAGAGAGAGTAAAAGTGTTTGAGTGATATGAGAAATGGATTAAGTGGGGGTAAAGGTATTCAAGACACATGTGAAAATTTTTGTCTTGAAATACAAAGAGAATTTTGGGTTTTTGAACCAACATTAAATGAGGTTAATGATGAGTTTGTGAAAAGGGGTCACTCAATTAATGTCAGCGCATCGGTTTGTGCTAATCTGTCTTTTCAACTGTCAGAAGAATAGTGTATTAGTGGGGGACGGTTGAATTTTCAAGACAAAAAAAAGCGGGAACCTCAAATATCTCTCATAAATATTAATGATTTAAAAGGTTTTTAATTGAATATTTAAAATGAGACCACTTGTTGAGATACGTTTAGCAAGTGTTAAGGTTCAGAAGCTTACCTGAGCTTTGACTTATTTTCAGCAACTGTGAGACCTTACTTGCTTTATAAATTTCTTCAATAGATGATGTGGCAGCTGAAGATTTAGTGTCTTAAGAAATAAGCAGTTGGGAAAGATTTAAGAACTTTCAGCTGGAAGAATGTGTTAGCAGATGTTACTGCTGAAGCTTCAGCTGGTAGAAAGATGATTGTCTTTTAAGACTTTGAGTATCAGCAGATATCACCAGTTGACATTGTTTAATTGATGATTATTTATACTTTATACTCATTTTGATGATCATCTCTGTGATCAGTATGCAGAGTCTACCCGCTGATACTATGTAGCTGTTGCATTTGTTAGTCAAACAAGTAATAGTTCATGAAAGAATAAGCATAAGTATGTCATTCAAAATAGTGAACACTGTAAGGTATTTTAAGATGGTAAAAAAAATACAGTAATCAATAAGGATATAAAAGAATGTTCTGAAGCAAAGCTTTATCCTTGATTTTGAGTTCCTCCTTAATCCTTTTCTCTTTTGTCTTTTTAATAGTAGTTCATGATTTTGAAATTTAAATAGAGATATGGGGAGTAGAGAACATACCCGAGTTCTTTAATTCTGATAGAAGGCTTGCCTGGTTGGTTAGTCATTTGAGGGAGCCTATTGATTCAACTTGTGTTGTCATAGAAGTCTTTGCAGCCACAAGTTTACACGGTTTAAACTTGTAATCACCTTTCCTTTAGCTGGCTCTTCAGCATCTAATTTCATCAGGTTCTTCAGCAGATGGCTTCTTAGTAGAAAAGTCAGTTGGTGCTAGCTGCAGAAGTTTCATCGATTGATGCTATGTAGCTGTGTTGGTTGATAATTTAAAGCAATGTTTGTCAGTATATATCGTGGCAGATGATAGATATATTTTAGCATGTTTTGTCCACTGATGTAAATTTGCCACTGACACACTTGGTTTAATCAATCATCAGCATTTGTAGAGGTTGATGAATACATTGACATCAGATTTAAGGATTTAGATCATTTCCACAAATTATAAGTGTATCATCAATGTTTGATGATTTCTAATGCCCATTCATATCTTGATCTGTCAAAGTTTTCTTCGAGGTTTATTTAAACACTCCTCTTCAGCTAGAGCATATCTTTGCATAAATATTCATGAAGTACTTGGTTCAAACTTTTGGGTCACTCTGCCTTGCCATTAGCAGAGTTGGTTTGTTTGATTTTTGTTTTTTTTTTAATAATTCCTTCATAGTGTCTTTCCAACAAGTTAAGAGATACATGCCACATATTATGAATCTACAAAAAACTGGTTAAGTCATAAATGATTAGATATAGATAAAAAGATTTGTGTTGATTTGACAAGAAAAATACATGTTCATTGAAGAAAATCTTAAGAGCTTTTTAACAGTTGTTATAAAAGAGAATTATGAATTCAAGCATGCAAATACTAATAGTTAGGAATGTGTACACACATTCCTTAAATATGAAGTACTCCGGGTTTATATGATTTTTGTACGGACACCATCACCACTACACAATATTTACGTGACTACATGTTGCACAAATAAATCTAATAAGTATCAAAGAAATGTTAAACAAGCACCACCACTACTACACAAGTTTTACGTGACTACATGCTACATAACAATTTTAGTACATACCCAAAAATGTAATCTCTTTTTCGAAGTAACATGATCTCAAGAATGTTTTAAATGTATGTATTAATAAGTCAATTTCAGTAGTTCTAGTGAAATCTATCTATGTAGATGAAAGTAATATGACTTGGCAAATATGACACTAAAGCAACATTTTTGAAATAAAAGAGTTTTAGAGCATAGAAAATAAATGAAGGTGATAAGATAAATCTGATGACTTTCAAAATAATATACTTCATTAGCTGCTAGTGGTTGATTCACAATACGTCAATTGACTTATTTCAATCACTTAGGAATAAAAACCAAGTTAAAGACATAATCATTTTAGTCAGGTTTCTTAATACAAATATGAAGTTCATAGAAGAGATATAAATATAGCAAAGTTTTTCAAAGGTTTTTGGAAGGAACATTAAAACAATAACTTAGCTGAGTACAAACAAAGTGATTTTTAGCAGACATTCAACTCATGTGAAAGAAAAGGAAAAATAAGTATGGGAATGAGTGAATTTGCTAAAGGAGTGATGGGCATATAGGCAAGGGTTTCCAGAAGAATACAAATAGCTAGATTCCATTTGACTTGCTCAGTGTAAGTAGGCTTCCTGTATATCTTACTTATGTTCCACATATCAGCTTTATCAACTTTAGTAAATATATCAGCCATTTCCCTTGTAAGGGTATGGGTCAAGAGAAATCATAAATACCTTTTAAAGAATATGAAATTTTGAAGACAGAGTATTGATGATTTCTCAATTGTCAATCTGTATGCTACTAGCAGATACTTTTTTTTTTCTACTGTCGATTGAGAAGATGAACTTCTATCAGTATGAAAGATTTCTCTTTAGTAAATTTACCAACATTTTCAGCTATAACAACAAAAGGTTTTCTAAAGACAATATTTTTGAAACATGTCTTTTGCAATAGTAATTTTGAGAAAATAATCCACACAATAAAAATGTTTTTCAAGAAACAAATGAAATAAGATATTTGAGAACTATATATATATATATATATATATATATATATATATATATATATATATATATATATATTGTAATTCTTTCTTTTCATATATCAAAGTGGTCAATAAAAAATATATTGAATTAACAATGTTTGATTAAAAAAGTTTTTGAAGTTGCCATGACGATCTTTCAAATTGTTAGACTTGGAAAAATAGAATTTTCAAAAAGTTAGGCTCTGATACCAATTATAAGTTCAGTAGGCAACAAAATAAGGTTAGGGGGGGGTGAGTAACCTTTTAAAAACTTTAAGAGTTATTCTGGAAACTTTCAAACTTGACAATTGAAAGAATAAGTTATCAGCAGATAGACAAATTGTTCTATGAGCTGATGAACAAAATATTTTGTGTCAGCTTGTGAACACAGGTTGAAGTAGTAAATGTTTTAAGCAAATCACTTAACATAAGAAATGAACTGAAAGACTATATATATATATATATATATATATATATATATATATATGATTAAAGAATGTAACTGACTGACACTTAAGTAGGTGGAAGCTACTTAAGTGTTAAAAACAGTTCTATTGGCTAAAAGGATAGAAGACAGAGTATTTAGGAGTGGTTCACAGTGTAAATTGCTACGTCCACTACCAAGTTGGTCAATCTTGGATTTTTGAAGTGCACTAAATATTATTGAAAATCTAAGTGGTTACTAACGGATATGTGTATAACAAAAACTAGTGTTTGAGGAGTATGATTGAGAAATAATCAAACTCGCGCAATAATCAAAGGTTCCTTAATGATTCGAAAGAATAAAATAACAATTTAAACAATGACCGTTTAAACAAGAACTAGAAAAGAATAATAAATGAAAGACTATCTAGTAAATGTATGAGGACTAGAACACATCAAGGAAAGAATTGTCTGAAGGCAAGGTTATAAAAATCGCTAGGCGGGCGCTAGGCGCCAGACCAGTGCCTAGAGCGCCTGGGCGGGACCTAGAAATTAAACATAATATCTGGTTTTTAATATATTTTTTTATTATAACCTAATTATTAAACATTAATTTTTTAAATATACTAATACTAAATATCACCTAATAATTTAAAAATAATAATTACATTATGATGTTAAATTTTAAAAGTAAAACTAGAAATTTAATATCATCTAAGGTTCAAAATATTATAAAAATAGTCAATAGTTCAATTATCCATATGTCAGTTGACAATTACAAATTTACAAAAATAATTTAATAATTTGAAATTGATATTTATTATTATAATTATATATATATATATATATATATATATATATATATATATATATATAAAAGCATGGTAGTCTATATAGGAAAAAAGCCAAAACTTTGTTTCCCAAAATAGAAACTCCTATTAACAAGAAACAATTAATGAATTCTTTAATTAATTAATTCAAAAACTTATTGGAACTTTCACCATCAATTATCCAAATTTGCACAGTTTTTCAATTCTCGGTTGTAACAAACAGAAATAAAATCAACACATTGTAAATGATGATTAATGAAAATGCATTAGTTCACAAGATGAACCTATCAAATGTTGAAATATTATATTAAAAAAATCAAGTAAAGCAAGAAATACTCAAAATTTGAGATGTAAAAAAACCATTGACAAATTCGAAGTAGTATGAAATAAAAATCACCAGAAAAAATCATCTTTCGAGAATACTAAATGATTAAACCAGTTCGGAGATTTATCTAAAAGTAAATAACAAAAATCAATGTATAAAAAATATTATCAAATTCACAGTAGATCTGAGTGTCAAAAACATTTTTTTATACAAAATAACTAAACAAACTATTTTTATGTGATTTCATTAGATCCGTATGAAAAATCACCGAAAAAATATAATCAATATAATTCCCTAAGAATAAAGTTGAATATTAAAGAAAGAGAGATGAATCGAGCGAGATATGGAACGAGAGGAAGAGAGCGTACCGTGGTGTCGACGGTGAGTATAAGAGAGATCGCCAGTGAGAATAAGAGATATTTCCTGAAAGGGATAGAGAATAAGAGAGATTGCCAGTTAAGGCTTCCTATTTTCCTCTCCTTTTTTCCTCTCTATTTGTTTAGTAAACGGGGGATTATTGAAATACCACTATAATGTTTAGATTTTTTTTTAATAATGTTATTATTTTTTGATGTAATTCTTTATAATTAGTTTCTCTTCTTTTGTAGTATATTCTTTTAATTGTTTATTACTTTTCATATAATGCAATTACTATATGACCATATATTCACCATATTTTAATTTATAACAATGCTAGGTTTAGAACTATTTCTAAAATTATTGCTACAATTAAGATTTAGTGAAGGATAAAGTTGTCTTTATTTTCTAAAAAATTGACTTTATTTTCTCATATCTTAAATATACAAGTCTCTAATTTTTAAATAAAAACAAAACTTTTTTTTATATCGAAAGTAGTTGTCTCAAACATTTTTTTTAAATTTTTTTCTTCTTTTTTGTTTCGCTTGAGTATAAATTAATTGAAAAAAATTATATGGCCGTGCGTTTAACGCACGGGTGTAAAACTAGTTATTATAATAATAATAATAATTATTATTATTTAAAAAACCCAAAATGACATTATTTAGGGCCAAAATTTAAAACAATAACTATAAAAATAGGAAAAACTAGTAGTTGGCCGTCTAG
Source organism: Codonopsis lanceolata (assembly GCA_013146195.2). Taxonomy (NCBI): domain Eukaryota; kingdom Viridiplantae; phylum Streptophyta; class Magnoliopsida; order Asterales; family Campanulaceae; genus Codonopsis; species Codonopsis lanceolata. Next base: position 28,310,749 of record CM028380.1, read on the forward strand.
CCCGCCTAGTCGGGTGACTAAAGCACCTAGGCGGTGCCTAGCTCAGCTAGCCGATTTTTTCACAGATTTGCCAAATTTCTAGGTGTCGGGGTGGTGCCTAATGCTTGTTTGAAGGAATATGTTGAGTGTCCGGTTGAAACAAATCAAAGAGAGAATATTATATAAGTAAATAATGATAGCTTCAACCACTCTATCCTCTATTTCTGTATTTCTTCCAGTCTTCTGCTTATTCAATCCTTACTCCAAAGCTTATTTATAGAGATTTTAAATAATAGCCGTTTGAAAGAGCATAAATGATCTTCAAAGAACGATGATGAAATCTTTCATTTAATGCACAGAGATCTTGTTTAGGTTTTTAGATGATATCTCCTAGCAAATATAATAAATATGGTGATTAGCTAGTATACATGAAATACTGTAAAACATTTAAGATAGACATATATATATTTTTCCGTATGAATAGTTCTACGGTTGAAATATAATTGCTAGATAAAATTTAAATATTTGTACGTGAATGCCAAATGTTTAATATGAAATTGTTTGGAATTCAAAAAAGTTTGAGACTTAAAGTCTTAAATATTTTTTCGAGCAATATTTCAACAGTGTATAGTGTTTCAGCAGATAGATAATTTAGGCATTTAAGCCGATGCTGCCACTATTATTAAGTTATATGTTAGTTTTAAAAGTTTTTAAATAAAATATTTTTACTTTTATTATCAATGAAGAATATGTATCTCACGTTAGTTAGAAAATTATATTGATTTAAAAAATATTTCGGTAAAAAAAATGTTTAATTAGTAACATTAGAAGAAATTAAATTATTATAACCTTTGAAGAGTTTAACAATCAAATTATAATGTTCAAATTTTATATTATTATTACAAAAAAAAGATGTATCCCACATTGTACCCGTGCAGAGCACAGACTAAATAACTAGTAAATATTTACGCTTGTTTGGTAACCATTTCGTTTATAATATTTTTGTTTCTATTTCTAATTTTTTGTGAAAAATAAAAATAGAAATACGGTTGACAATCATTTATATAACTATATTTTTCCTCAAAATTTAGAAATATATTTCTCCTTTAAGAGAAATATATATATATATATATATATATATATATATATATATATATATATATATATATATATATATATATATATATATATATATATATATATATATATATATATATATATATATGTTTTTTTTAGATAAGTGTGACTCTTTGTTGGTACGAGGATTGAAACCAAAGATCTCCAGGTATTTTCCTGAGTGTCCTTGCCATCTCTTCCACCCTTTGGGGTTACAGTAACGTAATAAAGAACCACTACTATCATATATGCCATCTCCGACGTAGAACGAACTCCGTTACACTAGGGGTGTCTCCCACCACCACTAGACCTAACAATTATAACCCGGAACCCGTTTACCCACTCGATCCAACTTAAAAATTATCCAACCCAATCCGTTTCGACCCAAAAAAATAACGGGTTGGGTCGGTGTCGAGTTGAAACAGATTGGACACGTCACCCATTTTGACCTAGTAATTTTTACTCTATAAATGTATGAATTTTTGAGGAAAAATCTATGTTAAGACGAGGTGACCCAGTAACACCCGACCCAACTTAACCTTATCCATTTTAATCAATTTGATAATCGGGTTCTAATGAGTTTCAACCCGTTTCGAATTGGATATGATATAATACTATGGAAGTATGGAAGTTGTAATGTGTTGATTTTTTTGAAAAATAATATTAACTTTGTGAAAAGAAATAAAAATGTTTATAAAAAATAATTAGCTTTGGTTTTTTTTTTTCATAATAGAAATAAAAACAACTATCAAATGTGTTTTTGTTTTTTGTCCAAAATAAAAAAAAATAGAAACAAAGTGAAACAGAAACATGTGAAATAAAAAAAATAAATAGAAATGTTACCAAACACTACTTTAAGAATGTATTTTGTAATTGTTTTTTAAAATTTATCTATTTCATATTTGGCTTTTTTACTGTATTCCTTAATTTAATTCTCTACTTCATTTTTAATTTTTTGCCCGGAATGTTGCACGTGACTCGCACGTTAGACACAAGGGTGAGTTTGGTACTTCGATTATTTTCAATCTACTCTACCCTAGCTTTATAATCGCCTCGTCGGCACAACGGCAGCCACTGTTTTTTATTCCCTTTTGGCCTTTTCTTCCTTTCGCCATGGCAGAGGCACTCAAAACCTTACCACTGTTTATGTACGAACGAAATTTGATCAATTTGTACGACGCCCCCCGTCGTTCGACCGTGGTTTCTCTGTTTAAAGGTTCGTCGGTATTTTTCAGATGTTGTTATTTGCCGTGGTGCTGTTAAACGTATTACTTGTATAGTTAATATTTCTAATTTTTGCTTTTTGATTTCATGTTACACTGCTCTCTTGAAGTTTAAGCTTGGATCTGGAGAGTGCATTGTAAAAACAAAGAAGAAAAAAATACTCTTTTCAGGTATAATTTTTTTTAATTGTATTTAGCTATATTATTTTTAGTATTTATCTATCTCTTCGTTCCATACTTAGTTTGACTAAAATCAATTATATTTATAATCAAAATTAAATAAATCAACTTAAAGCCCCTATAAAATATTATTTTTTAAAAAAGAAAAACAAAAAAAAAAACATAATTAGAATTTTTAAAACTGGAAATTGGAAGAATATAATAAAAAAGTAGGTTTGTTCAAAAGAACATACAACTCCTCCGGTCCAAAAGCTATAAAGAAAAACATTTAGCATACATGATTCAAACGACTTGATAGTCAAACAAACAGCCAATTGCCGAGGAATACTGAAAGATTGTTGGGTCAACAGATATCATGCTATTGGCACTGAAATCTTTGAAGATAGAGTTTCCTTGCTCATTGGGGCATTAGATCAAACAGTGAGAGAGCAAAATAATATATCCCAATCATGCTAATCAATGTCTAGCACTTGCAATGTTGAGTCTTGCATGTGAGAGGCGAGTAAGATGTAGACGAACCTGACTTGAAAATAGAGTTGGCTTGCCAATAACAATTGGCGCTAGGTGCGCATTGCCATGGACTGATCTACTTGTTAAGGAGTGGGGTCACGACATAGTTGTCAAAGTCGAGAGGCCCCAAAAAGGGATACAAAAAGGGGATAGGTCCAAATTTGAGGGGAGAGGCAAGGCGCTCATGAAAAAAATACTGAAGAAAAATACATAAAATACATATAACTTACAAATATCAACAAAACATGTTATAAGTGAGCATAATACATGAAATTAAGTTCTAATATAGTATAAATGATGAAATTCTGTGCTAGTTTAAATTCCAAGTAATATAATTGTAATACCCCAAATTTTCTATATTAAAATGAAATAATTTTATTAATTACTACCAGATATTAATAATTATTGTGGGCTTAACTATTTAATTTGTAGTTTATTAGAATTGGTTTAGGCCTAGTACACTTGAGTTTTATTTTAGTGGGCTAGGTGTTCATTATTTAGTACTCCCTCTAATTATTGTGTGGGCTTGACCCATCAATTTGAGTTTCTTTTCCTTATAATAATAGTTGTAATAATAGTAGTAATAATAGTAATGAAATGAAAAGAAGGAAAGTGAAACCGACACTATGTACTTAGGAAACAAAAACAACAGGCGAAAAATTCAATGGATGTAGAAGAAATGTTGCTGTGGGTGTATAAGACGGATCGAACGCTTGGGTGTTTTGTTTTGAAAATTTAGAAAAAGAAAAACTGTGATTAAGAAGAAGAGAGGGGGATTAGACGGCGGTGGAAACTCAACGAAAAGAGAGGGACGACACGCTGTGGAGGTTTTCGGTCTACTTTCATGGTGAGTTCAAATGGATCTTAATCTCTTACTACTGCCTTGTTTTTTTTTTTTTTTTTGAATTAGAATTGTTTCCATGTTAGGCCGTGTGAGATGAATGTTGCTAGGAGTGATAATAATAGAAGGAGAGAGTTGTCGTGTATTACCTTATGTTTGCTAAATTGGAAGAAAAAAAATGGAGGGGGGAGTCGGACAATAAGATGGAGACAAAATAAAATAAAGAGAACGGAAATAAGTGGAATAGAAACGGGAGAGAGAGAGAGAGAGGATAGGCGAAAAGGAAATGGGTTTCCTGTATATGTGTGTGAGTTGAAAGGACATGAGCTAGGTAGCAGGAGGGAGTAGAGTACTTAGCTAGTTAGAATAGGTTATATTTTCTATATGTTGGGTTACAATGAAAGAGTGATAGGGAGTATTTTTGAATTATAAAATGAAAGAGAGAGACATAAGAATAAATGACAGGAGGAAGTTTGTCTGTGAGTGGTGTATGCATTTTTGTACTATAGTTTGATAGTTTGATTAACAGGTAAGTCAAAGAGGAAAGGAATATTGAGTACTCATAAGATGTGATGGTGGAATGATGAAATGAAAAAGTTTTACTTTGAGACCCCTTAACTCTTTTGGTTGGGTTTTCGATTAAATAAGTTTTGGAAGTTACTCATAACTCTTTAAATTCAGAATTTTGGTAGGTATATAAAGAAGTAAGGTTCAAAAAATCGTTAGGCGGTCGTTAAGCGGCAAACTAGCGCCTAGCGCCTAGGGGACTAGTCGGGGCGTAATTGGGGCCTAGGCGGGGCCTAGAATTAAGGCATTTTTATCAAAGATCAAATGTGATAATTACCATTTTTTTGATAATTTACATCAAAGATCAAACACACTGATTACAAATTTAATTTTTTTTTATGTTTGTCATTTTATCAAACACTTGTCTATATTTGTAAAATGAACAAAAATATATAAACCTACCATTAATCTCAATTCTCAACAACCCAAAAGCAATAAACAAGTCAATTTTATAACTAAAAACAAAAAAGATATTACTCTAGTTCACACCCCATTACCTCCCTCTCTGCCTCAACATTACCACTCCTCCTTCCTTCTCAAATTCGCCCCCTCTTCCTTCTCCAGTCACCGCATACCACAAAATCAAAGCTACAAAAATAAATTAAGGTTGGCGAATAGTCGATTAGGCGGCGACTAAGAAAGTCGCGGCGGTAGAGAGGGGCCTAGCGCCTAGGCGGAGCTAGGTGGGAAGTTTTAGAACACTGTAAAGAAGTATGCATTTAGAATATGGTGGATATACAATGAATGGATTTCAGTACATTATTAGAAGCCAATTATTATAGTAGTATTAATAACAATATGCTATATCTGTTTATAGCAAGTGGAGTTAAAAGGTTCGTTGCGCATTAAAGTAACTTTCGTACATTCGCTAGACATGTAAGGGATTATACCTCTTATAGTCTATATTTTTTTTACATCCTTCGTTAGACTTTCAATTATTTTATTGACATCGATATATTTTTTTTGTTGGAAACATACGCCGACTTGGGTCGGTAGTTGATTTGAAATCCGTCGATGTTACTTCTTCGAAAATAATGAATTGATTCACGTTTAACCTTACTTAAGTATTGAATTTCATGTTAGTTATTCTTCCTACATGAAATATATGATTGTTGCGATGCGTAATTTTGTGATGCATAATTTTTGCGATACACGACCCTTGTAGTGAAATTTGATTATTGCTTTTTTTTTTTTAAATTCTACCATGATCATTAAATTGATTTTTATGATTATCGAATGTCACTTAAACTGTAAGCATAGTTATTGAATGATCAAACTTATCGAATACCATCGAGCTAGTGGTATATGGTTATCCGGATATACCAAACATGATCGAATTATCGATACTCTTTGGAGTAATTATTGGAATTGCTTATCGATACTCTTCGTAGTAAATATTTAAAAATAGTTTTATGATCATGAGATTATGTGAGTAATTTATTGTCTCCAATCGGTATGAGACGGTTGGTGACGGTTGGTCATTCGAGTCGTTTTGTTGTTAAATCTTCATTTGACTTCTTTTTACTTGGAATTAAATAAATTACTTCCGCTTATCAATACTTGAATAGTAAACTTGGAATATTGAAAATTATTCATTTGATTTATTCTGGTCAACTTCTCCTTAATAATCGGAGAGGTTTTATATGATCTTACTGGGCATTATTCGCTCACCTTTTTTTTTTCTTCAAATTCTCCTTCAGGTAATGAGTAGGAATTATGAGAAGACTTTACTCGGATTAACCAAGATGACGGTTATGCGAGATTTTTGGATCTAGACTTTATTTAATAAAAAGATAATTTATTAAGAATGATTGACTTTTAATTGATAGTGAAATTGCAATAAATTATATTGGGTTATTTGGTTTGAGTTAAAGATGTTTTAGGATTTATTTATTATTTATTTGAGTTGGGAACATTTATGATTTTAAGTTGTAATTGTTAGTGACGCGGTCAAATTGTGGGACCGTGGTGTCGATACTGAGTTTGGGGCGTTATAGAATGGTATCAGAGCTTAGATTTCAAATCCAGATGGGTTAGAAAGTAAAAAATTCATAGGAATTAATCGTAGGGTAAGAATTGGGTGTTATTACACTTGAGGTTATCCAATATCATTAATTGGGCATATGACTTACTTAGAAAGATACTAGTGTTGTCAAAAGAACTGATATATTTTCTTTGAATTTGTAGGAAATGACGCGTAACAATACAGGTAGGACAAGGGTCACTCCACCTATGACAGCTGCTGGAATGAGATTGAATACGATGCACACTAGAATAGTCGAGCTCGAGGGGATTAATTGGAGAATGATAACCAGTTGCTATGGAATGATAATCAGTTACTAGCGAATGAGAACAGAGCCCTACTAGAATAAGCCAAAACAAGCCAAGGAGATGATGAAGGTAATGAAACTGGCACAAAATGCCCTGTTTAGACCCTTTGATGAAATAAATGATGCTAGGAGAGCCAACGCGGAAGTCGAAGCGAGGCTAAACAACACTGAATTCCTGGTTAAGAATGCTTGGGATGCAGTCCAAATGGCCATAGATAACGGACCAGTCGTGGAAGAGGATCCAGAAGACTTAGAGAAAGATGGTGAGAAAGATGAGGAGATAGTGGACATCGAGGCGGATGTCAATCCAATTATTAACATTGTGGATCGAAGTGATGAAGAATCTGACCCAAGTGAGGACGAAGACACCCAGGTAAAAGATAATTAGATAGGATTTTTTTTTTCTGAATGACTGATCTAGTTGGGAAAATGGCTACCTAAAGTGGAATTTGGGGGACATTTTTTTTCTTGTTGCTTTTCCTATTTGAACAATGGAACACATTTAATGCTTCTGAGTTTTGTTTATCTGATAATTAAATAAAATTTGAAATAAATGAAGAAATGTTTGGTATTTATCTTTGAGTGTATGCATGTGTAATTTTGTATAAGGTACTCCTTAGAACTTGACGGTGTATACCAAATTGTATTATTATGTCATACTGATTGAACTATGCCACTATAAGAGTAGTGACCCTAAACCTTACCGACGTCTCAACGTTCTATCTCAATACCTAATGGCACGTGGAGGTCTCGTTGGAGCTCGTGGTCGTGGACGTGCTAGGGGTACTCGAGCTGATATGGTCACGGTGAACTCCATGGGAGAATATAGCGTATTTGCACCAAACGTGAACGCTAATGAACCAGAGTGTACTGCAACCCAGTCTAATGCAACAACTACTGGCCCAATGCCAGGAGACCCTACTCTTTTTGCGCTGCATCAAACTATAACACAAGCTTTGGTGGGAAATAGGAACCATGATAATCCAACACTTGGAGCACTAGATATACCTACACCGCCTGCAACGCTGGCAACATCTATTGCAACTGCTACCCCACAACCACAGCTTGCAGCACATCAACCTGAGCCAATAGTAAAGGATCCATTGGACATCATCCAAAAGAGAAGCTCTCAGGTTTTCTCAGGCCCACCAGGAACCATTAAGCCGGAGTTATGGATTGAAAGCATGAACAAGATTTTTAGGACTATGACTCACAAGTGAGCAGAAAATTACTCTTGCAACATTCAAATTTGAGGGAGAAGCTAATCAGTGGTGGGAGTCAGAATTAAGGATTGTTGAAGCAAATGGGTTAGGAGAATACAATTGGGAAGCATTTCTTGAGGTCTTTAATAAGAAATATTTCTCGAAGAGCGTGCGGGATTATAATTTGATCGAATTCCTCAATCTAGAGCAAGGAAAGATGGTAGTAGACGAATATGCCATTAAGTTCACGGAGTTGTCAAAGTACGCTCCAGGGCTCGCTGAGAATGACAAGCAAGAATGACAAGCAAAAAGCCAGTATGTTTGAAAGAGGTCTCAAAGCGGGAATAAGCCATCGGTTGATCGCTTTATAGTTGGAAGTACGTTGAAGTTGTAGATCGCGCTAGGATATTGGAACGATTATCAAAAGACTACCAGTAAAATAAGGATGAGAAGAAGAGAAATTTTGAGAGTCTTGGAAACAGCTCTCGGGATCAGTTGGGCTATCAAGGAAGTAATAATGAGAATAAGAGGAAGAATACAGAGAACAACAACAATAAGGGGTTCAACCAGACAAACCAGAATTTTAATCAAAGTAATAAGCAGAATCGGTGGAGTAGGCAAAATCAAGGTCAAAACCTGCACCAGTGGCGTAATTCAAGGTCAAAACCAATATCAGTGGCGTAATTCGGATCGGAGTATCAACCAGAATAATAATCAAACTTGTGGCAGATGTGGAGGAAAACACAGGATCGAGTCATGCTTTTGGTCCAAGGGGGTATGTTTCAATTGCGGAAAAATGGGACATAAATCTTAGAACCACCGAAAGCTGGCAGTAACCAAGGAGCAAATGGGGAGGATAAGGCCAAACCGAGGGGACAAGGAAGAATTTTTGCAATGAGAGGCAGAGATGCCAGAGCAAGAAATGACGTGGTGACATATACCGTTCGACTTTACTTTCGTGAAGTTTATGTATTAATTGATCCTGATGCCACACACTCGATAATATGTACCTCAAACGCCAAAGGCACTCGCCTTTGACAACTATGATGAGTACTCAATACTCCTTTCCTCTTTTACTTACCTGTTAATCAAACTATAGTACAAAAATGCATACACCACTCACAGACAAACTTCCTCCTGCCATATATTCTTATTTCTCTCTTTCATTTTATAATTCAAAATTACTCCCTATCACTCTTTCATTGTAACCCAACGTATAGAAAATATAACCTATTCTAACTAGCTAAGTACTCTACTCCCTCTTGCTACCTAGCTCATGTCCTTTCAACTCACACACATATATAGGAAACCCATTTCCTTTTCGCCTCTCCTCTCACTCTCCCGTTTTTATTCCACTTCTTTCCGTTCTCTTTATTTTATTTGTCTCCATCTTATTGTCCGACTCCCCCCTCCATTTTTTTTCTTCCAATTCGGCAAACATAAGGTAATACCCGACAACTCTCTCCTTCTATTATTATCACTCCTAGCAACATTCATCTCACACAGCCCAACATGGAAACAATTCTAATTCAAAAAAAAAAAAAAACAAGGTAGTAGTAAGAGATTAAGATCCATTTGAACTCACCATGAAAGTAGACCGAAAACCTCCACAGCGTACGTCCCTCTATTTTCGTTGAGTTTCCACCACCGTCTAATCCCCCTCTCTTATTCTTACTACAATTATTGTTTTTCTAAGTAGTGATATAAGATGCAACACCACAACAAATTAGAAAAAAAAACCTAAGCACGGGAAAAAAATAAAATAAACAAAAGAAATTACAAAATCAGACTTAATCTCTCCTAACCAACAAACCAACCACGGGAAGAAGTTTGTAGGGAGCAGGCGACCACGTTTGTGCACTATGGCAAGGAAATTCCTGCGCCGGCTCGTGATGCTGATTTCGGTGTCCTCCAGTGACGGCGAAAGCCCAGATGAGTTCGCCATGTAGAGACGAAGCCATCTGTGCTCTTAGATTTCATTAACATTTAATATTGAAGGCTAGATCTGGAATGTCAAATTTCAGATCTACGTCGGAAGTTATCGCCCGCCTTGCCCAGCTCTCTTCAGGCGACAAACCCTCGCCTCGCCTCTTGCCTCAGGCGACAAAGGCGCCTTTGACAACTATGGGCCACGGGATCCACTTCAAAAATAAATAAATAATTTTTTTGCTATCAAAACATGTCGTTTTGATGCCAAAATCAAATGAACTCATGCGTGAGCCCCCATTGAAAAAAAAAAGTTAATATCCGAAATAGACTACGGTGCGCGGGGAGAGATTCAATCTTACTCTTTAATATAAAGAAGTTTGTGTATATACTAACCAAAGTTTCATTAATTTTCCATTGAGACGAACTTAAATTTGGTCTTTTTTAACCAACTCCAACACTATACTTTATGTCTGAATTTCTCCTTCATCCAAACGCTAATTTGGACAAATATATGATTTCAATATTCTCTCGGATTTAAACACAATTCAACTATTAACTTTTCCATTATACAAACGAGCCATTAAGAAAATCGTACCGAAAGTTGCACAAATTTTTTTCACATTTATTACCATTTTAAAAATCAATTATGATTTATAAGCGCTGTATTGTAATAAAAGATTGTTAAAGTTGTCCCCCCACTCATTTTTTTTTAGATCCACCTCTATGCACTACACCTAGTTATCATCACACCCGGTGTCTAGAACCATGTATACTTGACTCATGGGGAGTCGAGCTAAAGTTAGTGACTTATAGTCCTTGTGCTAAAGAGAAATTTGAGAATGTAGTTGAAGTGAGAGTAAAGATGACGAAGACAAACTTTATTCAAGTTGAATATTTTGTTTGTATAGCTCGATGATCAATTTTAAGGATGTTAACAAATCAAGTATTTTCGATTCGATATTCGTATTCGAATATAGATATTCGTATTCAAAATATTCAAATTCAAATTCGAATACAATTTTTGGTATTGATTTGATAAGTATTCGAATACGAGCCCACATTATTTGATTAGAGTATTTGCGAATATTCGAATAATATATGTATATATATATAATGATAATAATAATAATATATGTGGCTTAATTCTCTATTTAGTCACCTTACTTTCGCGAAAATTCCAATAAGCTCACCCTACTACAATTTTTCACAGTTTGGTGACTTTATTTTACAAAAAGTATCACGTTAGTCACTCCGTCTGATTTTTTATATAAACAGTCCAAAATATTTATGAAAACCCAAAAATACCCCCAATTAAATTATTTTTATTTTATTATTTTCCGTACCTTCATCTTCTTCCCCAATTCGTCTCATCATCTCCAACCATAAGGTAGTGGGCACATAAGAAAACAACATAAAACTTTAAAGATTTGTGTAACCCCTTCTTCCATGAATCCAAATATGGCAATTGACCCGTAAGAGCAATGGAGATATCATTTTTCCCATCCTTAGGTTCAGCCGACTAAAACCTAAAGCCAAAGAAACTCAAAGCCCCAATCCCTAAACAAACTTCCAAGATAACGGAATCCCCACCGATTTCGTTAAAACCCTAGAAGTTTCCAAAAAGGCCGACAACCCATTTGCAGGGTCAAGACTCCTCTTGCTCGACGCTCCAGTAATATCCACATTATCTCTTTCCTTTTCACCAACTCATTATTATCCCGACCAAGGTGATCAAGATTTGAGCAGTTCCCAATTTCAGGTGGGATCCGACCCGAGAACCGATTACCTGAAAGTAAAAGTGAACCAATTTGGTCCCACTTCCCAAGCCAAGAAGGAAACTTCCCGGAAAACTGGTTACTTTCCGCAGAAATAGATAGTAATGTCAGTTTTCCAAGCTCTTCGGGCAATGACCCAATTAATGAATTAAAAGAAAGCATCACGGTCCTTAGACTAGAACAGCTTCCCAGCTCGGCGGGCATTGACCTGTTAAGACCCGAGTAAACAAGATTCAATACAGTCAAATTTTGCAACATTCTCATTGATTTTGAGATTGAACACTTTAATGGATTATACGAAAGGTCAAGTTTGTTTAGAGATTGGAGGTTTGAAATGGTTTCGGGTAACGGGCTGTGATTGAAGTTGAAAGGGCGAAGAAGTTTTTGAGGTTGAAAGATTACCGATTTTAGGGGGAGTTCGCCAGTGAAGTTGTTGATTTCGATGTAAAGACTGTCAATGTATTGATTTTCGGAGGAATGTGGCTAGACATTGAGTTGTTCACGATGTCAAGAACGACCAAACTTAACTAGGAAGTTTAGTGAGGAGAGACGAAGAGAGAAACGCGATCGAAGGTTGTCACCGAGGGTAAGAAAGTGGAGGCCGATTAAATTTCCGAGCTTCGACGGGATAGTGTCGGAAAGAGCGTTGCCGCAGGGATCAAGAGACCGAAGATTGGCCAAACTCCCGATTTCAAGAAGAGATGGGAAAGGAGTAATGGAAATTGTTGAGGTTAGATTTAGATTTGGACTTTGCTCTTGATCCATAAATGGGTATTCGTAGGTTTAACTGGGGATAAAGACCAAGGTTTATAGGTGGATATTTTAAATTTTTTTAATGTCTTTTAGAAGGGGTATTTTAGTCTTTTCACACCATTCCGTTAACAGCATCCACTTTATAATTCATATCGATACTTTTTGTAAAGTAGAGTTACCAAATTGTGAAAAGTGGTAGTAGAGTGAGCTTATTGGAATTTTTGCAAAATTAGGGTGACCAAATAGAGAATTAAGCCTATATATAAGGGTGACACTAAACGTCGCACCCCATTTACTAAACATCGCACCATTTTAAATGATCATGTTACAATTATACCCTTACTCCCCTTAAACAAAATAACCCTCTATTTTTCATAATTTTCCAAACACCCCCTCTCACACCATCATTCCTCTCAAGTCACGCCCTTATTCCTCTCAAGTCTCAAGACAGCAAGAAGCGACCGCAATTTTTCTCCCACCATCGACGAGTGACGCCGATTCTCCAAGGCCGGACAAGGTACGCAGTTTATTGTTTCAAGTCGCTAGGATATTTGGACTTGTACTCGTGTAAGTCTCAAACCCTAGTCGACTCTAACTTCGATTTCTTTCTCAGCCGACAATAAAGTTGGGTTGAGGTTTTTTTGTTCAAGTCGCTAGGGTATTTAGACTTGCAACAGTCTAAGTCCCAAACCCTAGTCGACTCTATACATGTTTACTCCATTCATCCTATCGACTTAGTTGTTTTTTTGAAGAATGAGTTGTCGAGCTGCAATTTAGGTTCTTTGATTGGAATACTAGATGTCACCATACATACAAATTCAATTGAATTCTTCGGGATTCCATGCAACAGAATTTCAGTTTAATAGCTTGAGTGTAGTGCATTATGATGTGGTTTTCCTTGGAAATGTGCTTCTCTCTGATGTTGTGCTGATTTTTTGTATTTTTTCCATTGCCATAACTCAGATTGGATGATTTTTTTGAGTGTGTAGCTCCTATTTCAAGCTTGGTAAACTCCACTTACCCATTATAAATCACCAGTACCACCAAACAAGAATTAGAATTTTTAAATCTCTCTAATAAAAAAAACATTGAAGCTTAAGAAGTTATTTGATGTCAAATAAGGTTCTACTAACCATCCGTAGCAAAAGATCTTGAAATTAATATACTCATTCGTAGCAAAACTTTGTGCTGGAGCCAAAAATTCTTCTAGAATTTTGATCGGGTAATGAAAAAGATCTTGAAATTAATATACTCAATTCATCACTGAAACTGACTTTGAATTAGTGTCCCTTATCTGCTTTTTTTCCTTGATTCCATGCTGTGCTATTTTGTTTCCCCCATTGAACCAAACTTCTTAATGTCAATGTCTTTGACAACCTCTCCAGCGACGGTACCTTCATGTAATTCAACCATGATATTTTTATTTAAGTTAACCTTGGTCTGCTCTAAAAGAACTTCAGAATCTGGCTCTGTCTTTTCATGCTTAGTTGGCTGTAAAGAAGGTGCACTAAGGGTAGACATGATGCTATTAATAGTCTGTAGCATTAACAATAACCACTATTGGTGAAGGATCAGAGAATGGCATTTTCGGCACCATGTTTGTCAATGTGGGAAGTAATGTCGATTTAAATGGGTGCCTAAATTCAAAAGTAACAGCTGAATCAGTAAACTTCCAGGCTTTGTAGTTGTAGTCACAACCTTCTGATCCTCACTTGTTGTACTGATAGCTGATTTAATCTCTTCAGGCACTACCGATGGGATAAAATTGAGATCGGCACTATCTATTTTAGTAGTTGGATTAGGATTTAGCATTGGTGGTGACGGCTATGATAGTTTAGGCTAATGAATGTAAGTTGATTCAGAACTATAGATATGTTCAGCCAGTCCATCAGAAGGTTGTTGCTGCACTTCGTTCAATTGTGAATGAGAATGTGCATGTTTTTGCATTTTTGATATGTTGGAAAAAGAAACCAGTGATGTGATCATTTAGTTAATGAGGTGCAGTCATGCAGAGATGCAGGTGGACAGTGATTTGCAAAGTTGCATCATAGTTGTAAAGTCGACCCCAAGTGATTGGGACATAGGTTGAATTGAGCTCCCTCAAAATGCTGCTAAATTCAAATAGTTATATCCAAAGGCGTGTGATTATGTTAAATTTAGTCATTGAAGATGTATAAAATGAAAATAAAAAATGAAACATTTCAGAGAAATTGTTTTATCTGTTCCTAATACAACTTATTTCTTCAGAATCTCATATGACAACACAACTTAACAAGGAAAGATTACAATTTATATGTATCCTCTTATCAAGAAGCTTTCCCTTGAAGTGTTTGCATTAACATTAGGAATTAGGCTGTTGAGGAGACATGAGTGTCCAAATGAGCTCCCCATTCTGTCCATGACCAAACCATAGTCCAAAACGTGGGACAGCCATAGTCCAAAACGTGGGCAAGTTTTCTGAGCAGGTTCTAGGCGTGTGAGTGCTGGAATTAATAGTTGGGCGCCCAAGGCCCGCTTTAATTAGGCGTGTAATAGGGTTTGTTAAGGGGAGTTTGGTTGGTAATTAGTTAGCTATTTTGGTAAGGAAAAATCCTGTTCAAAACAAATCGTTTGGGGCTGTAGTTGTTGGCGGGTTGGAACAGGTCTTAAGGTATAAAAACTCATCAAATTGAGCTAGGGGTTTGGGTAGTAATTTGGAAAGAAAACTTCAAACTTTGAGCAGATTGTAGGAAGGTTTGTGGTGGGTTTGAGGCTATTTTGGAGAGTTTTCTTCAGCCATAGAGCAGCCTAAAGAAGGCTGGAACAGATTTTGTGATTCGAGCTTCCGCGTACGCATCATGTTACCACACTTTTCTGGGCACCCAGGCCTAGCCTGAGTTATATTTGATGTTGCTTCTGTATTTGATAAGATTATACTTAAGAATGCAAAAGGCAGGGGCAGTTTATGTTGTCCCATGGCTATTTTCTCTACCTTATCACTACATGATGCTAGTTTTTGTATAGAGCTGTGATTTATTTACAAGACCTAACAAGGAAATTGAAACACAAGAGCATTTAGTGAATATGACTAGGCTAGCTACCTTGGTGGACTATGTCATTGTAAAGCCTTTCAAATGACTACTAGTATTGTCACTAACTGGTGGTTCTATAGCAAA
Source organism: Codonopsis lanceolata (assembly GCA_013146195.2). Classification (NCBI taxonomy): domain Eukaryota; kingdom Viridiplantae; phylum Streptophyta; class Magnoliopsida; order Asterales; family Campanulaceae; genus Codonopsis; species Codonopsis lanceolata. The sequence goes on from CM028380.1 coordinate 28,326,309, forward strand.
CACAAAATCATGCGGTTTTTTAAAAGAATGATGAGGACAAAGACAGCTCCTAAATAGCCTGTTTTTTCATTTTATAATGAGTGTTAACTCTTCCACCAGCCTGTAGAGTAGCGATTAAATCAAGAAAGAGAAGTGGCAATGGCTAGCCACTAATGGGACGTTTACTAATGTATTTTAATGAGTTATAAATGTTTGTTTTATCAGTTTATCTTATTTATCAGTTACTAATTATTTTTGTTTGAATACTAGATGTCAGGCGCGGGCAGAGGCGATGGTGATGGTCGAATACGCGTACGGTTAGGAAAACGATTGGTTGTTCAAGAAGATCGTCCTAGCAGAGTAGCCGATAGACGCGTGACAGCATCGTCAAGACGGAGAGTTACAGAGCAGCATGTCACCCCTCCACAGTCTCCGGTCAGCACTAATCATGTGGAGACTCCATTTGCGCCCAAGATTCATACTCCACTTGTTCAGTCAGGTCCTTCGCCAATGTCAGAAGATGATGCGGCGGTAGAGGATGAACTGATGATGGGGGGGCCTATGTTTCGCCGGTGCCTCGGTGTTAGCGAGATGGTTGGTTCCAGCACGATGACTGGGCATGGGAAGGGTCTTATGAGTGCTCCTATATTTAGGTCACTGTAGCAGCAATTTGATCAGCAGACACGCGAACATGAGGAGGACGAGGAGGAAGATAGGGAACCTGAGCCCGAGTTGGATATCGGTAGATGTCGAGCAAACCGAGGAGGTCGAGCACGAAGTAGGGTAGGAGGTCGAGGTAGAATAGGAGGTCCTGGTTGTGGTAGACGAGGAGGGGAGGGTGGTGTTGGTGACGATGATGGTTGGAGGTTGACCCATTCACTTCCAGGAGGGCCTACTATCCCTGATGTGTTGATTGGATTTCTTGGCCATGTTGCACACGCGATATGGAATGGCGAGGTAATAATTAATTATTTTCTTTAGATGATAACATTTTATTAAGTTCATTTATTTTCATGTTGTTAATAATATTGTAGGATTGATGATATTTTGTTATGTTCAACAGGAGAGGGATGTGCTGGCTTGTCATGGCTCCGTCGATCACCTATCATCTTGGGTCATATCGGATCCCCTTACTACTGAGCTCATAGGTAAAACGGGTTTATGTCATTTGAAGGACTGCATGTTTCAGCACCTGAACATGCCACTCATATCTGCATTTGTTGAGCGATGGCAACCGGAAACGAACAGCTTCCATTTACCATTCGGAGAGATGACACTCACACTACATGATGTGCACTACATACTAGATCTCCCTGTGCAAGGGAGACCTGTTATCTCTGATACCAATATAACGTCCATCAAGAATACACTTGGGAACATCCTACGGATGGCTTCGTGTGAGATTGAAGCTGAGGTGAAGTCGGCTGGGGTTAAATTCAAGGTCGTGTATGAACGTCTTTCTCCCCCAGAGATACGTGCTAATACGAGAGCGATTGGGTATTTATTTTGGTTATTGGGGGTGACCATCTTCATGGACAAGACATCCAATAGAATTAATGTGCACACGATCATGTTCTTGACACATTTAGCTAATGTGCCCAATTATGCTTGGGGTGCAGCTACACTAGCTTATTTATACCGTCAGCTCGGTGTAGCATCCAGGGCTGATACAACACAAATTGCCGGGTGCATGACTCTGTTGTAGGTATTTATATTTCCTTATATATCTATTTCTGCATTTTATGATTATTTTATTTAAGGGATTGAAGATTACTTTTTCATTAAGCTTCAGATTTTGAGTTGCGTTTCAAATTGAAATTCACTTAAATTGATGCATATCTGTAATTTACAAGTTTATCTTTTGATGTTTTATTATATTGAACTAAATCTTTTGTGATATAGTCTATAAGTCTTGTTGGAGGCTGACATAATTCAAATTTGAGAATTTTGATGTACTGATTTATCATTCATAAATAATAAAGTAAAACATAACTATTATTATTTGTATAAGATTGTCACCTAATTATTATTTCTTATAATTACATTTCATTTACATTATATTATGTAGGCTTGGATCTATGAATATTTTCCAGACTTCATACCAAGTAGAAAACAGTCATGGGCCCCAGGCCAGCCGTATGCGTTAAGATGGCCCCTACTTTGATTCATAGACATAATCCCCGAGCTCAACAGGATTATCGAATTGCGCTTGATCGCATGTCTGCTGACATGGTAAGTTCATTTTATTTTTCATATATGATTTAAGCTAACATTTGTTCTTATTATATTAAATGTACGTTAATGGATATGAGCAGGTTCACTGGACTCCATTTGGGAGGACTCCTGCCACGGACTGCCCTATTTCTCTTTTCTCGGGTATCATTCATTGCAGGAGTATTACCGAGCCATATATGCCTGATCGCTGCTTGAGACAGTTTGGATTTATGCAGTCGATTCCTATTCAGGTATATATTCCGAGAAAGGTTTACAGAGGTCGGAAGCCTATGAAGTACATCTGCGACCACGATATGATGCTTCGTAATTTTGACGGTTGGCAGCGATATGTGATTAACCCAGTCAATATTGGTTCATCGATAGCCATGACCCCGTCTCAAGCCGTACATGGATACCTGCCTTGGTTTAGGGAGCGCTCACATATTCGGGTGTTGCTCCGTACCCGTGCTCCCGAGGACGATGACACTCATGCGAATGATCATGTTCTTCCGCATCAGATGACTTCTGACGCTGTGAGTGTTTACTCTCTAAAAATTTTGTAATAATTTAATTTGATTGATAAAAAAAATTTAACATAAAAATTGCAATTGCAGCGACTACAATACCTAGCTCCCCGGATGAAGTTATTGCATCCTGATAGACGACAGGACGTCGATGAGGCTAACTTTTGGGAGACGTTGGACGAAGTGACTCGACATTTTGAGGACTTATTTTGATGTTGTACCTTTTATTTTGAGCATGTAATTTTTTATTATCTCAATACTCTTATGTTTCTTGTGTTGGATCTAGAATGTCGATGAACCATAACCAGTAGTAGTTGAAGATTGGGAATTTTTCATATAGTTCTCAGTGCAACGTGATCCCTTAGATACTATTCATCTGTTTGTTGCTGCTAATTTACGTGTGTTTCACTATTCCACCAATGGTGTGTTTTATTATACCTGATCTGAAGCTATAGCTAATTATTCTGGTCAAGTAAGCCATCGACTATTTGGAAGCAGGGTGCAAAGATTGGAAGCACTAGGAAAACATTAAATTGTGGATTGCTTAGATAATTTTTCTTCAGGTGATATTATGCAAATCGCATTAGGTTGCTGCCCTACCAATGTGAAATAAGGTATCAGTCCTGCTGTTTGCTTGCTCAATGATTCTTTGTTTCTTTCCACACTAGGAATGTCATTTGTTGCTGCTATCAACATTTCTCATTTAGTATTAGCATTTTTCTCATTTTCCATTTTTCTCATTTAGTATCAGCATCAACACTTTTCAGTTCATTTTCCATTGAATGTTGTTTTAGTTTAAAATTCAAATTTTATGAATAAACCTGCTATTGTTGCGTTCTTAATTTTCAGATTGTAAGTCATTATCCATCTAGGTTGACTAACAGTTGGAATAGCTCTTTCTTTATTGTGGAGGTTCTTCTCTCTATCAACTTCATTCATGTGCAAAAGTACCCTCTAAGCCTACAAGGTTCCAATTAGGCCTTGGAGAAATATGCTATTGAAAACAAGCTGTTGAAGGAATGAGAGATTTTGCAGGGGAACCTAAAAAGATTTTAGCTATGTTGAGTAATATGTTAGAGATAGTCACCATCTCAAAGGATTCTTCTGAGTTGAGGAAAAGGCAAAAAAAGCTGATGAATTTATGACTCTCTTTCTAGTAGGAAAGATGAACAAGATTATTCACAGTTGTTTGATGATGCTTACAAACCTGATTTGAGCAATTGCTGTGATGGAATTGAAATGGGTTCTTCTCAAATTTCTGATATGTCATGGGGTTTTGGAGCTGGATCAATTGATAGACATGCATTGACTCAAGCAATGGTACTAGACTTGCCAAAGAAATTTGTCTTGCCAGCTGAGACAAGTTCTGGGTTGGAATTCACTAATTTTGAAAGGATGAAAGTGGAAAGATAGATCTCGGCTTCCCTTTATGCTATGAATGGTGTTCAAGAGTATATGGATGCATTCCATGATCCTAATGAGCAATTTGGGATCTTCCTCCTCTATGTTCTTTGTTTTGTTAACCCTTACAAAGGGTCTAAGATAGCCATGAAATGACCTCAGTTTCCTCTGTTTTTTTCTCATTGCAAAAACTGGAAATAGCATAGACTGTCGAGATTTGATTGCTAAGTTTTCAATAACAAAAAGTGAAAGAACGTGATGCCACGGAACCTCAATATGGGACGATGTGATTGTCAATGTTGCAGTGAATGTTGCAACAATGACAATAACAGTGAAAGTAGAAAGTATATCACAGATAATAGCATCGGAAGTTTTGATTTCAGATTTTAAACCAAGTAGATTTTAGTAGACAGAAAATAACTCAAAACAATCTACAAGTATCAAACTTGTAGATCAAGCCTCAAGGCAACACAATATATATTAAAATCAACACTGTTTTTATGCTTAACAGTTAACAAAAATTCTCACAAGATATAGAATCTTGGAGAACCGAAAAACCCACATAAACCACTAAATCAAACGTGGGAAGAAAGAACTAAATACAACTTCCAAACAGCGAACAACAAGGAAGCACAAATCAGAACTTCAGGAAATACAAGGCTGTATTCCAGAAGTTTCAAGCAGCAGCAGGTATGATCAAGACTGCCTGCAGAATGGTCTCCGTGTATGGGCTGTTGATCTCCTTTCTCAAGCTCGGCTCACAAAAGTTCTGGATTGAATCTCTCTTATACGCACACAGCACTTCTGAACAAATTCTTTTGTAAGCTCTCAGCATCCAAAAACCAGGAAATCACGACTGCATATATAGGGCACCAACCTGTAGAAAACACGGCACAAGGAAAACCTTCTCCAACAGGGAAAGAGATTAGCACAATATTACAAGAGATTATGTTTCCTATTATGATACCTCTAATAACTAAATTATTTTGTAAAGATTTAGTTACCAAAAATATATCACCTAAATCTAACAAAAGTATCCTAACCGAATCCTATCTCCTAAATAATCTTTAACACCAATTAAATTCTTCTTTGACCAAGAAAGTGAAAACAAGACAAATTAGGCTTTGCCTAATTTACCCTTACAATCACCCCCTTTGTTTGAGCATTCTTGGTCAAATCCAAATAAGACCTGCAAGAAGATCATTATTAACACCCCCTGAAACTAAAGTCAGAAATATATCAAGAGAGAGAGTCATGATTGAAAAACCACAATTAACTACTTATTACATGTATCCAGAATATCCAAATATCCAACTATCACAGAACCAAATGAAGTAAGTGTTTAAAGCTAACAACCAACCATCAACCATCAAATTACACAATATCAGAACCACACAAGAGAGGATGTAACTGCAGTTCATCTTTCAGGAGCTTTAGCGGTTCGATGCTTGATTGATGGCTGCGGTTCGGACCCTTGAGAACCCTTCGGCAGGGAGCTTCATCACTACTAACTCTAACCCTTGCAGCTTCACCCCCTATTTGACGTAATCTTTGAGCCGATCCATGAAGAGTAGTGAGCAGCCAAGGAAGTAAGAAAGGATTGGTGTGTAGAAATGTGAGAGAGATGTGTCTGAATCAGCTGCAATTGATCTTTGACAAACGAGACAGATATGGGAGCAGTAGGGGATGCAAACAGGATGGATGTTGCACTTGATGTTGCAACAACAGGAGTAACAATGGATGGGACGAGGGTGAAACGTGGAGAAGGAGAAGCAGGAGCATGAGGGGTACTGGGATCAATGAAGGAGGCATCAGGAGCAGAAGAGAGAGGCAAATTGACTAGCCTATCTCCTTTTAAGAGTTTTGAAGAAAAATGAAGAGGTTCAAGGACAGGTGAGAGACGTGTAGAAGGAGATGGCTTGTACCCTTGAGACATCAGGATCTTGTATATGAGAGAGGGGAAAATTAGAGACCTTTTGTCTCCTCCTGTTTCAGCCATGGAGGAGACTTTTCTAAACACATACAATCCAAAATCAAATGGACGTTGAGTCCCAAGAAGGTACAGAACTTTAGCATGTTCCTCGGTGATGACATTAGTGTTTTTGGAAGGAGACCAATTTGCACAGCAAATTTTGTGCAAAAAGGCATACAATGAAGACAGTTGGGAGGTACTAAGAGGAGTACCCTTAGCTGGCCACAGAGAAATTTTGCCACCCGACAATTCATCAACACAAGAGTTCAGGTCTAAACCTAAATCAAGAATACCCGAGGAAGGAGTACCAAGAACAGAATTTATGATTTTTGGGGAAAACGAGTACCATTTACCTCGAACAAATACCTTCTCAAAACTGGAATCACACGGATCAGAAATCCTTTTCTCAATATTAGCGTAAAATTCATGAATTAATTCCCGAAGATATGGGGCAGCAAGAGAGATTGATTTCACAAGATTTCGATCAGAAAAATAAGCAGAGAGATTGTATGAATCTAACACAGAACTCACAACATTACGTTCATCTATTATATTCCTAGAAATATTATAGCGACGTGAAGCAGCCTTAGAGATGAATGAAGAGGAAAAGGGAGTACCCAACGGTTTCAATTTTGTGGATGTTGCAACAATGGGTGCAACATTGAAACGAGCAGAGCTTCTTCTTGTGAAGCGCACCGGAATCTCATCTGAATCTTCACTAACGTCAGGGGTCCCCTTCTTCGCATCATAGTTCTGATCAGAACTATCATCAAAATCCGAAGAAGTTGACGGACTAGGCATGGTCGGAGGATGAGCAGAGGGAGAAGGACCAGATGTAGATGTATAAGCCTGCCGCAATCGGATTAAATTCTGAGCAACTTCATCATCAGTGAAAGAACTTGCAGCCGTTGAAGATGGCCTTCTTGGAGGAGAGGAGTCGGAAGGGAATACAACCCTAGGAGACGGGATAGGGTAGTCATCATCCTGAACAGGCTCTTGTACACGAGAAAGAGGTGGAGATGCTGGTGACATAGATGGCTCGCGAGCAGGGGGAATTGAGCCGGCTGGAGGAATGAAATCCTCATCATCTGAGTCACTTTCAAGATGGACTGAGTCCTTGAAGAATCCTGCACCGACTTTGTTTTTCTTGGCAGCAGGCGTCGGCCAGAGAGGGTCGTCGTAATTTCTTAGAATTCCTCTTTGTCGCTTTGACCGGCGAGTGCTAGGGTTGCCTATAGAGGGAAGGCCGGACAAATCTCTGGGTTGTCAACATCAATTTCATTCCCTTTTTCTCCAGGGAGAATGACCGTGAGAGGTTCGAGGCTGTTGAAATACAACCATGGTCGAAATCATCGTGGACGAATTGGGGCTCAATGTTGGTTTCATTGTTGCTACATTGGATTTTGTCAATTTGGGGTTTTTTGAGGAGGAAGCCATTGAAGACGAATGGGTGAAAAACTCAGGAGGATGGAGACAGAGACTGAAATTTTTGAGAGAGAACGGAGATCTGAGCAAGTCGCCGGAGAGTTGTGAGGGGATGTTCTGTGAGTAATGTCGTACTTTCCTGCAAGAAGGTTCCACTAATCCTGCCACTAATGCAATTAGTCGTTGGATATTAATGATGGAAAGTGAAACGTCGCACCCAATTACCGGGAACTCAAAATTCAAACATCACATGCTAACCAACCTGACAGAAATTAGATATGAGTCTGTTGTTTCAAACATGAGAGATATAAGGACAAATAGAGACACAATCTGATTTCAAAAACCATTTTGAATTGATTAGGAATTTCAGGAATACACAAAACATACTTAACCGAGATTGAGACCACACAAGATATACAAACACAGACAATAAACCCAGTTCTGATCATGAAGAAAAAACACCTGATAGTTTAAAACGACCACATAAAATAATGACTTTGAGAACAAGAGGCAAAACATGCATTAAATTTGAAGGATAGAAACTAAGGAGGGCGATATCCACGCACCTATGACCCTAAACGGTATGTCTAAAATATGCAAAGAGAAAACAAGCGAAAGAATCTGAGATACACACAGTGATATGTAGATCATCGATTGCGGTTCGATGTTGCAACAATGGAAATCACATTCACCAAAAATCGTGATTTTATGTTCAAAGTCTCATTTTCTTTCACAAAAAAAAAACTATTACTCCCAGAAATATCATAGGTACTTTATTTCCCTATGAAAATAGCTTTACTTTATTTCAAGCTAAAGCACTAGGAACCTTTCACACTATTACCAGGGTAGCAACAACATTGATCAACCCATGGAATTCGAAAATCCATAGTCCCAAAAAGAAAGAAGCCACAACCTTGTTCATAGGTAGCTCTTT
>CM028380.1:28334857-28387599 GCA_013146195.2 Codonopsis lanceolata
TTCTTTTTTTCAGCTTTTCAACAAGCGCTTAGCCCTTCCGTTAACTTCCGTTATGTTTGATATTTCCCTCGTATGAAAAATCTAAACAAAATTTAAACTAAAATTATTAGCAACATATAAATAACATATGTTTTTCTCCCCAAACTTGAATTTTGGCATATTTAATTTAAAAATTAAATGTCCAAAAATAAAATTTAATCTGAGAAAACATATTTAAACTAACTAAATAACAAATAACTTTCAAAATAGTGGGTTGCCTCCCACTTAGCCTTTGTTTAACGTCTTTGGCTCGACCAAACTGCAAGCCTAATCTCTGGTGGTTCATTGTCACCAAACGGATTAATTCAATTGTTCGTTCAACCGACATTGGCTCAAAATATGGCTTGAGTCTGTCCATTCACTTTAAACACTTCATTATTTTTGGGGTTTTGTATATCAACAACCCCATGAGGATAAAATTGCACTATTCTAAAAGGACCGCACTATTTGATTTTAACTTTCCTGGAATAACCTTAACCTAGAGTTAAACAATAATACTTTCATACCGGATGAAGCATTTTGTTGGCTAATCCCATGTCATGATACTTTTTGGTCTTTTTCTTTATAATTTTCGCATTCTCATACGAATTAAGTCTATGTTCTTCTAACTCATTTAACTCGAACAATCTTTCTTCTCCGGCCAATGTTAAATCTAAATTTAATTCTTTAATTGCCCAATAGGCTTTATGCTCATTTCAATCGGTAAATGGCAAGCTTTGCCATATACCATTCTATATGGACTCATTCCTATGGGTGTCTTAAAAGCGCCGGTATGCCCATAAAGCATCCTTGAGTTTAGATTCCCAATCTTTACGATTAGGCCTACCAATTTTCTAATACCGCTTTTATTTGCCTATTGCTTACTTCTACTTGTCCGGATGTTTGTGGATGATAAGGTGTAGCTAATGTGAGTTACACCATGCTTTCTAAGAACATTATTTAACAACTTATTGGTAAAATGAGTTCCCGGTCACTTATTATGGCCTTAGGGACTCCATATCTAGCAAATAAATCTTCTACAAATTTGACTCTGCTTTTTCCATCATTATTCTTGGTTGCTACCGCTTCTATCCATTTAGAGACATAATCAACGCTACTAAAATATATTCGCAATTATTGGACACAGAAAGGGACCCATAAAATCAATACCCCAAACATCAAAAATTTCAACTACTAAATTAACATGTAAGGGCATCTGCTTTTCCTATACCACTGCTCTTTTGACATTTGTCGCATGTTCTCAGAAAACATTCACAATCTCTAAAAACAAGAGGCCAATACGCACTGATTGCAAAATTTTACGAGCGCGCTTTATTACCACTAAATGACCACCACAAGAATATCCATGGCAAAATTCCATGATACCTTGTTGGTCTTTTTTCTCGAATACATCTTCTTATTAAAGAATCGAACAAATTTTATATAAATGAGGAGCTTCCCAAAAATAATTTTTGTTTCCGCCAAAAATTTCTTCTTTCGTAATGATCAAAATCCGATTAATGATATCGACACATAATAGTTGACAAAATCAAGATACCAAGGGTCGAATCTTTAATGGCTAAGAGTTGTTCATCAGAAAATTATCATTAATGGGGACAGATCATCAAGAAATTGACGCTCAAGCAAGGGTGAAAATTCTAACCTAGACAAGTGGTCGGCCACAACATTCTCGGTTCCTTTTTATCCTTGATAGTTATGTCAAATTCTTGTAACAATAACATCCATCTAATTAATCTTGGTTTAGCATCCTTCTTACTTAAAGATATTTCAATGTAATGATGTAAAAAGATTATCACCTTTGATCCTAGCAAATATGATCTAAATTTTTCTAAAGCATATACTATCGCTAAAAATTCCTTTTCAAGAGTGGTATAATTCAATTGAGCATCATTCAGAGTTCTACTAGCATAATGGATCACATGAGGCTTTCTATCTACCCTTTGTCCTAACACGGCTCCAATTGCAAAACTGATGCATCACACATGATTTCAAAAGGAAGTGACCAATCGTGGCCGGATAAAATTGGGGCGTAGTTAACTTTTCTTTTAATAAATTAAAAGCTTCTAAACATTCTTTATCAAAATAAATTCTGTATCTTTTGCTAACAAATTACATAGAGGTTTCATGATTTTGGAAAAGTCTTTTATAAATCTTCGATAAAACCAAAGATGGCCAAGAAAACTTCGAACTCCTTTAACCGGGGGAGTAGTGAAATAACTTCAATTTTAGCTTTGTCAACTTCAATTCCTTTATTTGAAACAACATGCCCTAAGACAATTCCATGTTTTACCATGAAGTGACTTTTCTCCCAACTTAAAGTTAAATTAGTTTCAGCAAGATCTTTTTAGGACGATGTAAGGTTTTCTAAACAATGATCAAAAGAATTTAAAACCGAAAAATCATCCATGAAAACTTCTACGCATCTTTCAACTAAATCGAAAATATAGAAATCATGCATCTTTGAAAAGTAGCGGTGCATTACACAACCCAAAAGGCATTCTCCTAAAAGCAAAAGTACCAAAGGGACATAAAGGTTGTTTTCTCTTGGTCTTCAGTAACAGGATCCGATTATATCCGTAAAACCATCAAGAAAACAATAATATTCATGACCCGCTAATCTTTCAAGAATTTGGTCAATAAATGGTAAAGGAAAGTGGTCTTTCCTAGTTGCCGATTTAATTTACGCAAATCGATACACATTCTATAACCGCTATAGTCCTTGTAGGACTAATTCATCTTTATCATTTTTAACAACAAGAATTCGACTTTTTTAGGAACTACTTGAACAGACTAACCCATTTACTATCCGATATGGTAAATTATACCCGCATCTAAGAGCTTAAGAACTTCTTTCCTAACAGCTTCTTCCATGTGTGGGTTAAGTCTTCTTTGTCTTTCTCTAGAAGGTTTACTACCTTCTTCTAAATGTATTTTATGCATGCACATAGAGGGACTAATTCCTTTTAGGTCAGCTAAGGACCATCCTAAAGCTTCTCTATGTGTCCATAAGACTTTTAACAAACTTGCTTCTTGTTTTTCTGTTAAGTCGGCTGCTATAATAACAGTAAAGTGTTACCTTCCCTAAAATGCATATTTTAAGTGGGATGGTAATGGCTTTAATTCTTCGACTTTGGGAGAATTAATGGAAGGCATAAATTCATAATTTTCTGCTTTAATTGTTTCTTTTATTTTAGCCTCATTATTCTCTTCTTGCTTTTCTTCCTTAATATCTTCTATCTCAATTTCTTCAATCTCAATTTCTTCAAAGAGAGATTTTAGAATCTCTACTTCATCTTCTTTGATTTCATAACTTTCTTCTACTACTTTTCTCGACTCATCGAATTATTTTCTCGATTCTACCTTATCTCTTTTCATCTTTCTTTACTAGCTTCTAGCTTTCTCTTTTCTTTCTCTAATCTTTCTTCTTCTTCTATTTCTCTTTCAATTTCCTCAATGTCAATTTTTATGGGAGGAATAGGGCTATCATCATAGACAAATCTATCTCTCTCATAATCTTTCCTCTCTTCAAAAGTTTCGTTGATAATTTCTCAATCTCATCTATTGAAAAGCGTGCACTCATGTCACTAGGTCTATTCATAGCATCAAACACGTAAATTTCAACTGTTCTACTCACCTAGGACCGACATTGTGAGTTTACCATTTTTCACATTAATCATTGTATTAGCAGCTGCCATAAATGGTCTCGCTTAACAATATTGGGACTTCATTATTAGTGCATATCTTCCTTTCCATCTCTAGAACCACAAAGTCTACTGGTATGATTAATTTATCAACCTGAACTAGGATATCTTCCACTATACCCAAGGGATATTTAACTGAGCGATCAGCTAATTGTAATTGCATATTAGTGGGTTTTAGTTCTCCTAAACCTAATTGTTTATAGACCGCGAAAGGCATCAAGTTAATACTTGCTCCTAAATCTAGCATTGCTTTCATCTTTTTAGAGCTTCCCAAGGAGACTTGGATATTAAAGCTACCTGGGTCTTTCAACTTAGGTGGTAATTCGGGTTGTAAAACGGAACTGACGTTTTCAGAAACAACAATCTTTTCGTTGTTTTCAAACTTGTGTTTCTTAGAGTGAAGATCTTTGAAAAACTTTGCATAAGCTGGAATATTTTTAATAACATTAAGCAAAGGTAAATTAACATTTACTTTGGATAACATATTATAAATTTCCGTGAATTGTTTGTCCATTCGGTTTTTCATAAGTCTTCTTGAACGGAATTGGAGGAACATATGGTGGTGGAGCAACATAAGGTTCCTCTTCTTCTTGATCTAAATCTTTTTCTACTTCTACTGTATTATCTTTATTTTGAATTTCTTTTTCTTTTTCTTTTTCTTGTTCCTTATTTGGAACCTCTAACTCTACTTCTACTTCTTTTTCTTTTTCTACCTCTTGATTACTTAAATCATTAATCACTTTATCACTATCACTATCTTTTTCAATTTCTTTCTCTATTACTTTTTCAGAATTTTCTACTGTAGCATGCATATTGGAAGAAGGATCAGATCACTTACCTCTTCACCTATCACCTTACCACTTCAAGCAGACGGTGATTGACTTAGCTTGCTCGCTTGACTAGGAACTTCCCTTCTTCTCTTTTATTTGCTTCAGAACTTTCAATATGTTTTCTTCAGATTTTCAATTTCTTCAAGCATGTACTTCATCAAAGCTGCTTGACCTTTACTAGCTACTTCTTGCTTGGGAACTTCTTCAATTCTCAACTGATTTTGATTTGGCAACCGTGGAGGTTGGTGGTTGAGGTTGGAATTGTTGAGGTTGCAAAGGCTTATTTCCTCCCCAAGAAAAGTTAGGATGATTCCTCCAACCAGATTATATGTATTTGAATAGGATCATTCCTTGGCCTGAGGATACATATTCATAGCATTAGCCTGCTCGTAATACATAGCACTTGACGGACAAAAATTAGTAGCATGAGAATATAATCCACATAGAGCACATGCTTCTTGAATTTGCCAATTTTCAAATTGAGCTTGTGTATTTGAATTATCTTGCAATTGATATAGGCTCCTATTTTTACCTCTAGCACTTTCTCGTTGGGAATTAATACTTAGCATCTCAAATAATTCTTCTAGTGCTTCTGGTGTCATTCTATTAATAGAACCACCAGCTGCACTATCAACCATAGTTTGTAAACCTGGCGAAAGACCATGATAAAATTGAAGCACTAACACATGTTGAGCCAAATTATGATGAGGACACATAATAAGCATATTTTTAAATCTATCCCATGACTCATGGAATGTTTCACTCGTTCATTTTGGAATGACATGATTTGTTTTCTATACTGTAAGAGATGCATGTTTGTAAAATTTGCTCATAAACAAATCATATAATTGTGCCCAAGTATAAACACCTGCTTGGTGTTAGGTTCATAAACCATCTCTTTGCCAATTCTTTTAATGCACCGGGAAAATATTTCATTTTAATTTGATCTTCGCCAACCCTCCTAAAGGAAAAGTACTCATCATGTATTCATATTCTCTTAAGAAACCGACAGATCTTCATGGGCATCCCATGAAAAGATGGTATGGCATTAAAATAATGTCCTTTAGCTCAAAATTCCTAACAAAGATTCGGCAAGACTAGACATGATGTCACCACATTTAATGAAGGTCTACTGAAATCATTAATAGTTCTTTGATTTACTACTACTTCCATATTTCTTCTTGCAGGCTCTTCTTGTCTTTGATTCCTATTGACTGGGTCAACTAGGTTTTCAGGATTACGAATATTGTTATTATCTTCCATTGTAGGATCAACCAGAGGATCCTCTCGATTCAGTTGGTCTTGATTATCAGGCTCGAAAGCTAGATTTTCAAAATATCTTTGGTATCTTTTAACAATATTTATATCTTGATCTAAGTCTACCAATTCAGATTTAAAGATCTACGACCTTGCATGCAAATAAATTAAAGCAATTTAAAACAAATAACTATTTAAAATAAAATAAAATAAAATCTTTTTGTATTTTTATTTTTTTATAAAAACAGAAAATTAAACTAAAAACTAAATTAAATTAAAAACTACGCTACCTACAAACTAACTACGTGAACTAGCTTGTCCCCGGCAACGGCGCCAAAAACTTGATCGATGTTTTATTTTATCTATTTCCTTGCAAGTGGACAAGACTATTATAGAATAGACTCTGAAGCAAGGGTCGAACCCAGAGACAAGTGATCACGAATGCGATTATAGATAGCAAATTATTAACCTAAGGGGGTTTTTATGTTTAATTCTACTCTAAACTACTAGTTATAGATGTTTAACTAATTAGAAGAATAACAGATATGAAGATCTTATGGTGAGTGGAAATCTAGGATTCGGGTTTCACTTATATCTCCTTTATGTTCAATTCATAATAATGTCATTCAATGTCTGGGTTCGCTCACTAAAAATAGATATAGTCTCGTTGAACAATTGGTTCACCTCCATCCCCTAAAATTCACCCATTCTATATCCTAAGCACAGAACTATCAATCTAGTCGTCACCTAGATTTATGATCTATCCGTCACCTAGATCATGTAAGAACCCGGTCCTAACTTATCACTCTCGTGCACGATAGGTCCAATTTATTGTGTTGGTGAGCCAGATACGACATATGCACTGGTCATGCAGTTATCCGCACCTCTAAGCCTTTATTATTTGCGATTACATTCATTTGTTCAAAGCAAAATAATATAGGGATTGATAAACAACACAATCAACAAGCATTGAATAGACATATATATATGAATCAAAACATAAATTCGATACAAGTTACCTCCCACCTCCTAGATTAGGATGATTTAGTTCATCATAGACGATGAACAGACATGGAGATGATGGGAGACATGATTTGATCTTCAATACTTGAAATTACAAAACCTAACTATGTTATACAATCTAAAACTACCTAAAATCTATGTAAAGAGAGCCACCGCCCTCCTTTTTCTTAGGCTCTGCACTCGACTTATATATACTGGAGTTGTGATTGGATCGAATGACCGTGTGAAAATCCGAAAAGGTCGCATTCTCGCCTACCTTGCGTAGCAGGTGATATACCTTGCGTCCGCAAGGTCTCCAAGTGTGGGTGGCTTTTGATTTCTTTCGGCTTTCGGGACCAGACACGCCTACCTTGCGGTCGCAGACCGAGGCACCTTGGCCCGCAAGGTGTCCATGAAAAGCCTTTTATTTTTCTTCAATTTTTTCTCTTCCTTGTAATTTGCACTTAAAACCCCGGAGTTTCGCGTATTTTCACAATAATCCTTAAACTTACAAAACTCACCGAAAACATATATTAGTACTCAAAAGACTCGTGAAATAGCATAATTTAAGTCATAGAAGTATATAAAATCGATAAAATACATCGACAAGAAGAATACGCAGATAAAAAGCAAAAGATTTTAGAAAAGATCTAGAAGCGTAATCGTAAAGATTGGGAATCTAAACTCAAGGATGCTTTTATGGGCATACCGAACTGCTTTTAAGACACCCATAGGAATGAGTCCATATAGAATGGTATATGGCAAAGCTTGCCATTTACCAGTTGAAATTGAGCATAAAGCCTATTGGGTTGTTAAAGAATTAAATTTAGATTTAACATTGGCCGGAGAAGAAAGATTGTTCCAGTTAAATGAGTTAGAAGAGCATAGGCTAAATTCGTATGAGAATGCAAAGACATATAAAGAAAAGACCAAAAAGTATCATGACATGGGATTAGCTAACAAGATGCTTCATCCAGGTATGAAAGTATTACTTTTTAACTCTAGGTTGAGGCTATTCCCAGGGAAGTTAAAATCCAAATGGTCTGGTCCCTTTAGAATTGTACGAATTTATCCTCATGGGGCTGTTGATATACAAAACCCCAAAAATAATGAAGTGTTTAAAGTGAATGGACACCGACTCAAGCCATATTTTGAGCCAATGTTAGTTGAACGAACAATTGAGTTAATCCGTTTGGCTGACAATGAACCACCAAGAGATTAGGCTTGCAGTTTGGTCGAGCCAAAGACGTTAAACAAAGGCGCTAAGTGGGAGGCAACCCACCAGGTTGAAAGTTATTTGTTATTTAGTTAGTTTAATTATGCTTTTCTCCTTTAAATTTTATGTTTGGACATTTAATTTCTAAATTAAATATGTCAAAAATTCAAGTTTGGGGGAGAAAAACATCTTAATGTTGTATTTATATGTTACTAATATTTTTTAGTTTAGAAATATTGTTTAGTTTTTATACAAGAAATATTCAAGACATAATGGAAGTTAACAGAAGGGCTAAACTGCAAACTGTTGAAAAGATAGGAAAGAAAACAAGATGGAAGATTTCCGTCCACCTTGCGACGCAAGTATGGAGGACCTTGCGACCGCAGGTCCCGCAAGAATGCGAATCTCATGAATCTACGTACTGTCACTCATGGGGAATGTACAGAAACAGAACCGGTTTGATTGCCGACCTTGCGACGACGCAAGTGTGGCGCACCTTGCGACCGCAAGGTCCCTTTATATAAATCCTCAGCCGTCGGGTTTTCTTCCGATTTCACACGTAAACTTCTCTTCTCTCTCAAGCAAGAGAGCCAGCCACTCAACCTCTTCAAATTCCCACAAGATCTTCATAATTCCTGCACTATCTTCAAGATCTCTCTCCTCCCTCCTCAAAACTCTTTCATCTTCCATCTCCCCCATCCGCCATTACACTCCATTCAAGTTGAAGCTTTTGAAGGAGAAGAAGGAAGAATAACCTCAATTGCCGCCGAAGATCGACTCCACTCCGCCGCATTCACTCAATTAAGGCCGCAAACAAGTAACACTAACACCCTTTTTTTAATTTCATACGTAAAATATTTGCATGCTAGGGTGCTAGAAAATTTTTAACGTAGATAAAATTTTTGCATGCCTTAGAATAAATTTTAATTTTAAAATTTTAAAACCAATTTTAATTGTTAAACTTTTTAGTTTTTAAAATTTTATTTCAAACAAAAATGTTCCGTAGGCGTAGAAATTCCAGCTGCTTCATCCTCGGCCCCGCCAGAGGAAGAGCATAATTTTGACATAACTCGAGCTGTGTCCTACGAGGCATCGAGAGGTACACGAACAAGCTCTCCAAGTCCTGGTGCCCGAAAGGGGATTCAAGGTCAAGACTTTGGTATCCGTCCCAACTGATGGCTCGTAGATGGGGGGCTTTTGTTAGATTCTCCGCCTGGGACGCCGTAGTCCCTATTGTCCGAGAATTCTATGCTAATGGTGACATTAGCATGGATGGGGTGTGCAAGACACCGCTTATGTAGGTAGGGGCAACAGAAGTTGATTTTTCGCCCAAAGCATTAACACCTATTTTGGCACCTCCAACTTTGCTTGGTGCCGATAACTATAGCACACACCTCCACCCCCGTATCCCTCTCCGAGGTAGTCAATGCCGCCATTGCTCTCCCCGGTGTGGAGTGGTCCTATAGCCGTAACTCCACCACATGGACCACGCACCATGAGAGAGTCCTTCTCCAAGACACGGCCAAGCGTGTATAAATTTGTTTGTGACGCCTCATGCCCTCAAGTCACCAAAACACTGAATTGGGAGAGGGCCGTCTTGACCTACACCATTATGATCGGTGGGTCCATTGATGTTGGCCGCTTGATCAACGGCCAAATCAAGACCCTTATTAGAGGTAGGACGAACGGGGTTCGCTGCTCCCCGCATTTGATTACCGATTGTGTAGGGGGCAAAGCGTGAGAATGCCCAAACACGCGAGAGGCCAAGGCCGGGTCCCTGGTCATTACTAGGGCCATTTTGTTTGAACATCACCAGCTAATGAGAGTGAGGGTTCCTCAAGAGGAGGAACCCAAGAGGAAGAGGAGGACCCACTCGTGGAGATCTCCAAAGTTGGAGGAAAGTGTCCCTCCTAAATGATATGATGAGTCGCCAGCTGGCCCAAATGCGCGTCGACTGCATCGAATTTTTCTTGGGCCAACATCGTGGGACGTAATGTCCAACTTGTATGGATTCTCCCGGCACGATCCCCGAAGTTTCGCCCTCGCTCGTTATTTCCGCCCGACTCACCGTGAGTCGAGGCCCAAGTTACATCCTCGCTCGTTAGGTGGACCCGCCACGCTTATTTTGATATTTGTCCTACCCCATCAATCCTCTCATATGTTCCTCTATTTTGAGGACAAAATAGAAATTAAGTTTGGGGGATTTAAAACTTTTAGTCTTAGTGTGTCCTAGCCTAACGAGGAATGGAGTTGGGCTATGTTTTTAGGGTGAAAGAAAATTTCTTTTCTAGATGACCATTTAACTCTTCACCCTATTTTTTTTCCTTGCTTTTATTTTTTTCTCATTTTCTGAGTTGTTGGCATGACCGTAATACTATAATAGAAGGACCTTCGGGGTCCTCATCAATTGTGTCATCGCCATCATCTCCAAATTTCTTTAAAAAATATATATAATAAAAATATATATTAATTCAAAATATTCATCCTCGAAGTTTAGGTGTGGTAATGCTAGTCGTAGTCAATGAGGAGATTAGTGCAATGAACCGCATAGTTAGTCTCAGATCCTCCTCGAATTTACTTAATTTTGCGAAACTTTTACTTTTCTCCAAATTCTTCATGCACTCACACCAGTCATAACTATGGATTGATTAGAATAGTTTTATAAAGTTTATAACACCTAGTTCACTTCAACAAGATATGCACAAGAATATGATGCATAGCCATTCGAACATAATTGTTGCATTAAATTGTAACTTAGGTCAATTGCATGTTAGTTAGATCCCTTGGATTTTTCTCATTTATATATCTCAAGCACACTTTCGAACCGTGTCTGCATGTTAGTCTCAATTGTCCCTACCATCTGTCTTAGCGAATGCTTATGTGAAATCCAGTGATGCTAAACACTTAACCCCAATTCCCATAGTTGATATGATATTTTGTGTTGTCTTACTTGCTTTAAATACTATGTGAGCATTTGGCATTAAGAAATGACTTAGGCCATCTTTGGATCGTTAGAGCCTAAATATTCCCTGACCTATACTAAATATATCCTTAGTGTCCCTATTGAGCTTTATTATAAAGAATGGAGTGTGCTAAGCACACTATTGAAACCCCCATTCGCCATCATTTCTATTACCCACATTAACTTAACCCTAAAAGCCTATACACTTTTAGCCTACCCTTTGAGAGAGTAGGATGTGGGTGGGAAATTGATTCTAAGAGGACCACTTCTTTTCAGTTAGGCCATTTTTCAGAAGACTTCTTCTTTCCGTCGTCGAAAAAAAAAAAAAAAAAAAAAAACATCATGTCGACGAAAAATGAAACGAAAAGAAGAAGAGTGTAAACAAAGATTCAAATGGAAGCATAGCTTTCAAGAGAAAATATGTTAGAAAAATTCTACTGATTAGAATGATGTGATATTTTTAGAAGATTTATTGCCCAAAACAAGTTTGGGGGAAAGAAGAAAACTTAAAAGTTACAGAAAGCACCCCTCCACTTGTGGTCTTTGCAGGTCCTAGCCTAAATAGGGAAAACTTCCTTTTGCTTGGAAGTATGAGGGATAAAGGGTAGTCTTACTCTCTCACTTTGAATTCCAATCCCTTTCCATCAAATCCCCCAACACCTTGGCCTTACATTACAAGCTTATAAAGACCTAATGATCTTCTTGCCAATGCTTATGTTGTTTTTACTTGTCAAGTGAGTAACATGAAATTGATCACACACTTCTTATTCATTTTATTCACCCTAAAGCTCACTGTGTTAGCATAATCTTAGCTATTACAAGTCATTGGGATAGGAGAGCATTGTATGTCATACATAGAAGTGCATGGGATGGATGTATAAGTCTTTTAAATCCTTGGGACCTTTCAGTCTGTAACGACCAGGGTTTGGATGGTAGATCTCATATTTCTTAATGCATAATTTTCTATTAAACTTTGATTTTCATATGAATGTGGTGTTTAGCTTAATAAAACTGTTTTAGTTAAGATATTCTTTAAGACTGGTGATCACACACACACAGAGAAATTAAAAGTAGTAGCAGTCTTAAGAAAAGACTAGTTGGTTTTATATGACTAAGCTTCATATATGTGGTGAGCACCAAACTGAGATTACGTGCATGCCATACACCTATGACTTGAGATGAAGCCAAAAAGATTTTATGTTTTATGTTTAGTTCAAATTTTATTTGCTTTTGTATTTATTTGTTTTTGTATTTATCTGCATAGTCGAGTCACTCGAAAGAGTCTCCTTGAGTTTGTGGGTTTATAGAGGAGTGTAAATAGTGTCACCCTCACAAAAAGATTTTAATTTTGTTATTTATATGCTTTTGTATTTATAAGTTTATTTGTTTACTCGTGGACGAGCAAAGTTCAAGTTTGGGGGTATTTGATCGATGTATTTTATACGTCGATTTTATATACTTCTATGACTTAAATTATGCTATTTCACGAGGCTTTTGAGCACTAATATATGTTTTCGGTGAGTTTTGTAAGTTTCAGATTATTCGTGAAAATACGTGAAACTCCAGGGTTTTAAGTGCAAATTTCAAGAAGGGCCAAAAAGGATGAAATCAAGAAAGAATGAAGATTGTCAAATTCGGACACTTCGGACGCAGGTGCCTCTGCTGCGACCGCAAGGTAGGTAGTACGGGTCCTCGAAGCCAGCAATCAAAGAAATCAAAAGCCACCCACACTGGAGACCTTGCGGACGCAAGGTACCCAGCACCTTGCGACCGCAAGGTAGGCAGAATGCGACCTATTCGGATTTTCACACAGTCATTCGATCCAATCACAACTCCCGAGTATATATAGAAGCCAGGGGCCGAGCCAAAGATAGAGAGGGCCAATTTGGAAGCTCTCTTTTCATAGATTTTAGGTAGTTTTAGATTGTATAACATAGTTAGATTTGTAATTTCAAGTATTGAAGATCGAATCATGCATCCAATCATCTCCATGTGCTGTTCATTGTCTATGATGAACTAAATCATCCATAATCTAGGAGGTGGGAGGTAACTTGTATCGAATTTATGTTTTGATTCTTATATATATGTCTATTCAATGCTTGTTGATTGTGTTGTTTATCAACCCCTATATTATATTGCTTTGAACAAATGAATGTAATCGCAAATAATAAAGGCTTAGAGGTGCGGATAAGCGCATGACCAAGTGCATATGTCGTACAATCGGCTCACCAACACAATAAATTGGACCTATCGATGCACGAGAGTGATAAGTTAGGACCAGGTTCTTACATGATCTAGGTGACAGATAGATCATAAATCTAGGTGACAGACTAGATTGACAGTTCTGTGCTTAGGATATAGAATGGATGAATTTTATGCGGGGATGGAGGCTGAACCAATTGTTCAACGGACTATATCTATTTTTAGTGAACGAACCCAAGACATTGAATGACATTATTATGAATTGAACATAAAGGAGATATAAGTGAAACCCAGAATCCTAGATTTCCACTCACCATAAGATCTTCATATCTGTTATTACTGTCTAATTAGTTAAACATCTATAACTAGTAGTTTAGAGTAGAATTAAACAATAAAAACCCCCCTTAGTTAATAATTTGCTATTAATAATCGCATTGTTCGTGATCACTTGTCTCTGGGTTCGACCCTTGCTTCCAGTCTATTCTATAATAGTCTTGTCCACTTGCAAGGAAAAAGATTAAATAAAACATCGATCAGATTCCAAATATGAGAATTTTGTTCGTCCTCCTACATTAATGAATACAAATTACTCAAATTGGAATGTTGAGAAATTTGATTTTGATGAAGAGTCAATAGCTCTTTTATCAACCAAGTTTAAAAATATTTTGAAAGCCAAAGAAAAAATAGATTTTCATCTTCAAACTCCAAGGCGCTTTCAAACATGAGTATTTTAAGTTTGTTCAAATGAAAACTCCTTCCAAAACTCTGAAAAATCTTTTACCAACCCTTTTGCTAAACAGTCTACATCAAGTGATAAAAATATTGATTCTATTCAATGTAGGGCTTGTCAAGGGTTTGGTCATTTTGCTAATCAATGTGTTATTTCAGATTTTGGTGATCTTGAGACAAATGCAAAATCTTCAGAACACCTTGAATCCGGTGAACCACGGTGATCAAGCGAGAATGCAAATTCGGGAAGTTCGGGCGATGTGATTCGAGAATGTTACACCCAATGTGATTCGAATGTAGCTACATCGGAAGTCACATTGACGAAACTTGATAGAAGCTGAAAGACTTAGAACAAGCAGAAATCGGTCCATTGTGTGATCATGGACATGACATTCCAAGCAAAATCCAAAAAGTGCATCCCACTTTGCAAGTCATAGGTAATATACATGATGAGATGTCCACAAGGAGGAAAGGTAAGGTAGACTATAGGAAACTTGCTTGCTTGACAACTCTTGAGTGTGAAGATATCCACGTCTCATGTTTTGTAGAATTTGATAATTTGAGTTCTTGGTTTAGTAAAAAACATAACTGTGTTGAGACAACTTTTATGAACCAAATGATCAAAGATTATGAGCTTCACATTGATGTGTTAACCATGTATTGTGATAACACCTATGCAATTAGTATAGCAAAAATCCGGTTCAACAATCTAGAACAAAACACATTGATATAAAACACCACTTTATTAGAGACATGGTTGAACAAGAGATTATTTGCACTGAACATGTTGGGACAAAAAATCGATTGGCTGATATATTTACTAAGAGTCTTGATTTTGAAGAGATTTTCCAATCTAAGGAAATCTCTTGGTAAGTGTGCCATATAAATTTAC
This sequence comes from Codonopsis lanceolata, assembly GCA_013146195.2. NCBI lineage: Eukaryota > Viridiplantae > Streptophyta > Magnoliopsida > Asterales > Campanulaceae > Codonopsis > Codonopsis lanceolata. The sequence continues at coordinate 28,349,688 of CM028380.1, forward strand.
ACTTAGTTAATTATAAGAAAAAAAAAAAAATTAGGCATGCTTACATTTTGTCTTTAGAGGGCACTCTAGATCATTGTTTCACATGTATGTGCCTCTTGTGGTTGCTTGGGAATTTCATTCAAAATCTGTTGTGATTTAATTGTTATGATTCTCTCTCTTTCCCAGTTCTTGAGTATCTTTAGTTCACAAAGGAAAGAGCTACCTTTTGAAATTTTTGGGATGCTGCAATCTGTCAAAGTACTATGGAGCTTAGGCTTTCATGGGTTGATCTTGAGAAAATTGACTCCCTTTAATTGAAAAAGTGTGAAAGCTACCTAATGGAAAAGAGCTACCTATGAACAAGGTTGTGGCACCTTTCTTTTGGGACTATGAATCCTCGGATTTCATGGGTTGATCAAATGCAAAATTGCTTCCCTTGATAAATAGTGTGAAAGGTTCCTAGTGGCATGTGTTGAATAGCTTGAAATAAAGTAGATCTATATTCCTAGGGAAATAAAGTACCTATGGATTTTTGTTGTGAAAAAATTATGATCTTGGGAGAGAAATTTGGTTGAGAAAAACAAAAAAAAATGCAAAATTGAAAATAAAATCACAATTTTGGCGAATGCATCTCCCATTGCAGCTACATTAGGAACTACATCATTTGATCTGGTCTTTATCACTTGTGTGTGATTGCATTTTTTATCTTCTTTTGCCTAGCTTTTAGTTATCATGTTTTTAGGCATAAAATTTTAGGACATGCATTGTTGGTAAGGATATCAGCTTGGTGAAATTTTGTCCTATACTCAAACTGTGCAAATCAATTTCCAAAAATCTCCATGTTGAAAAATATTTAGTGGTTGTCTAATTTTTGTGTGAAACTAAGAGGTTTTAAATATGGATATGATGTGCTCAGTTATTGCTAGTGGTGTGATCAAATCTTGGTGAACACTTAATTGTGTTTTTCAAAATCTTTGATTTTTGAGAATTCCTATAAGATGGTTTATCTCTCTTCCTTTTCTGGTCAAATAGGGGGAGATAGATCAAGTGTTTTTGGTGATGGTGATGAATCTCATAATCTGTTCATGATTGTTTTGTATGCATGTGATTGCATCATTGGTATATTCTGATTTGTGCTTAGTAAATGATTTCTGATTTTATACCTTGCACAAATTCAGGGGGAGATGAGATTTTCTAACCTATGCAGGTTAGATGGTTTGATTGGTATTGAATAAACACTTGTCTTTTGATTTGACCAGAAAGGCTCAACAAAGGAGGAGATTGTAAGGGTAAAATAGGCATGACCTATTTTAGTCTTGTTTTCACCTTTCTTGGTCATAAAGTTTTGGTGGATTTTTGGTAACAAAATCTTTAGTTGCATTTTTGGAAACATAATTTTCCTAAAGATTTTTGGTTTTCTTGATCCTAAAGTCTATGAGTCATTTTTGGTAACAAAATATTTAATTAGATTTTGGTTTTCTTGGACCTAAATCTTAGGAGTTGTTTTTGGTAACTAAATCTTTGTATAAATCCTAGTCTAACCATGATTCTTGAGTTCTTTGATATTTGGTAATCAAATCCCATTAAATTGGTAAGTTGTTGATTTTTTCCTTAATAACTAATCCTTTTCCTTGTAGTAGATGGACTGTTTTTTGCGTGTGTGTAGGAGACGCATAACTATAAATAAAGGTGCAAGGATTCGTGTTTTGTGAAGAGCTCCAGAGAGAGAATGAAAGCCATACAGCCGTGGTCTGAAGTTTGGAGTTTCAGCTTTTTTCGAATGCAGCCTATCGTCGATGTCAATGTAGCTACATTGGCGGTCACATTGAAGTTCAAAGCTGTTTTTGTCTTCCTGTTTTGTTTAAAGGAGGCTGATTTTGTTTCTTCCCACGTTTTGTTTAACCTGTTTATGTGGGGTTTTTGTTCTCCAAGATTCATTATCTTGTGAGAATATTTTGTGTGCGATTTCACAAGTATTGTCGTGTAAAACAATTATTCTTTTAGTGAAATCTTTGTGGCCTTGAGGCTAGGTCTACAAGTATTAACTTGTAGATTGTTTGGTAAACTTTTGTATAATTTCGTTCTTTATTATTAAGTCTTCCGTTGTTTTGATTTTTCTGTTTATTGTGACTTCCATTGTAGCTTTTTCACAAGCTACATTGGAAACTGCATTAGGCAGTTTGGAGAATCCTAGCTACACTCGCGTTCTTTCATTTGGTATCAGAGCCTTCTCTTGACATCACTAAGAGTTGATTCTGGTTGTAGCCATGATGGATTCCAAATATGAGAATTTTGTTCGTCCTCCCACATTAATGAATACAAATTACTCAAATTGGAATGTTGAGGAATTTGATTTTGATGAAGAGTCAATAGCTCTTTTATCAACCAAGTTTAAAAATATTTTGAAAGCCAAAGAAAAAAATAGATTTTCATCTTCAAACTCCAAGACTGCTTTCAAACATGAGTATTTTAAGTTTGTTCCTAATGAAGACTCCTTCCAAAACTCTGAAAAATCTTTTACCAACCCTTTTGCTAAACAGTCTACATCAAGTGATAAAAATATTGATTCTATTCAATGTAGGGCTTGTCAAGGGTTTGGTCATTTTGCTAATCAATGTGTTATTTCAGTTTTTGGTGATCTTGAGACAAATGCAAAATCTTCAGAACCTGCTTCTGAATCCAGTGAACCAGCAGCTGATCAAGCAGAATCTGCAAATTCAGGAAGTTCAGGCGATGTGATTCAGAATGTTACACCCAATGTGATTCCGAATGTAGCTACATCGGAAGTCACATTGGACAGAAACTTGATAGAAGCTGAAACAGACTTAGAACAAGCAGGAAGTCAGTCCAGTTTGACTGATCATGGACATGACATTCCAAGCAAAATCCAAAAAGTGCATCCCACTTTGCAAGTCATAGGTAATATACATGATGAGATGTCCACAAGGAGGAAAGGTAAGGTAGACTATAGGAAACTTGCTTGCTTGTCCACTCTTGAGTGTGAAGATATCCATGTCTCATGTTTTGTAGAATTTGATAATTTGAGTTCTTGGTTTAGTAAAAAACATAACTGTGTTGAGACAACTTTTATGAACCAAATGATCAAAGATTATGAGCTTCACATTGATGTGTTAACCATGTATTGTGATAACACCTATGCAATTAGTATAGCAAAAAATCCAGTTCAACACTCTAGAACAAAACACATTGATATAAAACACCACTTTATTAGAGACATGGTTGAACAAGAGATTATTTGCACTGAACATGTTGGGACAAAAAATCGATTGGCTGATATATTTACTAAGAGTCTTGATTTTGAAGAGATTTTCCAATCTAAGGAAATCTCTTGGTATGTGTGCCATATAAATTTACACTTAGTTATTTATAAGAAAAGAAAAAAAAATTAGGCATGCTTACATTTTGTCTTTAGAGGGCACTCTAGATCATTGTTTCACATGTATGTGCCTCTTGTGGTTGCTTGAGAATTTCATTCAAAATCTGTTGTGATTTAATTGTTATGATTCTCTCTCTTTCCCAGTTCTTGAGTATCTTTAGTTCACAAAGGAAAGAGCTACCTTTTGAAATTTTTGGGATGCTGCAATTTGTCAAAGTACTATGGAGCTTAGGCTTTCATGGGTTGATCTTGAGAAAATTGACTCCCTTTAATTGAAAAAGTGTGAAAGCTACCTAATGGAAAAGAGCTACCTATGAACAAGGTTGTGGCACCTTTCTTTTGGGACTATGAATCCTCGGATTTCATGGGTTGATCAAATGCAAAATTGCTTCCCTTGGTAAATAGTGTGAAAGGTTCCTAGTGGCATGTGTTGAATAGCTTGAAATAAAGTAGAGCTATATTCCTAGGGAAATAAAGTACCTATGGATTTTTGTTGTGAAAAATTTATGATCTTGGGAGAGAAATTTGGTTGAGAAAAACAAAAAAAAAATGCAAAATTGAAAATAAAATCACAATTTTGGCGAATGCATCTCCCATTGCAGCTACATTAGGAACTACATCATTTGATCTGGTCTTTATCACTTGTGTGTGATTGCATTTTTTATCTTATTTTGCCTAGCTTTTAGTTATCATGTTTTTAGGCATAAAATTTTAGGACATGCATTGTTGGTAAGGATATCAGCTTGGTGAAATTTTGTCCTATAATCAAACTGTGCAAATCAATTTCCAAAAATCTTCATGTTGAAAAATATTTAGTGGTTGTCTAATTTTTGTGTGAAACTAAGAGGTTTTAAATATGGATATGATGTGCTCAGTTATTGCTAGTGGTGTGATCAAATCTTGGTGAACACTTAATTGTGTTTTTCAAAATCTTTGATTTTTGAGAATTCCTATAAAATGGTTTATCTCTCTTCCTTTTCTGGTCAAATAGGGGGAGATAGATCAAGTGTTTTTGGTGATGGTGATGAATCTCATAATCTGTTCTTGATTGTTTTGTATGCATGTGATTGCATCATTGGTATATTCTGATTTGTGCTTAGTAAATGATTTCTGATTTTATACCTTGCACAAATTCAGGGGGAGATGAGATTTTCTAACCTACGCAGGTTAGATGGTTTGATTGGTATTGAATAAACACTTGTCTTTTGATTTGACCAGAAAGGCTCAACAAAGGGGGAGATTGTAAGGGTAAAATAGGCATGACCTATTTTAGTCTTGTTTTCACCTTTCTTGGTCATAAAGTTTTGGTGGATTTTTGGTAACAAAATCTTTAGTTGCATTTTTGGAAACATAATTTTCCTAATGATTTTTGGTTTTCTTGATTCTAAAGTCTAGGAGTCATTTTTTGTAACAAAATATTTAATTAGATTTTGGTTTTCTTGGACCTAAATCTTAGGAGTTGTTTTTGGTAACTAAATCTTTGTATAAATCCTAGTCTAACCATGATTCTTGAGTTCTTTGATATTTGGTAATCAAATCCCATTAAATTGGTAAGTTGTTGATTTTTTCCTTAATAACTAATCATTTTCCTTGTAGTAGATGGACTATTTTTTGCGTGTGTGTAGGAGACGCATAACTATAAATAAAGGTGCAAGGATTCGTGTTTTGTGAAGAGCTCCAGAGAGAGAATGAAAGCCATACAGCCGTGGTCTTAAGTTTGGAGTTTCGGAAGCTTTTTCAGACCGAGCTGCAGCCGATGTCGATCTTTGTCAATGTAGCTATATTGGCAGTCACATTGAAGTTCTGAAACTGTTTTTGTCTTCCTGTTTTGTTTAAAGGAGGCTGATTTTGTTTCTTCCCACGTTTTGTTTAACCTGTTTATGTGGGGTTTTTGTTCTCCAAGATTCATTATCTTGTGAGAATATTTTGTGTGCGATTTCACAAGTATTGTCGTGTAAAACAATTATTCTTTTAGTGAAATCTTTGTGGCCTTGAGGCTAGGTCTACAAGTATTAACTTGTAGATTGTTTGGTAAACTTTTGTATAATTTCGTGTTTTATTATTAAGTCTTCCGCTGTTTTGATTTTTCTGTTTATTGTGACTTCCATTGTAGCTTTTTCACAAGCTACATTGGAAACTGCATTAGGCAGTTTGGAGAATCATAGCTACACTCGCGTTCTTTCACTTATTGATTACTATATTTTTTTTACCATCTTAAAATACCTTACAGTGTTCACTATTTTGAATGACATAGTCATGCTTATTCTTTCATGAACTATTACTTGTTTGACTAACAAATGCAACAGCTACATAGTATCAGCAGGTAGACTCTGCATACTGATCACAGAGATGATCATCAAAATGAGTATTCAGTATAAATAATCATCAATTAAACAATGTCAACTGGTGATATCTGCTGATACTCAGAGTCTTAAAAAACAATCATCTTTCTACCAGCTGAAGCTTCAGCAGTAACATCTGCTAACACATTCTTCCAGCTGAAAGTTCTTAAATCTTTCCCAACTGCTTATTTCTTAAGACACTAAATCTTCAGCTGCCACATCATCTATTGAAGAAATTTATAAAGCAAGTAAGGTCTCACAGTTGCTGAAAATAAGTCAAAGCTCAAGTAAGCTTCTGGTCCTTAACACTTGCTGAACGTATCTCAGTAAGTGGTCTCATTTTAAATAACCAATTAAAAACCTTTTAAATCATTAATATTTATGAGAGATATTTGAGGTTCCCGTTTTTTTTGTCTTGAAAATTCAACCGTCCCCCACTAATACACTATTCTTCTGACAGTTGAAAGGACAGATTAGCACAAACCGCCTGGTCTGCCCCCAATATTAATTGAGTGACCCCTTTTCATAAACTCATCATTAACCTCATTTAATGTTGGTTCAAAAACCCAAAATTCTCTTTGTATTTCAAGACAAAATTTTTACACATGTGTCTTGAATACCTTTACCCCCACTAATCCATTTCTCATATCACTCAAACACTTTTACTCTCTCTCTCTCTCTCTCTCTCTCTCTCTCTCTCTCTCTCTCTCTCTCTCTTTCTCTCTCTCTGCTCCATTCAGTTCATCGTCTTCCTCACTCAAACCCTAAACTTAACTTCTTACCAGTCATCGTGCTCTTTCATCTCTATTTTCAAAACTCAATCTGATAATTTACTTAATTTTGTGTTATATGTATCTTTTTCTTCTAACATCTCAAACTTTCACAGGTACAAATGGCAGATAATACAAATGTTGGATGCCTTCTGGACACTTCTTCGCTTAACAAGAATTCTACAAGACAGAAATTGGTCCAAGTGCTTACTGCTTCTAGACTCATGCCCTTTCTATCCTTTGATATCATAACATAGAGTCAAACCCTTACAGAACAATTCTTCAACAACATGAACCTAACCCAAACACTTCATTCTCTCTCACTCTCTCTCTCTGGCTCCATTAATGGAGTTCAAGTGGTATTTGATACAACTACAATTGCAAATGCCTTCCCAGATTTAAGGACCGTTGGATCAACCAGCCTCACTGTCCCTTTGGATGTACAAAATGGTGAATGGGTCAACATGAGAGACAGTCATCGTATGGAAAATGCATGTGAGAGATTCAAAAATCACTTCCAGCCTCTGCACTATGCCCTTGCTATTGTAATAGACAAATTCCTTATTGTCATGTCTGAAAGCCATAACAAAATAACTGAAGCTCAACTGCAAATGATGGAAGCCATTGTGTAGAACCATGAAATGCACTAGGCTGCAGTTCTAATAGAGTGTGTATCTGCTAACATGCAAGATACAGAGAAAACCTGGAAACTGACAAAGCTAGGATATCTCATCATCTAATCATCACTCAGTTTCTGAGGCAGTATCCAGCAATCAATAATGTTATTGTGATTATGCCTATTAGAATCAGGAAGTTTTTAGTTGGAGACATAATAAAGGCCATCAATCCAGCAAATATATCCAACCAGCTCCTCCAGCTGTTACTGCAAATATGGTTTGTCCAAGCAGAAGAAGAATAAGAAATCTGCTTGAAGACATTGAGGAAGAAGAAGCATCTGGTATCCCTGAGGAAGCTGCTAATGTAACAGCAGTCGCTGCTCCAGCTACTACAACTAGAAGATCTTCAAAGCAGAAGGTTAATCCATATCTAAATATAGGTTTCTTCATCCCTTTCTCCACATCTTTTGAACCTATAAGCCATCTACCTTCACCACCTGCTGAAACAACCTCCTCAAGCCAACCACTTGATTCATATTTCCCTCCTATTTCAAACCCAACTTAACATCCATCTTATTTCATCTTCTGTAAAAACCCTAAACCTATCCCTCAAAACTGGGTATTCCCAATTGACCACCTACCATTCTTTGTCCAAGCCCTTCTCTCTTTTCATGAGGAGAGAGGATAAACCTTTGGTCAACCCAGTGAAGTACATGGATGAGAACTATAAGAGGAAAAGACATGTTCTCTACCCTTCAGTCCCAGTCAACATGACTTCAGAAGAGCTTGCTTACAACTTTGGCAAGTACTTTGATCTTCTTCCTAGGATTTGGAATGCATTTTATTTGGGAAATAGCAGGTTTGTTCAAGATGAACTGTAAGGGTAAAATAGGGTTGTCCTATTTTTCTCTATTAATTAATTGTTGTGCCCTTTTTTTGTCCAAAAGCAATGGTAAGTAGTTACCATATTTAAATACTTTCTAAAGCTCTCAAAAGTCCTTGGTTAAGTTTGACTAAATCTTTGGTAAGATCTTTCTTTTAATTAAGGAAACCAATTTTGGAAACTAAATCTCTTATTTCCTAATCTTGTGTTTCCTTGGAGAATTGGGTTTTTTTTTATTGTTTCAGGACTCCCAGCTCGAGTATATATACAAAAGCAGCTCGTACAGAAGAGATACACCTCGAGAGACTTAGAAATATATTCTACAAAGAGAGAGAAAGTTGAGAGCTTACTTGGAGTATTCAATGCAGCTGTATCGATTGTTTGGTTGTTTGTTTTCCTAGTCGATAGGAAACTTATATTTTAATCTCACGTTTTCTTTACTGTGTTTTTTGTGGGTTTCCTCTACAGACTTCATAGTCTTGTGAGAGGTTTTGGTTTTTAGTAATTTTCACTTGTTATTTGGTTGTAAGACTTATAATCTTTTTAGTGAAAACCATTTTGGTCATAAGGTTGAATCTACAAGCATTGCTTGTAGATTATTTGGTATATTTATGTGTCTTATTACTGCTTTATTGAAATAAAGTCTTCTACTGTTTATTTGATAGTTTATTCCTTGGAATCCTAGCTACTATTGCACTTTCAATTGGTATCAGAGCCTTCTCTTGACGTCGTTAAGAGAAGATTTTGGTTGTAGCCATGATGGATTCTTCATATGAGAATGTTGTTCGTCCTCCTACCTTGACGAATGTTAATTACTCAATTTGGAAAGTCAAGATGCGTATCTTCATCAAATCAATTGATGAGAGAGCTTGGCTTGCTGTGTTGAATGGGTGGACTACACCTAGGACCACTGATGCTATTAAAATCACCAGTAAGGCAAATTGGACCACTGAAGATAGAACCACAACCTCGTTTAATTCTAAGGCTCTTTCAGCCTTATATAAAGTCTTAGATGCCAACACCTTCAGAGTTATTGCAAAGTATGACTCTGCTAAGGATGTTTGGGAGGCCCTTCAAACCTTATGTGAAGGACTTGCTAGTGTTCGTGCTTCTAAACTTAGAATATCTATCACACAATTTGAAAACACTAGAATGAATGAGAATGAAGGTATTATGCCTTAATATGGTAGATTACTTGATATATCCAATACTGCTCTTGCTTTAGGTGAACCTATCACCAATGATCGACTTGTTAGTAAGATGATGCGCACTCTGCCTGAAAGATTTAATGCAAAAATTTGTGTCATTGAAGAAGCTCATGACATTGATAAAATGAGTTTGATAAACTACCTAGTATTCTCCAAAATTTTGAGTTAAACCTCAATGAGCAAATTAAGCAAAAAGGCAAAGGTGCATCATCTTCCACTCCTCCTTTGAAAAGCATTGCCTTACCTACTATTGTTGATGTTTCTCCTGATTTACTTAAGTTACACAAAGAGATTGAGGAATCTGACTTTGGTGAAGGTTCTATCGCCCCTCTAACATCAAAAGTTCAAAAATATTTTGAAAGCAAAGGGACAAAACATATCTCCATCTTCTAACACCAAAACTGTTATTAAACCCGAGCCTAGCAAGTTTATTCCCAATGAAAATTCTTTTTAAACCCTGAAAAACCTTTTTACCAATCCCTTTGCTAAACAACTACATCTAGTGGTAAACATATTGATTTTATTCAATGTAGGACTTGTCAAGGGTTTGTTCATTATGCTAATCAATGTGCTAATACTTTGCGTAAAAAGGGTTTGAATTTCTCTATTACTTTGAGTGATAGTGATAATGAAGATTCATATAATCATGTTACTTTCACAGCAGTGCAATTTTTTTGTGGTTCAGCTAATGTTGCAGCAGGTGTTCCTGCTGAAAGTGTTCCAACTAGTGTTGCAACAGGTGTTCTTACTGAAAGTGTTCCAGCTGATGTTGCAACAGGTGTTCCTGCTGAAAGTGTTCCAGCTGGTGTTGCAAATGGTGTTCCTACTAATAGTTGTTCAGCTGGTGATGCAGCAGGTGTTCCTGCTGATAGTGTTTCAGCTTGTGATGCAACAAGAATTCCTACTGGTGTTTTGCAAGGTGAAGCTCACAATACAACCGCATTAGAAACTGCATCAGACGAAAGTTGGGATGATTCTCTCTTCTTTAATTCTTCCATAACCGAAGATACTCTAGAGTTAGAATGCCAAGAAGAATTTGAACTAATGGAAGCTTACAAGGAACTATACAATGATTGGGAGAAAAGAGCTTCCTACGTCAAGGTTTTTGTAAGAACAAATGAAGCACTCAAGAAGGAGAATGAAAATCAAAAGGAGTGCATTGCAAGATTAGAGTGTTTGCTCACAAAGAAGGATGTTGAGTTAGAATCCTTGAAAGGTGAGCTTTACAAAGCTAATGAAAATGTGGCTAAGTGGAATTTACGTAAACTCAAACTTGATGATATGTTGAAGATTGGACAGAATAGTAAAACTGGACTTGGGTTTAAACCAAAAATCTTTGTCAAGGAAGGTGAAGGAAACTCATCATCTTCTTTTGAACCAAAATAGCCCTCACATACCTTCCAAAGCCCCAACTTCTTTTGAAAAATCTAAACCTAGGAAGAGAAATTTTGTGTGTCACTACTGCCGTAAGCCTGGACACATTCAGTCATTCTGCTACTAGAAAAAGGAAGAATATACTGAAGAAGTTAGACAAGCTTACTTGAACCGCAACCAGATGCAACACCGAATACAGTAACATCAGAAGCTGCATCAGTCAAAGAAGTTCAAAAAAGCTTGGGTTCCTAAAAGAAGTTATAGATATGATGGAGTTCCCATGCAAGAACCTTTTGATATCTATCCATGACCTCCTCTATCAGATTCAGAATGTTGCAATGTAACCTTCACTTCCTTAAAATCTCACATTGCTGGATCTTGGTACTTTAACAGTGGTTGTTCACGGTATATGACTGGTTCTATTGAAAACTTGGAGGATTATGTGAACATTAATGGAGGTTCCGTGACTTATGGAGGTGGTGCTAAAGGCAAGATTGTTGGAAAAGGCACATTGAATGTAGATGATTTACCTAAGCTCAAAAATGTTTACCATGTTGAATGGCTTAAAACCAATCTCATTATCATAAGTCAACTATGTGATGATGATCTTCAGGTACGTTTTGATAAAAATTCTTGTGAAGTTTTTTATAAGGCTAACAAATGTTTATTGACAGGTACAAGATCTTCAGACAATTTCTATATGTACAACAATGTGCAAACTTGTCAGAGTGCTAGTATTGATGTCACTGAGTTATGGCATTAAAAGTTGGGGTATATGAGCTATCGTAAGCTACATGAATTTACATGAGATTGTGAAGCATGAGGATGTGAGAGGTCTGCCTAGTTTGAACAGAAATTCTACAAAGGTTTGTGGACCATGTCAAAAGGGTAAGCAAACCAAGGCATCCCATCCTGCCATTCAGCATTGCTTCACATCTCGTTGCCTTGAGACGATTCACACAAACCTCATGGGTCCTCTAGAGGTAGAAAGTCTTGGTAAGAAAATGTATACTTTTGTGTGTGTTGATGACTTTTCTAGATAGACTTGGGTTGTTTTCTTAATAGACAAATCAGATATCTTTGAGGCTTTTAAAGTATGGTATACATGTGTTATGAATTTGTATGGTCTAAAGCTTATTAGAATTAGATCAAATCATGGCATGGAATATGGAAATTCCTCATTTTCAAACTATTGTGATACTAATGGAATAACACATGAGTTTTCTGCTAAAAAAATTCCACAACAAAATGGAGTGGCTGAGTGAAAGAATCGTACATTGCAAGAGATGGCAAGGGTAATGTTAAATTCAAAAAAAAAAATGTCAAAAATATTTTGGGCAAAAGCCTTAAATACAGCTTGCCACATTGGCAATAGAGTTTACTTGAGGCAATGTAGCACCATGACTCCCTATGAAATTTTGTTAGGAAAGATACCGACTTTGAAATACTTTCATGTCTTTGGGTGTGTTTGTTACTTGGTGAATGAAAGGGATCACTTGTCTAAATTTGATTTAAGGAGTGACAAGTGTATATTTGTGGGGTACTCAACTAGTCGTTCATACAGGGCATTTAATCTTAGAACTAAGACTATCATGGAATCCATAAATGTTGTGTTTAATGATCTAACAAACCTTGGCCACAAAAGTGTTGAGGATGATGTTTCAGTTTGCATGATTACGGTGATCTTGACACTACTCAAGTTGTAGAACCTACACAAGGAGGACAACCAGACATTGTTCCAGACTCACAGAATTCAGAAGCTGAAAGCTCAGAGAACTCTGGAAATTTGGATGTAACTTCTGATGCAACTACATCAGAAGATGCATTGGTCGGACCTGTTGGTGAAGTTGAACTTGAACTTCAACCTGCTGAAGTTGATCATGGATCCCAGGATGTTCCCAAGTAGATTGCAGAAGGACCATCCAAACTCACAAGTTATAGGTAATGTTCATGATGGTATGTCTACAAGGAGGAAAGGTAAGATTGATTATAAAAAATTAGCTTGTCTCTCATCTCTTGACTGTGAAAATTTTCAAGCTTCCTATTTTGTGTCTCTGATTGAAACTAAAACAGTGAGTGAAGCTTTGAAAGATAAATGTTGGATCAATGCTATGCAAGAAGAACTTGATCAATTTTCAAAAAATGATGTATGGTTTCTTGTGCATAGACCCACCTCTGCGAATGTTATTGGAACAAAATGGATTTTCAAAAACAAATCGAATGAGGTGGGAGAGATAATTAGAAACAAGGCAAGACTTATGGTTCAAGGGTACACACAGGTTGAGGAGGTGGATTTTGATGAAACTTTTGCACTTGTGGCCCGCATTAAGTTCATACGTCTTTTGCTTGCTATTGCATGTTTTCTAGATATTACTCTTCAACAAATGGATGTGAAAAATGCTTTCTTAAATTGTATTTTGGAAGTGGAAGTTTTTGTGGAACAACCAAAAGGATTTGAGGACCCTCATAAGCCAAATCATGTTTACAAATTGAAAAATGCTTTGTATGGTCTCAAACAAGCTCATAGAGCTTGGTACGAGAGACTTACAGGCCATCTTTTAAAAAGTGGCTTTAGAAGGGGAGAAGTGGACAAAACATTATTTATTCAAAGAAAAGACAAAAACATTTTGATTGCTCAAATATATGTTGATAACATTGTGTTTGGGTCCACTTCCAAGTCCTTGAAAAAAGATTTTATGCATTGTATGACATCATCCTTTGAAATAAGCATGGTAGGAGAATTGAGTTATTTCTTTGGTATTCAAGTGAAACAAATGCATGAAGGGATGTTCATTTCTCAAGCCAAGTATGTTATTAACTTTGTGAAGAAATTTAGTCTTGAGAATGGGAAGAAAAAGAAAACTCCAATGGGGTCATCCAACAAATTGTCCAAAGATGAGGATTGTGAAAGTGTGGATCACACTTTATATAGAAGCATAATAGGGAGTTTGTTGTATTTGACTGCCACACGTCCTAATATTATGTATAGTGCGTGTTTGTGTGCTAGATATCAAGTAAACCCAAAAGTTACTCATTTAAAAGCAGTCGAACGTATCATTCAATATGTTAGAGACACAACAAATGTGGGTTTGTGGTACACAAAAGAAACTAATACCAATTTAGTTGGTTTTAGTGATGCTGATTGGGCAGGTAGTGTAGATGATATGAGAAGCACATCTAGTGGGTGTTTTTACTTGGGAAATATCTTGATTTCTTGGTTTAGTAAAAAACATAATTGTGTTGCCCTATCTACAGCTGAATCTGAATACATTGTAGCTGGTAGTGGGTGCACACAACTTTTATGGACGAATCAGAAGATCAAGGATTATGGTCTACACAGTGATGTGTTAACCTTGTATTGTGATAACACCAATCCAATCAGTATAGAAACAAATCTAGTTCAATATTCTCGAACAAAACACATTGATATAAGACACCACTTTATTAAAGACTTGGTTGAACAAGGTATTGTTTGCATAGAACATATTGGGACAGAAAATCAATTGGCTGATATATTTACTAAGAGTCTTGATTTTGAGAGATTCTCCAATCTTAGGAAATCTCTTGGTATGTGTGTCATGAAACACTACACTTAGTTATATTTTAAAAATGAATCCTTGCATAGTAAATTTAGTGGGCACTCTAGATCAATTGATTCACATGTTTTATGTCTATTTGATGTTTGCTTGGGAATTGCAATTCTATATCACTTGAGGTATTGGTTTATGATTCTCTTTGAAATATTGATTGTAGCTAGAATTATATAGATTAACTAATAAACAGTAAATAAAAAACAGAAAAGCAAAACAAAGCAAAACAGAAATGCAAAACAAAGAAAAACAAAACATAAAGTTTTGAAAAACGTTTTAAATATAAACTATCAATGAACTGCTCAATGAAGAGTTCATTGAAGAGATCTTCTAAGTTTTGAAAGCAGCGGAAAGAAAAATAAAACAGTAAAAAAAAGTAAAAAGAAATTGAACACGAGAGATATACTTTTGATCAATAAGTAAATCAACTTATTGATTGAGCCTCATGGCTAAAAATATTCCACTAGTAAAATATGAGTTAAGCACATTACATTCGAAAGACTAACAAAGTGAAATTTAAGAAAAGCTTTAGACAAAACATATATGGCGTTGAATAACATAAACATCTCAGACTACCTAGACTGATACACGCTCAAAAGCTTTTAACAAGATGGTAGGATGTATAAACAGAAGACTGTGCTGGTGACAGAATGAATGAAGGCTTCGATGAAGCTTCATTCAACAATACATTCATAATGCAACAGCAGTACTTCGAACTTTTTTCTCTCTTCTCTATATTGTGTTCTCTCTTCTAAGTTGTTACTTCCGTAATCTTCAAAGGTGAATGTTTTCTTGTATTTATATGCACCAAGAGTACCTAGAAACCTTGTATAATAAGAAAACATACTTACCATAAACAATTAATAAGTTAGTGTATTAAATAAGGACTCTAATAGAAAGTTATATTCACTTACCATATTTGCATAGATTCTATACCATTAATAAAAGGGTTAGCCATAGGACATTCGTGTGTAGGAGAAAGAAGCAACACGACACAACCCTAGGAGCATGAAATAATATATACAACCCTAAATACAAAATCTCTAAAATATCCTTTCTATAAAAGGTTTAATAAATAAATAATTAACCAAGATAAATAATAAGAATATGAAAATAATTAAACAAAATATTCTAACTATATAAACGTTTAAAACCAAGTATTAACAATATAAATATACTTAGAAAATATAAACCATAAAGATATTTAAACTTTAATAAATAATTTGTAACAATCAAAAAAGACAAAACTAATAATAGATTAATTTAAATAATATAAATCATTAAAAAATGTCACTAAACTAATCTCTAACACTCCCTCTCTCCCAGTTCTTGAGCAAGTTTAAATTCCACAAAGGAAAGAGCTACATCTTGGTACGTACTATGGAACTTTAGTTCTCATGAGTTGATCTTGAGAAAAATGAATACCCTTGGAAGAGTGTGAAAGCTACCTAAAGGAAAAGAGCTACCTATGAACAAGGTTTGTAGTCGTTCTCTCTTGGAACTGTGAATTTTTGGATTTCATGAGTTGATCTTGTGCAAGATGGCTACCCTTGGTAATAGTGTGAAAGCTTCACAGTGGCATGTTTGTATAGCTTGAAATAAAGTAGAGTTATACTCCTAGGGAAATAAAGTACCTATGCGCTTGGTGAAATTTTGTCCTAAAATAATCTGTGCAAATCAATTTCCAAATATCTCCATGATTAAAAATATTTAGTGGATGTCTAATCTTGCGTGAATTTATGAGATTGATTCTGGATATGGGCTGCTAAAGTGTTGCAAGGGTTTGATCAATTTTTGGGTTTCACGTAATTGTGTTCTCTAAAAATTTTGGATTAAGTTGAGGAATGATAAATGTTTAAAGAGACTATTTTTGCCCTAAAATGTGCTTGCCATGTGTCAATACTTGATTTTATGCCATCAGTGCACACTTTAAGGACTTGTGGTCGTTTTATCAATAAAACCTTCTTTCAAAAATCAAAAGCAATATATCATCCTTATTTGGTGTCTTGAAATTTCTATTTTCTAACAACTATTTGCAGGCTTGTAGCGTGTGTTTGGGTGTTTATCAACAGGGTTGAATGTGTAGTTGCTGAAGTTACAACTACTGATTTTGTAGCTACTAATGCTATAACTGTTGATGATGTACCAGCCAAAGAGGTACATGCTGAAAAAGTTCCTACTGAAGAGGTACCGCTTAAAAAGTTCATGCTGTAGTGGTACCTGCTGAAATAGTCCTTGCTGAAGGCACATCTGCTGAAATAGTCTTTGCTGAAGGCACATCTGCTGAAGTAGCAGCTGCTGCATAAGAAATGGCTGAAGAAGAAGCTACTATTTTTTAATCTGCTGAAGTCTCACCTGCAGAAGAAGTACCTGCTGAAAAGGTTGTATTTGAAAGAGGTTCTCCATCTGCTCTTGCTGATCAACCAGAACAAGAATTTTTTGAAGACCAGATGACCTTAGCCGCAATTCTATCTAAACTTAGCCATGACTCAAGGTCAGGTCCTGTTCCTACAAGCTTTTCAGAGCTTGATGATAGCTCTGATAAGGATTTTGAATAAAAGGATGCTTCTATGGAAAATGAAAGTGAAGCTTTCCAAGTTCCTACTACCTCCCCAGTTCCTCCTGCCAGATCTTTGAGAAGCAAAAAAATTCTAGTATTCAATGATGTTGCAACCTCAAAAAGAAGAAAAACATTTGATAAAGGTACATTTGATTCCTTCTTATCCACATTCGTTACAAAAGCTGCTTCTGTTAGATATAGTCTGAATAGGAAAGTGATTGATGAAAAAAGAATCTCTCTGGAGGATTTGAAAAGTCAAAATTTGGTGAAATTTTTCAAAGATAGGAAACGATTGTCAACCCTCTCCATTGCTACCCCTTACATTAAGGTGATGGTGATGGAATTTTATGTAAATCTGGAGAAAAGGATAACTTAAGTTGGTGACCCTACGTTTGAAAAAGGTTTTGTTAGAGAAAATTTGATAGACTTCTCCTTGTAGTAATCAACAAGCACTGTGGAATTGCTGATGTTCCCGTGTCTGATTTCTTGGTGGTTTTGGATATTTGTATTAAAGAGCTAAGTGGTGGCCTTATAAGAAATTGGCCTGAAAGGAAAACAAAAGTAAGCACTGCTAAATTGACTTCCATGTATGATGTAATGCATAAAATCTGTTGTGCTAACTAGGTACCTACCTCCAATACAAATTCAGTAATTGAGGAACATGTCAGGTTGATGTATCAGATTGGGCTTGGATTACCCTTTAATTTTGGTGATTTAGTGTTTAGGAAGGTGACTGCATTTGCATATACTGAGGGAGATAAAAGAGCTCTTCCATATCCTTCACGCATCCATAGTTTGTTGATTTCTCAGATAGGTGCTCCTCTTGAAAAAAAAAAGATTGACTCTTTTGTTGGACCCCTTTCCAATTTCTAAAAAACTTCTAAAGGGTGATAGGGTTAAGAATTTACCCTTTGTGTATCCTTTTACTCCCTATCTTGACGCTACTCAAGTGACAAGACCTACTAATCCTCATAACTCAACAGTTGCGGAAGTCAATACAATTGGTAATGACCAACGAGCTCTAGCTCTACTTCTTCTAGGTTGGGTGTTCGAGTCTCACTAGAGACAGACTTTACAACTCTCGTCGGGTGTTCAAGCCTCTTCGAGGCATCGTTGTTGTTAAAGCCTTATCCAAAGGCCCCATTTAGCTACTCACCTATCTTAACAGGTTGAGTATTCAAGCCCTAGGAGGCACCACGGGACTTAACTACTCTCAAAGGTCGGTGTTCAAAGCCTCCCTAGAGGCACCAATTGTTCGAGCCATACCAAAGGCATCATATATATATAATTGTAGTCTTTCAAGGCATTAAATATAATTAAAAAAAATTAAGGGTTGAGTAATGTCCCTCAACCTTTGAAGAAAAAAAATACAATTGGTAATGCAGCTGCTTCAGCAACTGCACCTGCCCCATCAGCTCTGAACCTTATGACTTTTGGTGAATGTGCACCTATATCATTCTATTTTATTCAGAACCAGCTTCCTCATATTAAAGCTCATATAGATTATCTTCAATCCTTGGAGGCTCAGCATTTAGCCTGGCTGGAATTTTACAATCCTCCATCTGGTCAAATAGGGGGAGAGAAGACTAGTGTTCAGTCTAGTGTACCTACTGGTGGTGTTACTCCTTCTGAAATTGCTGCAGGTAATAAAGATGATGAAGGAGAAGATGAAGATGCATCTGAAAGACGAATTTGTCTCTCTCTACATGCATTTGTGTCCCTGAAACAATTTCATTTCATTTCTGTTTTGGGTATGTATAATGCTTTAAACTGCTGTTGTTGGATTGATACATTGTGGAGCATGTGAATGATTTTATCTGATTATCTGAATTTTGCTTGTTATTCAAACTCTGCTTTTTATACATGCAAAATTTCAGGGGGGGGGGGAATTCTAACCATTATAGATGATAAATGTGTATATTGTTTATATTTTTGGATACTTTGGGCTTATTTTTCTAGACAATATTGCATTTATTATGGCAAATTTAATTGTTTTGGCTCCCTTGCCTTTATTTGTCTTAATTATGTAGTTTTGCAACATTTTGAATTAAAGTCGAGCTTTATTGGTGAATTAAAGATAAACTTTAATGGTGAAGTAAAGGCAAAAAGAGGAGTTGAGTTTCCAATATTTTTCGTGGGCAGCCTGTGGTTATTTTCGTGGTTGGAAAGCTGATGTCAAGTGTTAAATTAAAGATTTCCAACAACAATCGCACCCTAGGTGCGAAATATTTCGTAACCTTCAATCGGGGCAGCTCAAGAGTCACTTTCAGCATTTTTTTCAGTTTGGACTTTTTTATGCATCTAGACTAAATGACTTTATATATATATATATATATATATATATATATATATATATATATATATATATATATATATATCCTTCTTACCCTCCTTAGTGGATAGAATTTTTACTTTCATTTTTCCTCTCAAATTGTTAGATAAACATTTTGAAGTAGTTTTGTTTGAAGACTTTTGTTCGTGAATCCATCATTCGGAAGTATTTTTGTCATCAAGTTCTTCTCCTTCCCTTCTCCTTACTTTTTTTTTATTTCCATATTTATTCTTAAAATGTTTATGCTAGTTCATTTAATTATGTGTGAGTAGTTTTCTAATTCTAGGATTAGGTGTAGCCCGTAATGTAGCTATAAATAAAGTTTCTATCTTTCCGTTTATTTGAATGTCACCCGTTTTGATTTGATTTTAGCTTTGTTAATAATTGTATAATATTAGGCTAGGGAGGGACCGAAAGGTGAAACTACTATGTTTATGCAATAATCTCATGTGTCGTTTGGTAGTCAGGATTAATGTCAGATAGGATTAATAAGCCAAGTTGTATGATGTTTGGTACGCAATAGGTGGTCGGGACTAATAGCACAAGTTATCCGGATAAAGTTATTATCCCCTCACTATTAATACCAAGGGGAAGGGTGGTATTATTAGCGCCCTCACTAAAAAAATTGGGATTAACATTTGTAATCTCAAAACTACCCCCGATATACAAGTAAGGATTAATAGCGAGGGCACTAATAGTACTGAGATTAATAATATTGCTTATCCTTATCCAACTACCAAACAAGCCCTTAGTTACTAAAGTGAAGAACTGAAAGGAGAAGCGTATGTAACGGAACCCTAATTGCACAACAAGCTTTTTCGTCCTCTATAATGCATGGAATGTTACCGGGTAAGGCTGAACCCAATCCTAGGGAGCATTGTAAGGTCGTGACTTTGAGAAGTGGGAAACAACTTGAGGACCCTAAGTTTGGGAATGATGAGAGTAAAAATGGTGGGGTTGACAAAAGTGATAATGAACCAATTGTTGAAGTTTCACAAGAAAAAGGAAAAGAAGTTGAACAAGAACCCGAATATGTTCCCCCACCTCCTTATAAGCCTCCTATACCATTTGGCTAAGCTTGATAAGTAGTTTGGAAAAAAATTGGAAGTTTTGAAGAAGTTTTACATTAATATTCCGTTCACCGATGCACTTACACAAATGCCTTCTTATGCAAAGTTTTTGAAAGATATTTTGTCTAACAAAATGAAATTGGAAGACTATAAAACTATGGCTTTAACCGAGGAGTGTAGTGCAATCATTCAAAATAAATTGTCTCCTAAACTTAAGGACCCCGGTAATTTTTCAATTCCTTATGTCATTGGAAGTCTTAATATCAATCGTGTTTTGTGTGATCTTGGTGAAAGTGTGAGTTTGATGCAACTTTCTGTTTTGAAGAAAATTGATTTAAGTGAATTGAGACCCACTAAGACTTCATTGCAATTGGCGGATCGTTCCGTCAAATTTCCGGTAGGTATATTGGAAGATGTTCCAGTTAAAGTGGGCTAGTTTTTCATACCGGTTGACTT
Organism: Codonopsis lanceolata; assembly: GCA_013146195.2. Taxonomy (NCBI): domain Eukaryota; kingdom Viridiplantae; phylum Streptophyta; class Magnoliopsida; order Asterales; family Campanulaceae; genus Codonopsis; species Codonopsis lanceolata. The sequence goes on from CM028380.1 coordinate 28,370,266, forward strand.
CTTTGTTCTTGAGATGGATGAGGATTCTCATATTCCAATAATTCTCGGTAGACCTTTCCTAGCTACCACGGGAGCGGTGATTGATGTGAAAAGTGGAAAGCTCTCCTTGAATATTGGAAATGAGAAAGTTGAGTTTAATTTGTTTAGTGCTATGAACTATTTTTCTATTGAGAATTCATGTTGCATAATAGATAGTGATATAAGCAAGTTCATGGAAGAAGTTGATGAAAATCCAAGGGACCCCTTTGAAGTTTGTTTAACTAGCAAAGATGCAAAAAAGTCATGAAAATCCAGAAGTTGTGGCATATGCAAACTTGATGGATGAAGGTGAAGGTTGTTCACCTCAAAATGAAGAAGTTGAAAGCCTTGATGTAGGCTCGGATGATCAAGTCTTGGAGGAAGAAAAGGCCCCACAGGTAGAACTTAAGCCTCTTCCCTCCTCTCTCAGGCATGAGTTCTTTGGACCTAATTCCACATACCCCATCATTATTAGTGCACATCTATGTAGTCAAGAAACTGAAAAGTTGCTTAACGTTCTTAGGCGTTTTCGTAAGGTAATAGGGTATACAATTGATGACATCAAGGGCATTCATCCATCTTTTTACATGCATAGAATTCTTCTAGAAGATGATTTCAAGCCCTCCATTCAAGGGCAAAGGAGGTTGAACCCGAACATGAAAGAAGTGGTAAAGAAAGAAGTGTTGAAACTTCTTGCAGTCGGAATAATTTACCTCATTTCTGATAGTGAATGGGTTAGTCCTACCCAAGTTGTTCCAAAAAAGGGGGGGGGCTGATCGTTGTCAAAAATGAAAAATATGAATTGATTCCGTCTAGGGTAGTTACGGGTTGGAGGATGTGCATTGACTATAGAAAACTCAATAAAGCAACCCATAAAGATCATTTCCCTCTCCCCTTTATCGATCAAATGCTGGAAAGATTAGCTAAGCATTCATTCTTTTGTTACTTGGATGGGTTTTCTGGTTTCTTTCAAATTTCTATACTTCCTAGTGACCAAGAAAAGACCACCTTCACGTACCCTTATGGCACTTTTGCTTATCGGTGTAGGTCGTTTGGTCATTGCAATGCGCCTGCCACTTTTCAACGATGTATGATGGCCATATTTTTTTGATTTCATTGAGCATATCATGGAAGTTTTCATGGATGACTTTTCTGTTTATGGCACTTCATTTGATTCATGTCTGGAAAATCTTTGTCGAGTTTTGCAGTGATGTGAGGATGTGAATCTTGTGCTTAATTGAGAAAAATGTCATTTCATGGTAAGGGAAGGGATAGTGCTTGGGCATTTAGTATCCGAAAGAGGTATTGAGGTCGATAGGGAAAAAATTGAAATCATTGAAAAAAAATGCCTCCTCCCACTTCAGTTAGAGGTGTGCGTAGTTTTTTAGGTCATGTCGGTTTTTATCGTCGATTCATTAAAGATTTTTCCAAGATTTCAAAGCCTCTTACTAACTTGTTGCTTAAAGATGCTAAATTTGAGTTTAATAAAGATTGTTTTGCAGCCTTAACAGGTTAAAAGAAGCGTTGATTTTAGCCCCAATCATGAGGTCGTCGGACTGGTCCCTTCCCTTTGAAATTATGTGTGATGCGAGTGGCTATGCTGCTGGAGCTGTTTTGGGGCAAAGGAAGGACAAGAAAGTCTATGCCATTTACTATGCAAGCTAGACACTTTATGATGCTCAAGTGAATTATGCCACCACGAAGAAGGAATTGCTAGCGGTTGTCTTTGCTTTTGAGAAGTTCCGGTCCTACTTGGTGGGATCAAGAATGATCGTGTTTACGAATCATATCGCCATACGATTTCTGTTGAGCAAGAAAGATTCAAAGCCAAGGCTAATCAAATGGGTATTGCTACTCCAAGAGTTTGATTTGGAGATTCGTGACAAGAAAGGGACAGAAAATGTGGTAGCCGATCACCTGTCAAGATTGCATCAGGATGTTAGAAAAAATGAAGGTGGTGAGCTGCCTATTGATGATTCTTTCCCGGATGACCAATTCCTTGCAATATATGTTAAAAATGCACCATGGTACGTCGACTATGTGAACTACTTGGCAAGTGAAGCTTTACCTCCGGACATGCCCTATCAACAAAAGAAGAAGTTCTTTGCTGATTTGAAGTATTATTATTAGGACGAGCCTTTGTTGTACAGGACATGTGTGAATGGAATCTTTAGAAGATGTGTGCCTAAAGAAGAAGTACCAGATATTCTCTATCACTGTCACTCTTCATCACATGGAGGCCATGCGAACATGTCTAAAACCGTTGCTAAGATCCTCCAGTGTGGGTTTTATTGGCCTACCATATTTCAAGATGCTCGAAGGTACATTTCAGTTTGTGATAGATGTCAAAGGACAGGCAACATATTGAAAAGAAATGAGATGCCTTTGAATGGCATTCTAGAAGTAGAAGTATTTGACGTGTGGAGGATAGACTTTATGGGACCATTCCCATCTTCCTTCAACAACAAGTACATCTTGGTCGCAGTTGACTACGTCTCCAAGTGGGTTGAAGCCATTGCATCCCTAACAAATGATTTAAAGGTTGTGGCAAAATTCTTAAAAGGGGTTATCTTCCCCAGGTTTGGAGTACCAAGAGTGGAAATAAGTGACAGAGGCATACATTTCATTAAAAAGCAATTTGAAAGTCTTTTGAAGAAATATGGGGTGAAGCATAAGCTTGGTTCGGGGTACCATCCGCAAACTAGTGGGCAGGTCGAAATCTCTAACAGGGAGATCAATATCATTCTTGAAAAAACGGTCAATCAATCAAGAAAGGATTGGTCCTTGAAGCTTGATGATGCATTGTGGCTTATCGGATTGCCTTTAAAACTTCTATTGGGATGTCACAGTTTTCGGTTGGTTTATGGGAAGTCTTGTCATCTTCCGGTGGAGATTGAACACAAAGCTTTTTGGGCAATGAAAGCTCTTAATTTGAACGTGAAGAACGCGGGCGAGAGAAGGTTGCTTCAGCTCCATGAGCTTGATGAAATATGCCTTGATGCGTATGAGAATGCCTGGATATACAAGGAGCGTACAAAGAGATGGCACGATAGACACATTTTACCCCGATAATTTCACGAGGGAGACAAACTTCTACTTTTTAACTCTAGATTGAGGCTTTTCCCTGGAAAGCTTAAATTTAGATGGTCTAGACCATTTGTTGTATGCAAAGTTTATCCTTACGGAGCCATGGATATTTGGAGCGAGTCGGGAGGTACATTCAAGGTAAATGGTCAACGTTTAAAGCATTATATCACTCGGGAGTCATTGGAAAAAGAGGTCGTGCACCTTGACCTTTCCCCGTCATCTTCTGTGAGTTGGTCTGTGGTAGGTCAAGCTAATGACCTTAAACAAGCGCTTTTTGGGAGGCAACCCAAGTTCCTTTACCTTGCTTTTCTTTTAATTTGTTTTCATTTTCATCTTTGCTTTACTTTTTTTCTAATCCTTGATCGCGTTCGTAGTTTTTCTTTTGTTTTGTTATTTTGATTTTGTAGGATTTGTGTAAATGAGAAGGAAGATTTTCCTTAAAAGATGTATACATGAAGGTGTGGGACGAAATTTTGAAGTAACAAGGTGCGAAATTTTTCGCACCTGCGAAATTGAAAAAGGAAAAAGTGGAGGTTGGGCAATGTGTTTTGCACCCGGGCTGGGATATTCTTCACACCCAGTTGAAGGCTGCAAAATTTTTCGCACCTGCGAAAGTTATATTGAAAAAAAAAAGAAGTTTGGGTAGTGAGTTTCGCAGCCTGTGTTGGAAATCCTTCGCACCCTCTTGAAAAAAAAATAAAAAATAAAAGTTTGTATGTGCTCTCAAGGGGAAATAAGGAGGTTAATTATTAATTAATGGCGAATAATTTCTTCAACCCGATTATTCAAGAAATCAATTTCGGGGGTTGTTGAAATTGGTGAATGGTTGATCGATGTTTTAATTAATCTTTTTCCTTACAAGTAGACAAGACTATTATAGAATATATTATACAATACATCTCAGTCTCATAAAGAACGACTGAGATTGATTATTTTACTTTATATCAAACGGCTGAGATTGCATATTTATACTTAAATCAAACGGCTGTAATTTATTCCGCCTGGCACATGTGTCCCCCTGAATAAGGACTGTCAAGAAGATTCCTAATCTAATCTAAACTGTTTTTATCTCATATATAAATCTCATTTAAATTATTTTTATCTCATATAACTGATTTTAAATAGGTCTCTATTTAATTTACGACTTATTAAATCGACTTATTGGATAGTCGAATTTCAACGAGAGAATTTGACGATAACTAAATAAAATAATAAGACAAAAATTTAGATAAGACAGTTTCGTAGATATCTATAATACAATACAGCTCAGTGTTTACTATTTTACGGTGATCTAACGGCCCTTATTTCATTCTTTTACTGAGATTTTACAGTTTTACAATTAATATTTTATGTTTTTATAGTTTTACAGTTTTATGATTGCAAAAGTTTGTATTTGTATTTTTTTTCTTTTTAATTGTTATCGTAATTAACTTAATCAATTAAATTTTTTTCCGACCCGTAATTTCATATACAAATTTAAAAATAAAAAATAAAAACGTAAGTTTTGTAATTTGAATTTTTTTTAACTGTTATCGTAATTAACTTAAGCAATTTAATTTTTGTCCGACACATTTTGTCCAGCCGCAATTTCGTATACAAACTTTTAATTAATCCCTCTGTTCCGAACAAAGAGGACCCGTTTGAAAGTCAATTTTTTAAAGAAAATAATATTTTTAGTAGTTCATTTCCACAGTATATTTTTGTCAGCCCGTTTTGTCTGGCCGCAATTTCGTAAACAAATTTTTAATTAATCCCTCTGTTCTAGGCAAAGAGGCCCCGTTTGAAAGTCAATTTTTTTAAGAAAATAATATTTTTAGTAGTTCATTTCCACAGTATCTGCTTCATTTATTAATAAATTTTCAAATTAGCGTCGTGTCATCGGCACGGGCAAAAGTACTAGTAGTATTGGAAGTAAGGGTCGAACCCACAGAGACAAGTGATCACGAACAGTGCAATTTATTGATAGCAATTTATTAATCTAAAGGGGGTTTTTATATTTATTTCTACTCTAAACTACTTTTTATATTTAGATGCTTAACTAATTAGACAGCAATTACATATATGAAGATCTTATGGTGGGTGGCAATCTTGGATTCTGGGTTTCACTTGTATCTCTTTTATGTTCAATTCATAATAATTATCATTCAATGTCTTGGGTTCGTTCACTAAAAATAGATATAGTCTGTTGAACAATTGGTTCAGCCTCCATCCCCGCAAAATTCATCCATTCTATATCCTAAGCACAGGAACTGTCAATCTAGCTGTCACCTAGATTTATGATCTATCTGTCACCTAGATCATGTATGAACCTGGTCCTAACTTATCACTCTCGTGCATCGATAGGTCCAATTTATTATGTTGGTGAGCCAGTGTACGACATATGCACATTGGTCATGCAGTTATCCGCACCTCTAGGCTTTTATTATTTGCGATTACATTCATTTGTTCAAAGCAAAATAATAGAGGGATTGATAAACAACACAATCAACAAGCATTGAATGAACATATATACGAATTAAAGCATAAATTTGATACAAGTTACCTCCCACCTCCTAGATTGTGGATGATTTAGTTCATCATAGACAATGAACATCACATGGAGATGATCGGATACATGATTTGATCTTCAATACTTGAAATTACAAAATCTAACTATGTTATACAATCTAAAAACTACCTAAAATCTACTAAAGAAGAGCTTCCAGCCGTCTCTTTTTTATTTGGCTCGGCATCTGACTTCAATATATACCCGGGAGTTGTAATCCAATCGAACCACTGTGTGAAAATCCGAAAATCAAGCATTCTGACCACCTTGCGGTCGCAAGGTGTTGGGTACCTTGCGTCCGCAAGGTCTCCAGTGTGTCCGGCCTTTTGGTTTCTTGATTTCTGCCTTGTGACCCGTACTGCCTACCTTGCGGTCGCAAGGTCTGAGGCACCTTGCGTCCGCAAGGTGTCCGATTGACTTCATTTTTCTTCTTTTGGCTCTTCTTGAAATTTGCACTTAAAACCCTGGAGTTTCGCATATTTTCACAAATAACCCTGAAACTTACAAAACTCACCGAAAACATATATTAGTAACCCAAAAGCCTCGTGAAATAGCATAATTTAAGTCATAGAAGTATATAAAATCGACGTATAAAATACATCGATCAAATACCCCCAAACTTAAACTTTGCTCGTTCACGAGTAAACAAAACATATAAATTCAAAAGTATATAAATAACACAAATTAAAATCTTTTTGGAGGGTGACACTATTTACACTCCTCTATAAACCCACAAACTCAAGGAGACTCTTTCGAGTGACTCGACTAAGCAGATAAATACAAAAACTGATAAATACAAAAACAGGTAAAAATTAAACTAAGAATAAACATAAAATCTTTTTGGCTTTCATCTCAAGTTATAGGTGTATGGTATGCAAGTAATCTCAGTTTGATGCTCACCACATATATAGGCTTAGTCACATAAAACCAACTGATCTTTCCTTAAAGCCGCTACTACTTCTAATTTCTCCGTGTGTGTGTGATCACCAGTCTTAAAGAATATCTTAACTAAAACAGTTTTATTAAGCTAAACACCACATTCATATGAAAATCAAAGTTTAATAGAAAAACATGCACGAAGAATTATGAGATCTACCATCCAAACTCGGTCAGTTACAGACAGAAAGGTCCCAAGGATTTAAAAGACTTATACATCCATCTCATGCACTTCTATGTATGACATACAATGCTCTCCTATCACAATGACTTGTAATAGCTAAGATTATGCTAACACAGTGAGCTTTAGGGTGAATAATAATGAACATGAAGTGTGTGATCAATTTCATATTACTCACCTGACAGTTAAAACAGCATAAGCATTGGCAAGAAGATCATTAGGTCTTTATTTAGCTTGTAATGTAAGGCCAAGGTGTTGGGGGATTTGATGGAAAGGAATTGGAATTCAAAGTGAGAGAGTAAGACTACCCTTTATCCCTCGTACTTGCAAGCAAAAGGAAGTTTTCCCTATTTAGGCTAGGACCTGCAAAGACTACAAGTGGAGGGGTACTTTTCGTTACCTTTCACTTTTCTTCTTCCTCCCCCCCCCCAAACTTGTTTTGGGCAATATATACTTCTAAAAATATCATTCTTATCAGCAGAATTTTTCTAACATATTTTTCTCTTGAAAGCAATGCTTCCATTTGAATCTTTGTAACATTCTTCTTCTTCCGTTTCATTTTTCGTCGATACATAATTTTTTTTCTTTTCTCTTTTCTTTTTTTTTCGACGACGGAAAGAAGAAGTCTTCCGAAAAATAGCCTAACTGAAAAGAAGTGGTCCTCCAAAATCAATTTCCCACCCACATCCTACTCTCTCAAAGGGTAGGCTAAAAGTGTATAGGCTTTTAGGGTTAAGTTAATGTGGGTAATAGAAACGATGGCGAATGGGGGTTTAAATAGTGTGCTTAGCACACTCCATTCTTTTTCATTAGGCTCAACGGGGACACTAGGGATATTTTTAGTATAGGTCAGGGAATATTTATGCTCTAACGATCCAAAGATGGCCTAAGTCATTTCTTAATGCCAAATGCTCATGTAGTTTTTAAAGCAAGTAAGACAACACAAAATATCATATCAACTATGGGAATTGGGGGGTTGAATGTTTAGCATCACTGGATTTCACATAAGCATTCGCTAAGACAGATGGTAGGGACAATTGAGACTAATATGCAGACACGGTTCGAAAGTGTGCTTGAGATATATAAATGAGAAAAATCCAAGGGATCTAACTATCATGCAATTGACCCTAAGTTACAATTTAATGCAACAATTATGTTCGAATGGCTATGCATCATATTCTTGTGCATATCTAGTTGTAATGAAGTAGGTGTTATAAACTGTATAAAACTATTCTAATTAATCCATAATTATGACTGGTGTGGGTGCATGAAGAGTTTGGAGAAAAGTAAAAGTTTCGCAAAATTAAGTAAATTCCAGAAGAATCTACGGACTAACTATGCGGTTCATTGCATTAACTCCTCATCGATTACGACTAGCATTACCACACCTAAACTCGAGGATGAATATTTTGAATTTATAATTTTTTTTTATTTAAAGAAATTTGGAGATGATGACGATGACTCTTTTGTTAGGACCCTAAAGGTCCTACCTATTATAGTATTCTGGTCATGCCAACAACTCCGAAAATAAGAAAAAAATTAAAAACAGGAAAATAGGGTGAAGATTTAGATGGTCATCGTATAAAGAAATTTTTCTTCACCCTAGAAACATAGCCCAACTCCATTCCTCATTAGGCTAGGACCTGCTAAGACTTAAAGTTTAAAATCCCCCCCCCAAACTTAATTTCTATTTTGTCCTCAAAATAGAGGAACATATGAGAGGATTGATGGGGTATGACAAATATCAAAAGGACATAGCAGGTCCACCTAACGAACGAGGATGGAACTTGGGCCTCGACTCACGGTGAGTCGGGCGGAAATAACGAATGAGGATGCAACTCGGGGATAGTGCCAGGAGGCAGCCCATAATAGGCGGAGACATTTTGTCCCACCGTGTTAAACCAACCAAATAGCCTCTCTTGGTCGGCACGAATTTGTGCCAACAGTTGATTAGCCATTTGGTTTTCTAAGGCAACCTCTTCTAGCCTATTGGAGATCCCAACGAGCGGGTCCTCCTCTTCCTCTTCGGGTTCCTCCTCTTGAGGAACCCTCACTCTCGGCTGCTGGTGGTGCTCAAACAAAATGGCCCTAGTAATGGCTGGACCAGCCTTAAGCCTCTCCGCGTGTTTGGGCAGTCTCACACCTGCCCCCCTACACAACTCGGTAATCAAATGCGGGAACGCGAACCCCGTATTCGTCCTACCTCTAATAAGGGTCTTGATTTGGCCGTTGATCAAACGGCCAACATCAACAGACCCACCGGTCATAATGGTGTAGGTCAAGACAGCCCTCTCCCAAGTCACCGTATGTTGGTGACTGGCGGGCATGAGACGCCCGCAAACAAATTTGAACACGGGCTTGGTCGTGTTTTGGAGAATGACTCCCCCATGGTGCGTGGTCCAAAAGGTGGATTACGGTTATAGGACCACACCACACCAGGGAGGGCGATGGTCGCATTGACCACCTCGACATCGATACGGGGGTTGAGGTGTGTGCTAAAGTCGTCGGCACCAACCGCAAAGTTGGAGGTGCCGAAATAGGTGTTAATGCTTTGGGACGAGAAGTGATCACGAACAGTGCAATTTATTGATAGCAAGTTATTAATCTAAAGGGGGTTTTTATATTTATTTCTACTCTAAACTACTTTTTATATTTAGATGTTTAACTAATTAGACAGCAATTACAAATATGAAGATCTTATGGTGGGTGGCAATCTAGGATTCTGGGTTTCACTTGTATCTCTTTTATGTTCAATTCATCAATGTCTTGGGTTCGTTCACTAAAAATAGATATAGTCTGTTGAACAATTGGTTCAGCCTCCATCCCCGCAAAATTCATCCATTCTATATCCTAAGCACAGGAACTATCAATCTAGCTATCACCTAGATTTATGATCTATCTATCACCTAGATCATGTATGAACCTGGTCCTAACTTATCACTCTCGTGCATCGATAGGTCCAATTTATTGTGTTGGTGAGCCAGTGTACGACATATGCACATTGGTCATGCAGTTATCCGCACCTCTAGGCTTTTATTATTTGCGATTACATTCATTTGTTCAAAGCAAAATAATAGAGGGATTGATAAACAACACAATCAACAAGCATTGAATGAACATATATACGAATTAAAGCATAAATTTGATACAAGTTACCTCCCACCTCCTAGATTGTGGATGATTTAGTTCATCATAGACAATGAACAGCACATGGAGATGATCGGATACATGATTTGATATTCAATACTTGAAATTACAAAATCTAACTATGTTATACAATCTAAAAACTACCTAAAATCTATTAAAGAGAGCTTCCATCCGTCTCTTTTTTATTTGGCTCGGCATCTGACTTCAATATATACTCGGGAGTTGTAATCCAATCGAACCACTGTGTGAAAATCCGAAAATCAAGCATTCTGACCACCTTGCGGTCGCAAGGTGTTGGGTACCTTGCATCCGCAAGGTCTCCAGTGTGTCCGGCCTTTTGGTTTCTTGATTTCTGCCTTGTGACTCGTACTGCCTACCTTGCGGTCGCAAGGTCTGAGGCACCTTGCGTCCGAAAGGTGTCCAGAATTGACAGTCTTCATTTTTCTTCTTTTGGCTCTTCTTGAAATTTGCACTTAAAACCCTGAAGTTTCGCATATTTTCACAAATAACCCTGAAACTTACAAAACTCACCGAAAACATATATTAGTAACCCAAAAGCCTCATGAAATAGCATAATTTAAGTCATAGAAGCATATAAAATCGACGTATAAAATACATCGATCAGTGGTCTTGAAAAAAAAATGAAGAACAATGTTGTCAGTAGGCCTGGCAATTGTAACCCATTACCCATTAACCCACCCAACCCACTAACTACTCAACCCATAAATATTTTTGGTTGAAGCGGGTAACCCGTTTTGACCCAATAATATTAACGGGTCTGGTTGGGTTAAAGCGGATCAAGCCCATTACCCATTTTGATCCGTGACTTTTTATGCTATAAATTTATGTTTTTGGGGGGAATTTTTTTGGGTTAAGACGGGTCAACCTGCTTTAACCCGTTACCCGTTTCAACCCGACTCATTCTGACCAAACCCATTTCAACCCATTTAACATTTGGGTTCGATGGGTTTCGACCTATTTCAACCCATTACCCATTCAACCCACCCAATTGCCAGGCCTAGTTGTGAGCGAGCATTGCATTTTACATGATTCTTTTATGCTCTCTTGGTTTGTATATTCATTCTTTCATTTGTAGCCCTCGCCTTGGCCTAACGTTACAAACCTAAGATAAAGTCGTAATGATCTTTTTGTTGGCTTTGCTTGTGCCATGCCAATTGAATTGAATAGCATGAATGAAGAGTGCCCTTTGATTTGAAAATTGCAGATTTAACATTTTTGTGGTGGCATAATCCGAGCTAGTTGTGTAACGCCCCAAACTCAGTACCAACACCACGGTCCCACAATTTGGCCACGTCACCATTACTAAATACTAAACCACTAAATATCCAAATTAAACATTACAATGTCTTTCAACCAAATAAACCTTAACTGTCTATTACATATCTCAAAACATAATTGGCTCCACAAGTCCCAATACAAAATAATTGTCCATTAATATAACCATAATAAAACTTCAAATGCTAAGAAATTTATTTATTCTCGAATCACCCTCGACATGGTCTACCAAGCCCAAACGGATCCCAAATCTACCTACGACCTAGAGAAAAAAAATAGAAAATGGTGAGCGAACAATGTAAGACCTCGGATCCATACGTGTCGTACTTACTTGATATACGTTCATGATTCCCATTTGTCTTGCATGGTTTGCATATTATGAGAGTCTAGAGGTGTGTGGGTAGCCACATCGAGACCAAAACCATATTGATATATGTTCCATGGTCGTTAACTTGCTAAAGCCACAAGTCGTAACTTGGCGTTGGTAGGATCTTGACTTGGTCGAGAGTTTACTTGTGTAGTTCTTTCCCGTGACCTCGGTTATGCCCTAGGTCTTCGTGTGGTTTTCATTAGTGTTCTCATATGTGTTATAGCTCTTGTGGGACATGTTCCCTAAGTCTAATTGTGCATTTGGTGCTATATGCATCGTATTAGTTTTTATTGCAATGCGCGAAACCGAGTCTTGCATACGTCTCGTCATTTGGAGTTTTGATACTCTGGGTTGTTGTGTGATTTCATAGAAGTATTCTACTCTATATATTGTACCCTTGACTTGCTCCTAATCATGTTTTGATACTTGTCCAATTGTTGGTTCGTTTGTTGTTACGATCATCTGTTAGTACACTTTGTTTCGTTTCCTTTCGAGTTGTTTTGGATGATGTTTGGCCACCTCTGCCGAACGTTTAGTATGATTTTCGGCCACCACTACCAAACATTTAGTCTGATGTTCAGACATCACTACCGAACGGTTGTTCCCTTGTTACGAGCAGATTTGCTATTTTGACTAATTTTACCCAACACCCTTAATAAACCCCACCTCATTTGGTCTTGTGAGATCATTGGAGGGAAACTTGGTCCCTTAACATTACATATCATATCTAAACCCTCACCCTTCACTTCATTCTTGATTATCCAACGTAGAGAATAGAGAGAGAGAGAGAGAGAGAGAGAGAGAGAGTGTGTGTGTGTGTGTGTGTGTGTTCTTGGTGAAATGAGTATGTGTTTTGGTGATTCCCGTTGACTCAAGCATCGGAAGGACAATCCGAGACCACCGTTTGAAATCCCTCGATGCGTAGAGTCTACTTCACCGATCCATTCTTCATTTCTCTAAGGTTTGGTCATACATGCAAGTAAATTACTAAACCCTATCTTTCTCTCTCTAGCTCAAAGTCATGATAGGATGCTAAGGAAGGATTGTACTCGCTTCAATGAGGTATTTGTTGTAAGAATCACAAATTTGGTTGGGTTTATCATTTGTGTATATGGGGGGTTGATTTTAGATGGGTTTATTAGGTTTAATTATGTGTATTGAAGTATTTATTAGTTGAAATGCTTCTGGTGGGTTTATGAACCCGGATGATATTCAATCCCGAATTTATCTTGTGACCTGGAATTGAAAGTTAGTATTTGGACTCAACAGAGTTCATTAGAGTTTCAATGGGTTTATGTAAGTGTTAGGATGAAATCCTATGGCGTTTGTGAAGTGTTGAGTCCCGTTTGTGAATTCTCAAGTTTTTTGACATTTTGGGTAATTATGTAGTATGTACGATATTTGATGATTTATGACTTCATTATCAGTCCCCATGATTATGTTAGTAAGGTTGAACATTCTTATACGGTACTCTATCATAGCTAGAGTGCAAACTTGTGAGAGCGGTGACTCTTATAAACCCTTTGTTAGTGCGCAATAATGCACCGACGTGTTAGATAATCTAAGGTATGACCCTTGTTTGATTAATGGTGAATGGGGAATGACATTAAATAATTGTTCCATTATAATTGTGGTGAAATTGATTTATGTGCATTTGACTTTTTAAAGACTAAAGTGTTAGTCCGAAGTTATAATTGTTATACTATTTGAACATGGTCTTGAATTGGTAACTCCTATGGAATATTTGATAAATTGTGAATGGTCTAATATGATTATAGTGATGTTGGTATTGTTGAGAACTCATATGTGATGAATGGTCTTGAGAATAAATTGACATCTCTACGAGAATACTTGATTATGTGGTTTTAAAAGGTAACAATGACTTTACTTCATAATTAGTCATTGTATCCTTGTGTATTTATATGATCATGGAAGTATTGGTAAATTATGTGAACAATATGAGATCTTGTGAATAACATGTTGTAAGGTAACAATGACTTTACTTCATAAGCCATTGTATCCTTCTGTATTTATGTGATCATGGAAGTATTGGTGAATTATGTGAACAATATGAGATCTTGTGAATAACATGTTGTAAGGTAACAATGACTTTACTTCATGTCATTGTATCCTTTTGCACTTATGTGGTCATGGAATTATTAGGGAATTACGTGGTCGATATGAGGTCTTGTGCATAATATGTTATTAGGCAATAATGACTTTACTTCATAAGTCACTGTATCATACTTGAGAATTATAATTTGGGAATGATCACGCTTTTGAGAATTATTGGGTCATGTGAATAATACTATTGGCATTACGTATCAGAACAACCTTGATTATGTGGTCTGTATTTGGTCATTATTGTTGAGCGTCAAACGACCCTCTAACTGGGTCACGGGACGGAAAGCAGTGCTAGTTAGCAGTGGAGTTTGATTGGGCTCAATCCCCTTAGTCACGGCCATGACTAAGGATATTAAGGCTACCCTCTGTTTTGGGTAGTAGCTTTGTAGGCTACGACTGCCAAGGTTGTAGGGACTAGGCCTCGTTTCCGAATTCCCGAGATAAATCGTGAACAATCTATGATCGTGCTCGGAATAACAAGCGTTGTATGGGGTTTGCGGCCAATTGGGGATGTATCTCAATCATGTATCCTACTCGTGTGAAATAAGTGATTATTTGTGAATCTTCATGTGTGATATGATTAGCTTGATTCTAGGTGATTCTCCCAGTAACATGTGAAAATCATATTGTACAGTTGAGTAGTCCCTATGAATCGTTATAATCATATCTTGCATGAATGATGCTGATTATTTATATGAATCATGGCATATTGGAAATCATATCGTATGGTCGAATAATCCCTGTGAAACGTTACATTGAATATCTATGTGATTATCATGTTATATTTAAATATGAGAGTCATACTGTATGGTGAACAATCTCCTGCAGGGACACTGTATTTATGTCTTACGTGATCGTTATGGATATCTATATGGACACCATGTTATATTCACATGCTACATGATATAGTGTTATTAGTAGTAACTTTTTTTTTTTTTTTTTTTTTTTTTAAGGGAAGGCGGCACTGGAATTTATTAATCCAAAACCAAAACACGGAGGGGGACAACCAGCCTTACCCAAATCGGGGGGACAAAGGAGCCTTACCTCTAAAAATAAATACAAGGACACTGGAAAAAACTATTTCCTATAAGTGTAAATGCCAAGGGAGTCCAAGTCAAGACAGCGACGGATCGCCCTAGGCAGAACCTCTCTCGATCTATACACTTTAGAATCCTGATGATTATGAGCGACACAAGCCAACTTATCAGCTACCGAATTACCCTCTCTAAGAATATGAGCGAACAGATGGTCCTTTAAGTTCTCCCTGCATTCCCTCGGCTGTATCAGATCTTGACAGTCCCGAGGCTTCGATAAAGAAAGAAACACAGCCAAAGAATCAGACTCCACCAAGACTCCACGCAATCCTAAAGAGATACAATGAATTAAACCTTCCCGAAGAGCCATCACTTCTGCAAACATATTTGTACCTTGACCATACCACGAAGAAAAGGCCAAGAGCATCTTCCCCTCATGATCTCTAAATATGCCACCACCACTAGCAAAACCATTGACTGAAGAGCCATCAGTGTTGAGCTTGACACAGCCAATACCAGGGGCTTCCCAACGAACCCATCGACCCTTCTTCACTTTCGATTTAATAATGGGGAGAGAAAGTCTTTGAATAGCAACAATCTCCCTAGGAGGCATGACCGACTTAGGACTGAAGACATGCAGCAAACCTAGCATATCATTATGAACAGCCTTCTTAATAAATTCAACAGACATATGAACACCATCAAAAACCGCTCTCGGCAAAGCACGCCGATCTCCCAACAAACGAAAACGACCAATCGAAATGCCCCAAACCGCGATCTACAAGAAGAATGCAAAATCCAGAATCCAACAAATGCCGAATCGAACCGATATGCGAGACCTTATGCAGGTGTCGCAAAATAAGCCCGTAGATCCTTAGCAACCTCGATTGGAAAAAAGATGGGTAATAGATTCATTGACGGTAGAATCGGCAACAAACACATTTAGATGCTAATTGAATCAAGAGATTGTATCCGAGAATCCACCGCGCACCATAATGAATCGGCCTTAAGAAGCCACCGATGCTTTTAGGAAGCCAAGGAACCCAGATTTTATGAGCCCAAGCCATGCGCAAGGAACGAACTCGCTGAAAATTCCAGAAAGCTTTGACCTCGAACAAGCCAGATTTAGAGAAAGTACAAACCCTTCGATCTGGACAGTGAGAAGCGAGATTGACCCTCGAAACCAAAGAATGATGTTCTGGAGCAATGTGTTGTAGAAGATCGGGAAGAATGGGCATAGCTTCTTTTACTGTAAGAGAGATATCAATAGGCCGAGGACCGTTGAGAGTAACGCCACACCAATTTTCTGACCAAAAAGAAATATTGCCTTCCCCAATAATCCAACTGCTATGCATAGAAACCATAGGCATATGCTGAATAATAGATTTCCAATTATAGGTGGCATTAGCGGGGTATGAAAAGTCCAGCTTGATACCATATTTACTTCTCACAAAGTTTGCCCACAAAGAAGGGCTCTGTAAGGCGGACCATGCAAGTTTAGCATGCATGGAGGTCATGACCGACTCTAAAGATCGTAAACCCAAACCACCTTCATCAATCGGCCTACAAACCTGATGCCAAGGAACCCAATGATGTCGAGACTCCCCATTCGCACTCCATAAGAAGGCAGCCATGTAACCCTCTAACCGCTTTAGCACAACCTTAGGAATTTTGAGAGCTGCCATAATGTAGATTGGCATACTAGCCAAAACTGATTGAAGAAGAGTGATCTTACCACCAAAGGAGAGAAGCCGAGCCTTCCAGCCATCAATTTTCCGTCGAAAACGGCCCTCCAAATCTTCAAAGTACCGCTGTTTTATCCTGCCCCGAAACAACGGAATACCCAAATATTTGATAGGAAAATAAGCTCGAGTGCATCCGGATCTCGAAGCAATAAGAGAAGCCATACGGCGGGAGCAAGTAGATGAAGTCAAGAAACAACTCTTCCTCAAATTAACAAGTCGACCGAGGCTGCGTTCATATAAAGAAATAATAGAACCGGACTTGTTGAATGAGAGCTTGCTAGAATTGCCGAACAATAACATGTCATCAAGATAGAGCAAGTGAGTAATTCGCGCCCCACCATGATGAAAAGAGGTAAAATTACCACTATCATACATATGATTAATGTATCTAGATAAAACTTCCTCCGCCAAAATAAATAGCAGCGGGGAAAGCGGATCACCTTGTCGAACTCCACGCGAAGAATTAAAGAAACCAAAACTTTCCCCATTGATCCGAAGAGAGTACCAAATCGGGTTGAGCATACGTAAAATGATATTACGAAAAGTCTCCGAAAAACCCAAAGCTTGTAGAGCACGGAGAAGAAAGTCCCATTCAATACGGTCATATGCCTTTGACATATCAAGCTTGAAAATTACATTACCACCTCTCACTTTTTGTCAAGCCGATGAACCATTTCTTGAGCTAAAACAACATTCTCTTGAATACCTTCCTATGAGCGAAACTTGGGGAGATTATATTGGCAAAAGGTCGATAGACGGGGACGCTTGAATCCAGAAATAACTTTGCTAGAAAAGTTACAAAGGCCGATAGGGCGTAAATCACCTGAACTCTACAGCGGCGCAACTTCCGA
>CM028380.1:28387699-28463318 GCA_013146195.2 Codonopsis lanceolata
AATAATTGGGAACCCAAAAATGTTCGATGAATCTGATTCAGTAGCTCAATTTCTAGTTTGTTGAAGATAAACATGAATTTGGCCAGTCCATATCTAAGGTTAACGATATGTTTTCTATAAGTCCATTATTTTTATATTTGTTTCCAACAAATTGGTATCAGAGCCTAGTTTGTAAGCCATTGGCAACAACGATATGTTTTCCATCCAAGTTCCAGCACTTACAAAAGACAAGTTCGATAATTGGTGCATTCGTATGAAGGCACTTCTTGGCGCACATGATATTTGGGACCTTGTTGAAACAGGTTATGAGGCTCTCGACGATCCCGTTGCACTAACTCAAGCACAGAGGAATCTTCTTCAGAGTAACAAGAAGAAAGATCAGAGGGTTGTTACTCTCATTCACCAAACATTGGATGAAGTTACTTTTGAGAAGATTTCCCATGCCGCTACAGCGAAGCAATTATGGGAGATGCTTCAAGTGGTGTTCAAAGGAAAAGACAAGGCAAAGAAAGTTCGCCTCCAAAATTTACGGGGTGAATTTGAAGCTGTTTTGATGAAGGAATCCGAAAAGGTGTCAGATTATATCTCAAAAGTCGCAGTGATTGCAAACCAAATGAAGGGGCTTGGTGATGATATTTCTAATGTAAGGGTGATGGAGAAAATTCTTAGACCCGTTGATGAAAAGTTTGATCATGTTGTAATAGCCATTGAGGAGTCGAAGGACTTAGACGACATGACAATCGAAGAATTGTCTGGCTCGTTGGAGGCTTATGAAGAGAAAATTAATAGAAGAAAGAAGGAACCATCCATGGAGCATGTGTTGCAATCAAAACTCAACCTAAAGGACAAGGAAGAAAATAGAGACACAAGTTATAGAGGTCGCGGACGAGGTCGTGGTGGAGGTTTTGGTTGAGGAGGAAGAGGCACCCAACAATCAGTCCAAAATGGAGACGGAGAACATCGATTTACTTCATTAAGAGGACGTGGTACAGGGGGAGCAAGGTCCTCACAAAGAAGGTATGACAAGTCACAAGTAAAATGCTATAACTGTCATGAATTTGGACATTATGCATGGGAGTGCAAAAGTGGAGGTAAAGAAGATTTAAAAGCTAATCTTTCACATGAAGAAAATAATGATGAAGAGGAGTCCACTTTGCTGATTGCTTATAAGGACGTGAAACGAAGTGAGGAGCACTCATGGTACCTTGATACTGGAGCAAGCAATCACATGTGTGGTTGTAAAAACATGTTCGTGGAGCTTGATGAAAAAGTTCATGGTAGCATATCTTTTGGTGATTCCTCCAAAATTGTTGTAAGGGGAAAAGGTAAAATTTTGATTCATTTAAAGGATGGGAGTCATCAATTTATTTCAAACGTTTATTATGCTTCGGACATGAAATGTAATATCTTGAGCATGGGTCAATTTTTGGAAAAAGGTTATTCTTTTTTTACAAAAGGTCGCAGTTTGTTTTTAAAGGATAATGCAGGGAATTTAATTGCAAAAGTACCCATGGCAAGGAATCGCTTGTTCGTGCTGCCCATTCGAATTGGAGTTGCTAAATGTTTAGCATCCTATTACAAAGACTCTTCATGGTTGTGGCACTTGAGATTTGGGCACATGAATTTTGGTGGACTCAAAATAATGGCCAGCAAAGGAATGGTGAAAGGATTGCCTCCAATTGAACAATTAAGTCATCTTTGTGAAGGGTGTTTATTTGGGAAGCAGTCAAGGAAAAGTTTTCCGAAAGAATCCCTTTCAAGAGCTTCAAGGCCTCTCCAACTGGTTCACACTGATTTGTGCAGACCAATCACTCCAATTTCTTTTGGTAAAAACAAATATTTCCAGTTGTTTATTGATGATTTTAGTAGAAAAGCATGGGTGTACTTTCTGAAAGAAAAATCTGAGGCATTTAAATGTTTTCAGAATTTTAAAGCACTTGTAGAAAATGAGAGTGGTCTTAAAATTCAGGCCCTAAGATCTGATTGGGGAGGCGAGTTCACTTCAAGAGACTTTCAAGATTTTTGTGATGTCAATGGGCTTCGCTGGTTCTTAACAGCTCCAAGATCAGCGCAACTGAACAGGAGTAGTTGAAAGAAAAAACCGGACGGTGCTGAACATGACTAGAAGCATGTTGAAGACAAAGAAGATGCCAAAGGAATTTTAGGCACAAACTGTTGAAAGTGTTGTTTATTTGTTAAACAGGTGTACAACAAGAGCTCTTCGAGACAAGACTCCACTTGAAGTGTGGGGTGGGAGAAAACCGTCTCTCTCATTTGAAGGTATTTGGATGCATAGCATATGTCCATGTTTCGGATGAGAAACGGACTAAGCTTGATGACAATAGCAAGAAGTGTGTATTTATTGGGTACGATTCAAGAACAAAAAGGTAAAAGCTCTATGACCCAATTGAACGGAAGGTGGTTATTAGTAGAGATGTGGAATTCGATGAGGAAGCCACGTGGGATTGGCAAATTAATGAAGAAAGCTATGATTTTCTTCCATTTTTTGATGATGAAGAAGATAATGAAGACATCCAAGATGTTAATACTCCTCCACCATCACCACATCGTGGGGGAGATAGTAACACCCCTTCACCAAATTCCATTCGCAGCAAAGCGATTTCGCCTGAAGGAAGCTCAAGTGATGAAAGGCCTTTGCGAACAAGAAGACTTTCAGATTTATATGAAGAAACTGAAATGATAAATAATAATAATTTTCTCTGTTTATTTGTAGATGCTGAACCAATTAATTTTGATGAAGTTGTTGGAGATGAAAGGTGGAAAAAGGCAATGAATGAAGAAATAAGAGCCATTGAGAAAAATAAGACATAGGAGTTGTCAACACTTCCAAAGGGACATACTGCCATAGGAGTGAGATGGGTATTTAAAACAAAGAAAAATGTAAAAGGAGAAGTAGAAAGATACAAGGCAAGACTCGTGGTGAAAGGATAAAAGCAACGTTAAGGGATTGACTATGAAGAAGTTTTTGCACCGGTGGCCCGTTTGGAAACCGTAAGGCTGATTATTTCCTTGGCGGCACAAAACAAGTGGAAAATTTTCCAAATGGACGTAAAATCAGCCTTTCTCAATGGACATCTTTAAGAGGAGGTGTACGTAGAGCAACCTCAAGGCTATCTTTTGAAGGGAAGTGAAGGCATGGTTCTTAAATTGAAGAAAGCTCTCTACGGGTTGAAGCAAGCTCCAAGGTCGTGGAATTGCAAAATTGATAAGTATTTCCAAGACAATGGATTTCTCAAGTGCCCATATGAACCTGCTCTCTATGTGAAGGTAAAAGGCAGCAACATTTTAATTGTTTGTTTGTACGTTGATGATCTAATTTTTACGGGCAACAATTTTAAAATGTTTGAGGAATTTAAGAGAGCAATGAACCATGAGTTTGAGATGACGGATTCAGGACTTATGTCCTATTATCTTGGGATAGAAGTGAAGCAAACAGAGGACGGTGCAATTTATTTCACAGGAAAATTATGCGAAAGAAATCTTAAAAAGTTCAACATGAGCAAATGCAATCCGGTGAATACTCCAGTTGAATGTGGCATAAAATTGTCCAAGTATGATGATAGTGGCAAGGTAGATTCAACTTTGTTTCGAAGCTTAGTTGGAAGTTTGAGATATTTGACCTCCACAAGGCTTGATATTTTGTTTGGAGTTGGACTTGTTAGTCGTTTCATGGAGGCTCCAACAGTGACACATCTAAAGGCTGCAAAAAGGATTTTGCACTACATCAAAGGTACACTTAATTTTGGGTTGTACTATTCAGCCTCTAATAACTTCAGACTTAGAGGTTTTTATGATAGCGATTGGGCTGGAGACGTAGACGACCGCGTGGGTACTACCGGGTTTGTCTTCTACATGGGTGATACTGCCTTTACTTGGAGCTCGAAGAAACAACCCATTGTTACTTTGTCAACATGTGAAGCTGAATATGTTGCCTTGAGTTCATGTGTTACTCAAGCAATATGGATGAGATGGCTTTTGAAAGAACTCCATTATGCTCAAATGGAACCCACTGAAGTTAATGTGGACAATAAATCCGCCATTGCTTTGGCAAAGAATCCAATTTTTCATGAACGTAGCAAGCACATAGATACAAGATTTCATTTTGTTCGAGACTGTGTTGCGAAGAAGGAGATACAACTCAATTTCGTGAAGTCTCAAGACCAAGCTGCTGATGTATTTACAAAGGCTCTCAAGTTTGATGTTTTCATGGGATTAAGGAACTTGCTCGGTGTTGGTAAATGTCATGTTTAAAGGGGGGTGTTGAAGATAAACATGAATTTGGTCGGTCCATATCTAAGGTTAACGTACCAATCAAGTTCATAGTATTTTTATGTTCATGTATCATGTATCAAGTGTTTAGCATGTACCAGCATTTAATTAGGGTGATGTACTAGTGTGTTAAGAAGTCCTATAAATAGGCTTGTATTCTGAAGTCTTGTGAGTGTGCAAAAGTTACAAACCAACAAAGAAGTATTATTAGCACCTGTACTCCTTTCTTCCTCCTGTGTTTTTTTATCTCCTCCTCATAAGTCCATTATTTTTATATTTGCTTCCAACATAGTTTCCAACGACACCCCTGAGCGAACAACAGTGCCAACTGTTACTAATTCATTACCCACTAACCCATCCAACCCAACTTATTAACATTTTTACTCATTTCAACCTAAAAATATTAACGTCAGGTTAAAGCGGGTCGAACTCATTGCACATTTGAATCCATGACTTTTCATACTATAATAATTTCACATTTTTTTGGAAAAAAGTTGGGTTAAGACCGGTCGACTTGTTTCAACCCGACTTACTTCGATCAGTTTGATATTTAGGTTATAGTGGGTTTCGACCCGTTTCAACTCTTTACCCATTCAACCCTAATTATAATTATATATTATTTGAATTAATTTAAAAAACAATAAGTTTAACTAGAAAATATAAAACACGACAACAATTTACGAATAAATGAAGTACTATTTTTTATGAAAATTTAACCAAAAAGTATGGCCCAAAACCATTTAATTAGTATGGCCCAACATCATTTTAGATGCATGGTAATTCAAATGTTATGTTTCTTGTGCTTGTCTTCTAATTCCTCCGTCCCTACCAAAAAAGCAGTTTTTTTAAAAGTGCAAATTTGACTCTTTTTTTTTATGGAAATTATAAAATACATAATTTGTAGTATTTTTACTTTTTACTCGACTATATATTACTTTCCTTGTTTTCAAATTTTCGTCCACTTTTCTTTTTTATTTGTTTTTTAATATTTGTCCGTTTTTAAAATTTTTCCTTTTAAGAAATAATAATTGTATCACTTTACCTTTACTTTTTCTACCTACTTTAATTATGATCATATGCTCAAAAAGTAAGAATAAAGTGTAAAAGTGTTTCTTTTAAAAAAAAACAATTATTTTGAAATGGATAAAAATAGATAGGAGGACAAATATTTAGTAAAGGAGGGAGTAATAATTAAAGAAAAATAACATTTTTTTGAAAATAAACCTCTTTTATATATGAAGGGAGAGATTTTTTTAAGGGTGCAATAGTCATATAACTCCTTCCCACCAAAAACCCAAAAAAAGGTTTTTAGGTTTCCTAATCCCTTTTGCATTTAGGTTTCTTATTTTTGATGTTTAATTCCTAGCATTTTGTTATGCTTGAACTTTAACGTACCAAATGCTATTGTTCTCCATATTAATATACACCGTATTCCGTTGATTGACGTCCTTGTTTAATTAATTAGTGATTAGGTCAATCGATTGTGTGAATTCCCGGCATCGGTGTAAGATATTTGATTAGAGGATATGGGCATGGAAAGAATTGATGGATATACTAATACCATATTGTGTGTTCTTAACGAGTTGGTACCCTGCAATTTGTGCGAATGGCTGGATTCACATGCTCACCAACAATGATCAAGTCTTTGCTCACTTGTAGATTTCGAGTCTTACCAAATTTTTCCCATTGCCGAAAGATGAATGTAGTGAAATTGAAGCATCAACCCATAGATGTTTTTAGTTTAAGGACTGATTTTGAGCCAACTAATCTTGACGGTCGATGTTGAATTAATTTTAATTTATTGTCCATTTTTTTTCAATTGAATTTATTAAATTTGATCCGATTTATTTCTCCTCGTAATGGACGTAAACTTTGTACTTGTATCACATTAGCGTTGACATATCATGTTATATATATACTCGTATCACTTGTATTACATCGGTCTTAATTATTGTCATATTTGACTCGATATACGGATTAATGAAAAATAATTGATTTGATTATTAATATTGATATAATGTGTAGTTTCATTTAAAACACAAATGCATGTCGCTCGGTCATAATTAAAGTATAAAAAAAGTAAGGATAAAATAGTACTCCCTCCTCCGAGTAAAGAGTCCCCATTTAAAAGTCAAATTTTTTAAGAAAAAATAACTCTTTTGATAGTTCATTAGTAATAAAATATTTTTTTAAGTGGACTATTTAAGTGAATCGTCCAATATGAATAATGGACCTTTTGCTTAGAACGGAAGGAGTAAAAGTGTTATCGTAAAAAGGAAAAGTCCTAAACAAATTATGTTGAGAATGTCGAAAAATGACAACAAATCAATAACGTTGGAATGAAACAAGTAGGTACTACGTACATGGGTCAAACCGTTAAAACATAAATTTCTTATTTTATATACACAATTCTTATCAATGAAATTTTTAGAAAAGCCAAAAAGTGAAAATTAATTGAAAAATGAACGGATCAAAAGAGCAAGAAGAACTCATTTTCTCCTCGATCATTATTAATTTTGTCACAGAAAAGGAAGAATATTGGAAATAGTACTCCCTCCGTACAAAAATTATTTTTCTGTTTGACAAACAGACTAAGAGAAAACAAATGACTTGATTATAAATATTGAAATAGTGTGTGGTTTCATTTAAAGTCTATGAATATGTGGCCCAAAATTAAAGTAAGAAGAAAAAATAGGGATAAAGTGGTAAAAGTAATTTACTTAAAAGGAAACTTTCAAACAAGACAATTATTTTGGGATCGACGAAAAAGAAAATAAAGAAAATAATTTTGGGACGAAGGGAATATTTAGTTTAGATCCAATCCCATCTATGTGTCGGTGTGTGTGTGCGCGTGAGTGTGTCGTGTACAAGAAGTGATATTTTCAAATCTTTTTAATTTATTTGTGAATGGTGTATTGGTGTTTATAAAGGATAATTAGGGACAACAAGGTCCTTTTGGTCCTTTTGACGTTTTTAGTTTTAGGGCTGATTTTGAGCCAACTTATTTAGACGGTCGATGTTGAATTAGTTTTAATTTATTATCCATTTTTTTTTGTTCAACTGAACATCATAGTATTAAATTTGATCTAATTTATTTCTCCTCGTAATGGACGTAAACTTTATACTTGTATCACATTAGCGTTGACATATCATGCTATATATATACTCGTATCACTTGTATCACATCGGTTTTAATTATTGTCATATTTGACCCGATATACGGATTAACGAAAAAATAATTGATTTAATTATTAATATTGATATAATGTGTAGTTTCATTTAAAACACGAATGCATGTGGTTCGATCATAATTAAGGTATAAAAAAAATAAGGATAAAATGGTACTCCCTCCTCCAGGTAAAAAGTCTCCGTTTGAAAGTCAAATTTTTTAAGAAAAAATAACTCTTTTAGTAATTCATTAGTAATAGTATAATAATTTTTTGAAAGTGAACTAGAGACTATTGCATTTCTGGTTTGAGCTAGAGACTATTGCATTTCTGGTTGGTATATGTGATGTTCTGATTCAGGACGACGACCAGTGGCGTTTATGAGCGAGAAGTTAGGGGAAGCACGACCGAAATGGACCACTTATGAAATTGAGTTCTATGCAATGCGGTAGTACAAGCTATCAAGCATTGGAAGCAGTGCCTGTTTCAGAGCGAGTTTGTTCTAATAAGAACACATCTCTTAGATAGCTTTCTCTTTCAGTCTTGATTAGTCTCCTACTGTTATTCCATCTCCTTCTCCTTTTGTATTTCTATTTCCTGGTTTAGGCTAAGGCTGGACACCTCCATCTGTAAGTATTTAATGTATTGTTCTGTTAATACAAAATACAACTTCTTCTATTTTCCTCCACATGGTATCAAACATGATTTTTTTTTCCTACCATGGCATCTTCACATATTATTCCCAATGAAGTTGATCCCAAAAACCCGCCGGTCATTGTTTCCCTCTCCAACGTCTTGAAACTCGCTGCCACAAATTATCTCTCATGGAAGCTTCAAGTCGAGGCTACTCTCATCGGGTACGGTCTCTTCAAATTCTTGGATGGTACTCATCCTACTCCCCCTTCACCATCACCAAAGAAACTGTACCAGAGCCAAATCCAGCATATACTACATGGGAACGGCAGGACAAACTCCTTTCTAGAGTGCTCATTGGCACTCTCGAACCCACCCTTGTTCCCCTCATATCTCGGTCACAAAACTACTCTTGAGGCTTGGTATATTTTAGCTCATACGTACGCTCGTCCTACACGAGGACACATTGAAATCCCCATTTAATGCTCTTACCAAAGGTGCTCAAACCATCAATACCTTCATGAACTCTATCAAAGCATGTACCGATCAACTAGCCCTTCTTGGCAATCCTATTGATCCCGAAGATATAACCGATAAGATTCTAGACTCTCTCGATTCCTCGTTTCAAGGGGTTGTTGATGTCGTCCACAGTGATCTTTGAGATGGCTTTCAATGTCGATCTCTTTTTCTCTCTCTGTATTTTTTTAAGAAGGGATACGTGGTTTCTTTTATAGAGAGAAAACTATAGATCCGTTGATATTATCTTCGAATGATCTTTAGCCGGTGTAGTGACCGTTTGGATAAGAGTAAATCTTATGGCCTGTTTGATAAAGATATTCTAGAAGATCTCTCTGAAAAAGGTTGTCCAGAAGTCAGACTGAGTTGATGTGTCGCTAATGCGCAGGTCTGACGGAATAGTACACTGACATTTGGTTTTCCAACAAAGTAGATACATTTGAACTTAAAAACCAAATGTAGAGGGGAATATTTGTTGAATAAAATCCAACTAGATCTTGCTAGTTTTTGAGATATCAAGACTGTTTCGCAAGTTGACTTTTTTGGATAAGCCTGAGTCTTTTGTCGTATCTGAACTTTTGCAATGATTCCACTATAGTTAGCCGTGCAGCCTAAGAAGTTTGAAGGTCTGCTGGTTTGGTGTTCCTTTTATGATATTGTCTTCTAGTAGAGAGGCCTGCTGGTTGACATACTTGAGGAAGGAACTATCAACCCCTAGCAAGTCTGCTGGTATGATATTTTCGAAGAAGCCATCATCATGTAGCAAGTCTGCTAGTGTATTGGAGTAACTGTTCTGCTGAGGTCATCATATAAGAGTAGGACTAAGACTCTGACTTGCCTAGTCTAAGACATATGCAATGTTCAACAAGTTGCCACACTAACCGATCCGCAGCCTTTTTAGTCACTTGTTAGAACATGCAGTAATGAGAACAAGCAAATCAATACATTCGGAATATGCAAATGACTAAGTCGTGTTTCAGCAGGCATATTCCAATAGGGTGGATGACCAAGGTCACGGATGTAAAACCAAACACAGGAATAATTTATTATACCTAAATGGTCCAGGAACTTTGTAAATGGATATGACAATTTTACCCTTGATCAAATCACGTGACACACATGTGGGAAAACTTAATTTATGGAATTGGATAGAAGGATCAATTGCGTGAAAATTTTTAGCTTAAGGACTAACTGCGAGCAATCGGGATAAAAATGGAGAAACCCAAATTGTACAGGGACCATTTGTGTTGTTTGCCCTATTTAATTTGGTTACTTCAGTACAATAATGTTCCTTCCCATTACAAAGGACAATTGGTTGCCAATTAGGAGTTTTCTTTTTTGGTTTCCAAAGGTTTCCCTTGGCCGAAAACCCAATAATATTCCCTCGAGTCGTGTACAATCACAAAGTGGCGGTGGAAACTCTTCCAACAAGTATTTAACATATCTACTTTCTCATAGGAAAAAATTGGGTAAGACGGTCTTACGGATATTTTTTGTAAGACGGATCATCTTTACCCGACCCACCATATATTGATGGGTTAAGTTGTGAGAGAGTTGGGTTCTATCCAACTAATTAAAATTCATAAAACGGTATTACAGGAGACCTACTCCTCTCATAGGACTCATAATATAACACAAATATTTCCTTTTTGCTACTTTGGTATTAAACGGGTAGTCTCCGACCCCTCCTTTCATAAAACAAGTATATATTTCCTTTTTAGATCATTTCAAATATGTTCACTTTCTATTTATTTTTTTCATTTTTGAAGTTACCTTTTATATTTTATCTTTAATTTAATTTTTTTATTAGATAAACCCCACACTCACAAGGGTATCTTGGGAAAATACACACTATCATAATGCTTCTACTAGAAAACTGGTCATTAGCGACGAAATTTTCCATCGGTAAAAGCAGATTTATGTCGCTATTTTATAACAGCAACGAATTCTGTCCGTCGTTGTTTCGTCAGTAAAAGGTGTCGCTGAATTATGACAGACCCAATTATGTTTCTTATCACCGACAGAAACAAAAATTTCGTCTCCGGATAGCCACAGAGTATTCCATCGCTAATAACCTACGTCGTTGACTAGTGACGGAAATTCCATCGCTGCTAACTACCATTGCTGACTTGCGACGGAAATTCCATCATTGATGACAATTTAGAAACATTTATTCTTTGTATTTAGCGACGAACATTTCGTATCTGGTTAGCGACGAACATTCCGCAGCTAATATTTGTCACAGTGACGAATATTCTGCTGCTGGTATTAAAGAAATAGCTAGTTCAAAATATTTGTCACAACGACGGACATTCCATTGCCAATTAAAAAAAACAATTAGAAAAATTAATATTTTTTTCTTGAACCATTGCTATAACAAATTACTAAAAACTATATGTAGACACCCCAATTTCGTACCCCTGGTATGTAACATGACATAAAATATCAAGACCTGTTAAAACATTAACAAATGTCAAGTTACAGGGTCAAAAGTGCAAAAGGACAAAGCAGGATGCGCAAAAGGACAAATTGCAGGGACTAAAGTGTTCAAAATGATCAAGGTTTGAAAATTGGGCGTGGCCACCCATTGATTTGGGCATGGCGCCCAATTTGGAGGGGGTTGGAGCCCAAAATTGCTTCCCCTGCACTGTTCATTGCAATATTTGACGTAAAATGCAATTTTTCCAGCGCAAGGTACAACCATTTGATGCACGAGAAAGGAAATGGGCGTGGCTACCCACCAAATTGGGCATGGCGCCCAAAACCAATGAGGATGGCGCCAAATTCTACTCCTCAGTGCACTGTTCATCAAAGATTTGCCGTAAAATGCAATTTATCCAGCGCGGCGTACAACCGGTTGATGCGTTTGAGAAAATTTCTAATGCCCGCGATGTCCCTATTTTGTCCTATAAATACTGAAGGCCGGCTCCTCATTTCAGCACTCCTTCTTTGCGTAAAGCTTCTCCGCGTTAACGTTACGCTGGAGAATTAGAGAGCGGTGTGAGATAGTGAGAGATCACCTCCAAAGCCTCGAAACCCTGCCAAACCTCCTCCAAACACAAATCCAACCGGTAGAAGTATACCTTAGCCCCCCAGCTAGGTATCCACCCTTTTTCCCCGGTCCAAAAATCGTGGAAAGAGCAGTTGCTCTGCCCGATTTAAAAGGTCAAATCAGCTAGTAGTAAGCCGTTACTCTACCCGATTTCAGCCTACTTCCAGTCAAACAAACAACCAAACACAAACAGTTACTCTGCCCCGATCCCGAGACCGAAAAGTAACTTTCAGAGCAGTCACGCTGCCCAAATTCACACAACACACAAACACACAACTTCAACTTCAAAAAAAAGACTCTCTCTCCCCGAGGGACAGAGCGAGCACACCCCAACGCTGTCTGTAAGTTTTTATTGTTAAGTTTTTCATTTCCATGTAATAGTATTATTTCCAGTCCGCCCCAATGTAGCCATATAAGCAGTTGTGCTGCCCGGATTTAATTAGGAAATAGTACTAAATGTAGTCATTATTATGGCAAAATGTTTTTAGATAAGTTTGTATTTATTTACTTCATTAATTCAATAAAGTCTTTATTTGTAATAGTATTATTTCCGGTCCGGTTCAATATCAATATATAAGCGCTATCTTTGCCGCCCGGATTTATTTAGGAAATAATAATAAATGTAGCAGCTTACTATGGCCAAATATTTCCAAGTATATTTGTAATTGTTTGCAAAAGAGTCATTGCAAGTCCAGAATAATATAGATGTAACAGATGTATTTGTAGGTAGTTAATGCTTTATTTATCTCTGCTTTAATAAATATAACAAAAAGCATACTTTAGCCAAAAACCGTTTTGAGACCGAAGGGCGAGTTGGGTGCCTAGCACCTTCCCAACTCGTAACTTAGCCTCCGAACCCGTTTTTTATCTCGGTTCTTTTTACGGTTTTGCTTTATTTTTGCCTTAAAATAAAGATGGCGACTCTAAAAACATTTTGGATCCAAGGGGCCTCGCAACATCTTTCTTTGCACTTTCAATGCTTCTCCCTAAACAAGGGAGAATGAGAATGGAAAGGTGATGTATTCCTATGTCCTGGTATCCCCTAAACAAGGGATAACTTGACGTAGAAAACCCAAAGCACTCATAGTGATCCGAAATAGGCCATAAGGCTATTTTAATAAAATCCATAGTGGGGGCACTGCAACATCTTTCTTTGCACTTTCACGTTCTCCCCTAAACAATGGAGGATGGGAATTGAAAGGTGATGTTTTCCTATATCCTGGTATCCCCTAAAAAGGGATAACTTGACATAGAAAATCAAAAGCTCCCATATTGGATCAAAAATCTACTAAAGGCAACCGAGGCGCATTCCAACGCTATTCGACAAAGACTCCTCCCGCACTTTTGATTTCGTCCTTCCCTAAACAAGGGTGGCTGGAACGGGAGCAGTGGATGTCACCGCATTCGCACGGGAACCCACAGTGGCGACTCTGCTGGGGAGATCGTTTTTATTTTAATGAATAAAAATGGAGGGCTAGACTTATTAACCAAAACTTTTTTTCTGGCTAAAGTATGTTTGTTATATTAATTTAAAACAGTCTAATATTGCGTTCCTTTAACATCCGTGTCTATATATGTGGATATGATCCTCCATCTTGCACCTGTTTCATTTCAAACACTGTTACAGATATACTTGAAAATATTCGTATTTTTTCAAAAAAAAAATCAAAAAAAATATGTATATGTATATGTATATATATATATATATATATATATATATATATATGTATATATATATATATACATATATATATTTATATATAATATATATGTAATGTTTCTTTTTAATTCCGGGCAGCACAACAAACGGGCCGGGGCTTTGTTTTCAAAATCTTTTCATTTTCGGCCTTATATTATTATTTCCTGCTTTATTTTGATTCTGCAAAAAATAAAATAATATATATATATATATATATATATATATATATATATACATACATATATATATATATATATACATATATGCATGCATTCTTTATGTCATTTTATTTTGGGGATTAGGACCCATTTTCTAAGAATAGATAGATTCCCCGTTTTTCTTTCTATTTCTTGATGATATGCTTGCTTGCTCGCGCTCAAGTTAAAAAGCCGAGAAAATCCACACACAACAGCAAGACAGGTTATATCTGTTTTATTTTCTATTTCTATATCTGAAAAAAAAAACTTCTTTTTTGCTTTTTAGATACCGCACACACACGCACATGCATATAGATATATTTCGAACTGCAACCCTACACCATGGCCAGCCTACCCCCTGCATAAGCCAACGTTAGACTGCATGTGGATTTTCAGGACACTTCAAAGACCGACCGGTTTTTGCATTTTAAATTGTGGGTCAGTCCCAGTCAAAAAAAAATGCGCAAGTCAAAAAAAATACTGCACAAGTCGAAAAAAAATGCGCAAGTCAAAAAAAAAATAAAAAATATATATATATATATATACATCGGGTGATTTATTATTTTCTAAATGCTCGACCTAGATCATTTTGAATGGTGGATCCCTGAAAGAGTATAGGCCCTTCGCACGGATCGATCCGATCTCTGGAGTCGAAAGTGTGGAACACGTTGGTCCTATACTCGAAGAAAGAATCCAATTCCAGAAAGTCCCGAGATCTGCTGTCAAAATTAAGCGGGTGCTTATCCGGTCATTTTGTAGGGAAAATAATAAATAATAAAATATACTAATAAAGGCACGCTGTACTTCAAGCCCAGAAACCCTTCAGCCAGCCTTCTGATACCAAACCCATTTTCCCTAGAAACCTGGCCCGAATTTGGAAAGGCGAGACAAGATCGCCGATTGATACGGGAATGAAGTGCAGATCGATCATAGGGTATCGAAAACAGACGACAAGCGGCGTAAATTCGGAGGGTATGCAGATCCGCATAAGGTATGGCAAAGTAAAGTGAACGATGCATGGGTAGACATGGGGGCTCCGGATATGCTCCGACACTCCAGCAATGCAAGCTGGTGGCTAGACCGTAATTGGGTGCACAGCCGACCGAATAATGAGCCAAATGGCTAATCTCGTACAAAACTTGAAATCCAGTGGTGAGGTAATTTCTTTCCCTGCAGTTCCCCAAGAAGCATCAACCTCACATATGCCTCCAAATCCAAACCCTCAACCAAACACTAACCCACCAAACACCGCACACTCCAAATCCTAACCTCCACCAACTCCCTACTACCCAAATGTCAATCCTTACCTATCATATCCTCCATATCCTATCCCAAACACCAACATTCCCCCAGAGTCCAAATAACCTCCCTTTTCCCATAAACAACCCATTCTAAAATAGCCCACATATGGATCCCCAGAGCTATAACCCGTCAGGCCAAGTTACTACCTACTTATCTCCTGATGATCCTGGCCATCCAGCCGAAACCATCCAGAATCCACCAGCCTACACTACCCAAAATCCATATCCTGCCAATAACCCACCAGCTCAAAACCCGTACTCTGCCAACAATCCACCAGCCCAAAATCCACCAGTCCAAAATCTCTATCCAGCCCAGAATGCCTATCCGGCCCAAAATCCCTATACAGCCCAAAACCCATATCCAGCTCAAAATCCTTACCTAACTCAAAATCCCTATCCAACCCAAAATCCATCAGCTTATATAGCCCAAAACCCATATCCAAATTAATCCATACCCACTCAAAATCCGACTTAATCCATACCCAACCCAAAATCCCTACCAAACACCACAGTAAATTAACCCAAATTTTCCAAAATCCTCGCCAAAGACACTACAAAAAATGACTATTTGTGACCCCTGTTTTTTGGGAGGGCTAAAAAACGGTCACAAATACCTTTTTTTGGGAAGGGAGAATTAACGGTCACAATTACTTAGTATTTGGGACTGTTGTGTAGTAGCCTTCCCAAATACCTGTTCTTTTGGACGCTTGTGCAACCCCCGTACTAAATTTCCTCTTTAGTTTGAAATTAAGGGTCAGTCTCAATATATTTCCTCGATATTTCACTCTCCCGCGTTCCTCTCCCGCGATTTCCCCCAAAATTTCCACCATCGCATCTAAGCTTTCCTCCAAATTCCCCCAGTTAGTTTTCCCCAAAATTTAGTCTATCGCACTCTCTCGTACTCTCTCTGGCTCGTGTACTCGTCCACATCGTCAGCTCTATCTGATTACTCTATGTCTCCGGCACATCTCTATCGATGTGATTACTCTCAGGCGCTTGTACGCTTCTCTTCTCGTTGTTGGTGATTACTCTCACAGACCTGATTCATTCTCTATCTGTCCGGTGAGAACTTCTCTCTGTTTGATTTTTACTTCTAGGGTTTTTGGGTTGCAAAAGGGCCTAAGCTTAAAATAGCTTTAATGAAAACCAAAGCTCGTGAAAGGTTTTTGGCTTTGGGCGATGACACTTTGATTCAGTTAAATCATATATGTGATTCCAAATTAATTTGTTCAAGTGAAACATATTGAGTTAGTTTCCTGCATTTAGACCTTATGAAATTATTTGAAGTATGTTGAATGTTGTGATCATAGAGTAAAAGGGCTATGTTCTAGATTGTGGTTTGTTTTTATTTTGATTTGATTATTGTTTTAGAGCATTGGTTTGGAAAGTTTAAGGGAAGTGTGGAACGGGGAGAATAAAAACCCTTGCACAATCTTAACTGAAGAAAGTCACCAGACTCATACGGAGTATATAGCTTGTTTGCAACTCGCTTCCGTTATGAAAAACATTAAGTTTGGAATTGCTCACCATGTGTATGCTTTAAGGGAATTAAGTGTTCTGATTTTGTCGCTTTTATTTATGGGTTATTTGATATATTTTAGCAAGTCAACATCTTACTAAAGGAGATAGTTCCTAGATTTTCTCCTCGTGTTGGTGTCAAGTTAATCCACAAGAAAATAGCAGCTGCATTGAGTCAATAAAATGTTTTGGAGCAAAGTAGTATTGTCAAAAGGATTTTGCATATACTGTTTGGAAAAGAAATTTTTCATGAGAGAAATTGGTGAAATTATTATTTCAGGCTTTCTCCGCCTTGTTAGCTTGTTACACTTTTATCTTGAGTCTAAATAAAGGCTTTCTTGCACATGTATGAATTTGAGATGTAAAACTTGATGATGTCTGAATGTAAGTTTAGCCTTTCTTTTGTGTTTTTGGGCAGAACAATACTTCTATTATCATATAGGATTAAGGAAGGTTAAGAGCTTCATTAAATTATAAGAGAGAGGATAGAAGGAATATCATATAGGAGTTTAATGTTCATCTTCAGGTTTCCGTTTCCCCTTCTTGTTGTCATTACGAAATCATGGTGACATGCAACCCCCCTATAAGAAGTAACTTCATCTTTAACAAATGGATTATCTCAAAACAAATGAGGAACTAACTGCAATTCGAGTTATTCTAAGCATATAGGAAATCTCAGATTCAATTCTAACGAAACCTCTAATTGGAACGAAAACTATTTTCAATTGGAGGCATAACTTATATTTTAAGAACCAAGCAATTGGTAAAGTAAACTACCACATAAGTTTTTAACTACAATTGTGAAACAGAAACTATCAATTTTCACAAGCAAACATTTTACCTCTGTGACAAATGATTCTTGTTTTAAACAATAAACTCACTTGATTTTCAGATTTGTGTGTGTCTCTCTAACAGGATTTATGTGTGCCTCTCTAACAAGATTTCTCCTGACCTACACATTAGCCTGACTTCCACCTGTCTTAGATTTACCACGTCTTTTCACATTTAATTTATATTTCCCTTTTGCTCTGACTGTACACCCTTCTGCTTTCCCTTATTGCTTGCAACTGGTTTATGTACTTCTATCTTAAGGGAGGTCGAAGGCACAACTTTTGACCTTATCACTGTCATTTCGCCCTTTTGCTTCAGAACACTTGCTCATAGTTTTCCTTTTTGCAGGCAATTTTTATGTTCCTTCCTTAGTTTTCCCCTTATAAGTAATGTTTTTCTGCAGTCTTTTTTACAGCTCTTGTTGGCCCTTTTCGTGACAGGTCTGATTTCTTTTGGACCTTTTTGGCAACTACTGAACTCTCATCCAGATTAGTCCCTCTCTTTCTCGATCTTAGAACACGCGAACTACTAGTGGCAGATGATTCTGCTGCCTCTTTACCAACATTTTTTCAGTTAACAGCTGTTTTGGTGATCTTTACACCAGTTGGGCTACCTGCAGTTGATTTTTTCTCTTTGGCCAAAATAATATTTTCCTTCTAAGACTTGCCAGTGTTTATTCTTTTAGGTGGACCTCTAGCCTCCTCAGAGGTGACTTTTCGCTTTCCAACCTCATCCTCAATTCTTAAGTTGTCTCTCTTTGCTATACGCCTCTTCTCTTTGCCCTTTTCCTCAACTTCCATAGGCTTCTTTCCTTTAGACTTTTCATCAAATCCCACAGACTTCTTTCCTTTGACCTTATCATCTGCTTTAGTTCCACTTCGGCTCCTTAAAACCGTATTGGGTGAAGTCAACATTGTTGTTAGTGCATCTTCTTTTGGTTCACCTCCAATTGAAATACCTTTCTTTTTCTCAGGTGTAACATTTTCAGATGTTGCTTCTGTATCTTCTTTTGGTTCACTTTTAGCATTTACTTTCTTCTTAGCCATTGCTAACACATTCGTTCACAAAACTAGCAGAAACCCCCTGAACTTCTCTTGGACTACTATCAAGATTGCCTTCACTTAGTAGCACAAACCAGAAAAAGTCATGAATGAATGCTAAACATAATCAGAGCATGTACTTTGTGTTTGTGTGTGTGCGTGTGCAGATATGAATGTGAGTAGGTCCTACAACAAGTAAACTGAATATATTAACTCATCTTAGGCGAAACAGAACAACCCAAAGCATCAACACGACAACCTAAAAGTATATAGTGTATTCTGAAATTGTGAAGTACAATACCAATTCAAAAAGTTAAATAGTGCAGTTCCAAGAATGATGTAGTATAAAGCCTACCACTATTAACATATCAAGATACCCAGAGTCTAATGAATTAAACTTCATGTACAGATTGATTTTGAGTAATAAGGTGATTTAATAAATTAAAAAAAGGAAAAAGTACAAAAGAAAAAAAAACAGGTGATTTAATAAGGTGATTCAATAAATTTTGGGTTCTGGCTATTATAGGTACTTGGTACTCTTCGTATCCTTTCAGTAATGGGAGCATACACACTGATATGCCCTTCCCAATGAGTAGATTTCTGATAAACTCAAATTAAAGTATTTTCATTAATACCTTCTCGTAGGGGGTTGTTGGGGACTCTGGCTATCGTAGGCACTTCCCTATTCTTTTCTTCAGAATATATTTATAAATTATGTTTAAAGTACTTTCATTCATGCCTTCTCAGGGAGCTTGGGTATTGCAACCAAGAAACACGACACCAAATTGTGTTGTACATTTTGTTGGGGCAGCCCCTCAGCTTATGTACTGCTTGTTTCTTGAGCGGCTTTCAGAAAAGTAAGTGACCTTGCAGTGACGATATTTCTCTCTATTTTTAGTGTGTTGTGATTTCATGTAGCTTGTTATTGATTGAATATCAGGGGGATTCAATTAAGGGTACTAAGTGCTTCAAACTGAATACATCATTTTTAGCAAGTCAATAATGTATTAGTTTGTGCCGAAAGCGGTATAGACAGAAGTCCGACGAAAGGATTAGTGAACCCCACACATAACCTTCTTATTTTCCCTCTTGTTCGACATAGTTATTATGTTCTACACATATGTCAACTGGAACAAAGAAAATCCTCCAATTTTATGGCATATTAAGGTATTGACACTTGTCTAAGAGCGCCGTTGATGTGCTGCTAAGATGCTAATAATGTGATCACCGTCATCCCAACTTTCGTTTGTTTTTGTTTTCTTTAATATAAATCTGATGGGAGGAAAAGAATTCATAAGCTTTCTATATCTGAAGGAAAAGGAAAACTAACAAATTGGTCCATCCCTTTGTTTTTTTTTTGGGTCTTATAAATTCCAGGGGTGTTTTGGTGATCGCAACACCTTATGCTAGTGGCTTTGATCACTTTTATATTGCAAATGAAGTGCAATTTAAGTTTGATAGGTGTCTTCGTCCATTTTGTTGCATCTTTTCCTTAATCTATAATATTTTTTATCCCCATATCAAAAAAAATCTATAATATTTCTTCTTTTATCAGAAAAAAGTTAGTCCCTAAGATCACTTTCGTCAATACAGTCCGTTAACTTTTCATTAAATGGCAATTCGACCCTTGTCAATTAAAGGCTTTGTGAACATGATTGCTCTTTAGATTAAAAAAAAAGAAAAAAAGAAAACCCTCTGTTCCTTTCACCATTAGCAATCCCGCCGCTACCCACACCCAACCATTCATAATTGACACACAAATCCAATTTAACGGCAACCAGTTTTCACTATTGAAGGGTTCTTCACGAGTTTTTTTTTTTTCATAGGTAAGTGTGACCCCTTGTTGGTATGGAGATTGGAACTAAGGACTTCAAGATCTTTGCTTGAGTGCCCTTACCATTTCTCCCGCGGCCCACTCCTTGGGTTCAAACATGGGCGTTTTTTCGTTTGTAATTGTTTTTGGTGGATGGTTTGTCCGCTGTCAGAATTTTCTTTGCTTAATATAACAGATTTTTCTTTTATAAAAAACAGAAAAAAACACTGGCATCAGTAGTGAAAAAAAAGAAGAACAAGTGTGGCATGTGTGACCCAAGTGATTTGGACTAAGGCTGAGTTGACTTGAGTTTCACTCAGCTTTATTCAAATCTTTAAGATTATGATTGGGACTTTCAGACTTCCATGTCCCCTTTGAGAAAACCAAAAGACAAACAACCAAGACTTATAGAGAAATCAAAATGCAGGTACTACAACAGAAGCTTCCAATTTGAAAAAACTTACTGATATATATCATAGCATGTTCGGTATACTTGCAAGATAGCAAATTACCGTGGTCCTCTAAAAGATAAAGTTCTTATTCTCCAACAAAATTCAAAAAACATACTAGATATTTTTTTGCAATACTCTTTGTAGGGGAGTGACAAATTGGGTATGAAGCAGCTGATTGTACTGTTGACCATGTTCCAGGTATGCTGTGCAAAGGAATGGGTATATCTTGATGGCATTTAATAACAAGGTAGTGGAAACTCTTCTCTATTTTATTATTTTGCCTTAACACAGATTGAGCATGAAGTTTAGAAATAATATAAAGGTTGCGACAATATAATATCAATTGTATGCATGTAGGTGCTCTTCTTTTTTATTATAGCCCACCTGCAGGCCATTATGTAAGATGAAAAATTGATAAAGAAATCTGCATGGGTACACATTTCAAACTACGGCTGGGTAAATATTTCAGTTACTTGGTATTGAAGTCTTAAACCTCCTTCTAGAAGTTAGCAAAAAGTTAACATTATTCTAGATCATCCATGGCCCTCAGTTTTCCCCATCTAGGCTTTATTGACATATCTTTATCGTGTACAAAGAACTCCTAGGTGGATATGGTCTATATTTTCGGTGAAAACCTAGAAAACTAGAAGTAGAGAAAAATAGAAATGTCCCAAAAGAGAAGTAATGAATGGTGTAACAAAAGCTGCTTAAATGTTTGTTGATCTTTACATGAAGTCAACATAAAGATGGGTAGCAAATTTACACATTTGTGCACAACTAAAAGGGTGGAAAGTGAGAATTGCAACCATTCTAAATGTTTTAAGAGTAAACATTCAAGGAACCTGTTAGGAGATGAGGATATGAAGGAAAGATGGGTGATGAAAAAGGTATTTCCAAAGTTCACTAAATGAACTATAAGACACCTATCTATTGAAGGATATAGTATCTTTTAGAAAATTGGGATTATTATGCTTCTTGTTAAAACTAGTGAGGTCATGGTGAAGAGTGCACAAAAGTAGATGAAAATACACCAGGCTTTAGGTCCATATTGTTATTTTATCGAGGCTTGGTACTTCATAGGTTATAGAAGATCTTAGAATATCTTGGTTCACATATATATTTGGTAGACTAAGATGTTGATGATGGGAGGAAGACCAGCATAGTACCGTTTATGGAATCAAAGGAGATAAGCGGAGTTGTATACATATTGTGGTGTAATTTTTTGGGGGGTGTTTTCAAGATTAGAGTAAGAAGTCAATAGTGGTATATGAGTATTAGTTTAGATTTATGCTTGGCAGGATTTGGATAGTTGAAGGGATATCTGTTAGCTAGAAAGTATATATCAAGGGAGCTTTGAATGGTCATATGGTAAGTGGTTGTGTTGGGTATGAAATTGTGGACAGAGGATATGATTTTGCAAATAGATTGGATAGCAGTGCTTCACTAGCAGCTCTTTATATTTCTGCCAACATTTCTTTCCTTTTTCGTTTTGATTTCTAGTTTTTTTTTTTTTCATTTAGAGGAAAAATTGTCCTCATTTCTATTCTTCTCTTCTATTTAATTAATTTTTTTAATGAAAAAAAGGTTGATCACGTAACTTATAAAGACTTTGGGTTTTCAGGAAAGAGTCTGATCTCACAACACCCTGATAATAATCTTAAAAAACAAACAACATAGAGCGGATACTAGAAACCCATGTACTAAGTGGGAATCGATGTTTGGAGCTTTTAGGGGAGTGTCTGTAGATGCTATTGCAAGAGATTGGAGAGCTCTCTTTTTATTTTTTGATAAGTAAGAAAATTATAAATTAGAAAGCGTCAAAAAAGGTGACGGCGTCCTTGTACTCTAGGAGTATATACAAAAAAATAAACTAAGGAGAGACTATTAACAAAATCTACAAAGGAATGCGAGAGAGAAATTGAATTATTATCTCTCCTTTTTTTCATTTTTGTATTGGTGGATGGCTTGTTCGCTATCTTTGTACATTCTTTTCTTCTTCTAATAAATTCTTTTTTTATATCAATCTATATCTACTATAATAAATAAATCTCTATTATAAAAGTGTGAGCTATGGAAGAAATGGAAGCATAGGGTGAAGGAACGCTATTTTATTCCAAATAAGGATGATGTTAAAAAACTCTTGATTCCAGCAACGGATACTCAGGTAGGCCCCGTTTACTGGCCCGACTTGGTGGATTATTGGAAGCTTGAAAAGATTGAGGAATGTATACTCAGGTCTTTGCATGGTTGATGTACTCAAGCTTATATAATGTATAAGCTTATGTGTTGTGAATATGATTTGTATTTCAGGCTGAAGTTGAACGTAATTCTGCAAATCGTAAGCAACTTGAGTTCCCACACAGGACTGGAAGGACTTCACACGCTAATATTCGAGAAGAGGTAAGCTACATAACTAAAATGCTTATTGGGGTGCCCTCGTTGATGGGTGTGCACCATTGTTTTGCTGTTGTACATAAATGCTTTGTTGGGGTGCCCTTGCTTGATGGGTGTGCACCATTGTTTTGTTGTTGTACGTAAATGATTTGTTGGGGTGCCCTCATTTGATGGGTGTGCACCATTGTTTTGTTGTTATACGTAAATGCTTTGTTGGGGTGCCCTTGCTTGATGGGTGTGCACCATTGTTTTGTTGTTGTACATAAATTCTTTGTCTTAAATGATTTCTTAAACTTCATTTTAATAAAAAGTGAGCGAGAAATAAGACCTGTAGCTTTTCTAGCGACTCCTTGTAACGCATGAAAGTTTTCATGGCTTTCACCACCACATTTCCTTGGTCCTAGTGGTTCTGGTTTTGTTAATTAAAAAAGATCAGCTCTCTTTTTGTTGTTCACAATGATCTTTCCCTCCACAACCCCAAGTATAAACCACACCTTGTTATCAAGTCTCAACAATTTTGCAGTACAGCTCTCTGAAAGAAATAAACATAATGGAACTTAGAGCATTATACGCGTCTTCCAAAATATCAACACAAATGTTCAGCATATGGCAGATTTTAAATTTCTATTAAACCAACTTACCTTCATTTTCTCATAATAGTCCAACCTCAAGTGAAAGAATTCCTCTAGAACTGCACAAAAAGAAATTTGAAAGTCAAGTCAATGAATAAAATGAATTCAGTGAATATTCTCTGTGTGACTCGTTAGACAGGTTTCGTACCTTATCCTAAATTAGAACTTAGTTTGAGGCATTAGTTGATTGGAAACTACTTATTTTATTTCTCTTTCTATTTTCTGCTTAGTGCTGTCATCAACCCGCCTCCTTCCTCAGTTCATTTGAACCACCCAAAGAAGCTTTTGCCTAAAAATGATCTCTCCAGATTCAGTTCAGCCACAAGTTGTGAAGTTTTCTGATTGGGCCCATCATCTTCTCTCTCAATTTTTTGAAGCATTATCAAGTAAAGCGTACTCTTCCATTGTTACTATTTTCATTGCGATTTGATGGCATCAAACCATCTCATGGTACTTGAGCAGTTCTAGGAATCCTTTCCCTCCACCTCTGTTTTCTTCACAGTACAAGGAGAGTAGCCTGCCCTTCAATCATTATTCCCATGATCACCATCTTTCGGCGGCACCATTTACGGAGGAAGAACACCAATTTGCAGATCTGTAAGTCTAACTTTGAAGGTGGTTTCAGATTAATTACATGAATTGTATTCGTCCCAATAATTTTGTGTTGGATTCATCCCAAATCCGATTGTGAAACATCCATTGGTCCAGTCCATTTGGTTAACTATTTGTTCAGCTTAGTAGGAATTTGATTTTGTTTGTGTTGTTGGGTTTATTTTAGATGATTTTGCATTTACTTTTATACGTTTAATGCAAGCAACTAGTTATAAAGAGGATAAGAAACAGGTGCACAAGTGGTCTATTGATCCAAAAAGTGGAACTAAAAAGAAAAAACGTATAAAAGAGAGAAAGCTTCTATTAAAAATTGTTCTCCTGAATCTAATGATATCAGAGATTCAATCTCCACTAAAAGCATCCATATTGGATTCGTGTGAGGAAGGCACATAAATTTTTTGCTCTAAGAGGCAAAGGGGAATATTAGTCTTTAAATTCCTTGAATTATGATTGGTCTGGATACTCCAAATAATTGAGAATGTGCCACACATCCAAAACACCTTACTATGTTATTTACTGATGTAAATGGATTTCATTATTAATTTGACATTCAAGGGTTACTAGGGCCTCAAAGGAGAGACAATCTCTTCCAGTGTTAATTGCTAATTATATAATTTTTGTTGTAGGCTCGGACCAACTCACTGATGGACGATTTGAGCTAGCTATTTCAATGATGGACAACTTGATCTGTCTATTTCAATAGACACTTTTGTATAAGAAAGACACTTATTGAAACTTTAGTTTTTGAAGGGTAGTTGATCTATATACAATCTTTGTTTTATTGTACTTTTATGTAATTTTGAATGTTTTTTAGGTTATGTTTTTGACTAATTGGGTACCAATTAGAAACATATCTATATAATTAGTTTATGTTATGACTTCAATTCATTTCTATAAAATGTAATTGTTTTCCATTTGATAATTAGCATATATTTGACTCCAACAAATGGTAGTCATCTCATATTAAAACGATATCAAATACAAAAATAATTGGTCACAAATGGTATTTGGAAGGGCATCAACCGTGCCAAATACTACGTTGGGAAGCCAAACACAATAGTCCCAAACACTATTTGGGAGGGCAAAAAAACGGTGCCAAAAACTTTTTGGGAGGGCAACTGAACCGTCCCTAATACTATTTGGGAAGGCAACCAAAACTGTGCCTAATACCATTTGGGAGGGCAACCCGACAGTGCCAAAAAACTATTTGGGACGGAATCAAAACCGTGCCTAAATCTACTATTTGGGAGGGCAGATAAACCGTGCCAAATACTATTTGGCACGGTTCAACAAAACCGTCCTAAATGCAAGTATTTGGCACGGTTCAACAAAAATCGTCCCAAATGCACGCTAACTGGCACCACACTATCAAACCGTCCCCTTTGCCGTCCCAAATAGTATTTGGGACGGTTTTGAGCCGAGACAAATGTATTTGGCACCCTCGTATTTAGGAAGGAGCCAAAACCGTCCCCAGACCGTGCCAAATACTATTTGGGACGGTTTTGGCAGTATTTGGCACGGTTTTTTGCCTTCCCAAATACCCCATTTTCTTGTAGTGTTTCTTCCTTTTTCTTACACTATTTCTTTTACTCTCTCTCTCTATCTTTCCTCTCCTTTTGCCCGGCTATCTCAAAACTAACTATCTCCTCTTGAGCCGGCCTCTCACTCTTATTTTCGCACACACTCTCCTTTTTCTTGGTTATCTCATAAATCTTACTATTCTCTTTAGCCAAACTCTCTTTATTTTCACTCAAGCTCTCCTTTTTTGAAGGCTTTTCTATATTCTTTTCCTCACTAGCCTTTCTCTCTTCTCTCAAGCTCTCCTTTTGTGAAGGCTTCTCTATATTCTTTTCCTCACTAGCCTTTCTCTCATTTAATTTATTTTCATCTTCAAGAACTTGATTTGTTGTAGGTGGAACGTGTTGTGAAGTCTCGAATGCAAGCTCCATTAGTTCTCGAAACTCTTTCAACCTTCGCTCTTCTTTTCTCTTTCTAATCTTTCCTCTCAAACTTCTCTCTTTATTCTTTCATGATTTTCTTTCTCAATTTTTTTCTCATCAGTTCTTTTCTTTTCATTCTTCTCCTTATGTCTAACCATAACTCTAGATTTCGGTTCTGAAGGTTTATCTTTAAAATAATGAACCAGGAAGAATTGTCTTCGCATCACCCTTTTTAATTCAGCCCAAGTCTCAACTTGAGGCCCTCTACTCCTAAATCTCCATTCCCTTAATCCTTCCCACCAATCTGCAGCATAATCATAAAACTTTATGGTGGCAATTCTAACCTTCTTAAGTTCAGATATGTTTTGACCTTCAAAGATTTCCTCCATCTTTTTCTCCCACTCTAAATATACTTCTGGATCATTTTTACCATAGAAGGCTGGAATTTTGAATCTAACCCCTCCATGTTCTCCATTCTCCCTATGTTTATGTTTAGGTAAATCTGTTTTTGTTTTAACAACATATTTTAATTTTTCA
The DNA here is from genome assembly GCA_013146195.2 of Codonopsis lanceolata. Classification (NCBI taxonomy): domain Eukaryota; kingdom Viridiplantae; phylum Streptophyta; class Magnoliopsida; order Asterales; family Campanulaceae; genus Codonopsis; species Codonopsis lanceolata. Next base: position 28,414,324 of record CM028380.1, read on the forward strand.
TTCATTCCCATCTTCAACCTATCAAAACTCACTCTCATCTCCTTTGTTTGCTCCCTAACCATTTTATCAAACTGTGTGTCATCTCTTCTAACAAACTACTACCCGTATCGAGTTACTTTTCATGGTGTTCTGCAAGAAAAAGCGTTAGTAATAAAATTTGCTTATACCTCACACTCTGTGAGAGGTGCAATGAATTGAGAGTAATCATAGTCTAAATTTCTATTTTATTGTCTATTGAATTGAGCTTAAATATTTGTAGATATAGTTGTAATAATTAAGTACTCACATATTTAATATTAATGAAATGGTTTTTGAGTTGGGGACATTTAGGTCATTTCGTTGTATGTAATAATAAAATATTGTACATATTTAATCATAGTGATAGTAGTAGTAATCTCACATATTTAATGACAAATGTTGTATTTAAAAAATATTCTAAATTTTATAAAAGATTTTATTTATTTATTGTGTTCTCTATTAATAATTTTACTTTTTCTTAATCCCTGCGTTATAATAATTTGTTCAGTTTATGTACATATCGAACTCACAATCTTTATGGTTAATTTTATTTTTTCACTTCATGTTGCTTATGCATAATTTGGTAGAAAAAGATATATGACGTGCGTTTAACGCACATGTATAAAACTAGTTAATCGTAAATAAAGTTGCTAAAAAACACTATTAAAAATATAATAGTAGAAAATATAATTTTTTAAATAAATTATGATATTTTTTATGTTATTTATGATTATTATTATTATTTTGATTAATTGAAAGAAAAATTGGTGAATTGACCCGCCTAATCCATAACCTTTGAAGTAGGCATATCAATGGATCGGATATGTATCGGATATAGGTAAATCCGAATCCGATCCGAAATCATATATCACCGATCCGATCCGATCCGATAATCTGATGGATCAAGTGTATGTAAATCCATATCCGAATCCGTTACCCGTTAACATATCCGATCCGATCCGAAATATAAATATATGAATAAAAAACAATTAAAATATGAAATGGAGGAAGATCAAAGACAACATGCATATATAATTGTGTATATTATGTATATGTATAATAAGAAATATGTTATTTTCGGATCAGATCAGATCCTCAACGGATCGGATATAGCTAAATCCATATCCGATCCGTTAATAAATAAATTATCGGATTCAGGTTATTGGACCATTATACAAATTCATATCCGAAATTTTAAATCGGATTTGGACCAAAATCTGATCCATTAACAGGCTTACTTTGAAGGGTTGGGTTGAATCGATAATTTTTTGACACATCATATTTCATAGGTTGGCCTGTCCCACGGTCCCACCCAACTAAACGATGGGTTATAACAGATTACGGATTGACCCGACGTATCAACCCACCTTACAACTGTAATCCTTTCTCATAAAAATATTGGTCTGAGTAACAAAAGGACTAAGTCAAAATAGTACTTCTAAGTCAAAGCAAAACCAACAGCGGAGGAGAGGCAGCGTCAAAACTGAAGGCTGGTTAGTAGAGAGAGAGAGAGAGGGTAGGTGAGTGATACCCTCCCCCCACCAAATCCCCTCATATTCCCACCGAACCAAACCCCCACTTCAGTTCTCCTCGTTTACGTCGATACTTTATTTCAAGGATTAGTTTTTCTTATCCAGATTCCCATTTTTGTTTAGATTTATCATACAACGTTCATATAAACAGTTTAGCGGGGTGGGACAGGCCAACCCATTGTTCCCCTCTTCTTGTGATAAACATACCCGAAATGGATTTCTTACAAGCACCAGAGATCCAGATTGGCGTTGCCGTTGCTCTTGTCGCCGTTGTTGTCACTGGTGCTTACTTGTTATCCTCCAAGAAACCCAAAGGTTTGATCTTTTTTGACATGGGTTTGATTTCCTTTACTGGGTGCTTTTCTTTCTTTTTTTTTTCCTTTTTAAAATTCTTTCAATTATTTATGTTGGTTTTGATCGTACTCAACAAACACTTATTAACTGTGTGATGTGGATCTGTTTCACGATCCGGAATCAAATCAAAAGTGGGTACTAGTGTGAATCTAGCGAAAGATTCTAAATTTTAGTTTATGCATATTTAATACTCTCTTGATCCTCGTTAAGAATCTACTTCAATCTACTTCTTACTTTTTCTTCTGCCTACTCGATTAGATTTTAGTCGATTTTCACTGAAGATTTATTTACATTCAAAAAATGTTGCAATTTGTTGTTTTTAATATTGAAATTTTACTGCTTGAATAGTTTAATTATGAAGGGATATATAATTAGCATTAAAGTTGGTCATAATTACAAAAATGCTTGGTGATAACCAATATTTTAATATCAAATATGAATGGTAAAGTTGAAATGTTAATAAACATAATTTTTTGAAAGTGGACTATTAAATTGAGATGTAAGATTTCTGTTTGAGTATTGATTTGATATATGCTTGTTGAATGTAAGGAAGCAGGTATGCTCTTACTAGTAGTTTACACTTTACAATTGGTCTTTATTTCATTTGGGTTATCTGTAAGTTGATAAATTGAATGGTCTGTGCTTTAAATAGTGTGCCTAGATTCCGAGAACTTCAAGGAATTCAAGCTTGTGAAGCGTACACAGCTTAGCCATAATGTCGCCAAGTTCAGATTTGAGCTTCCTACTCCTACTTCAGTTCTGGGTCTTCCTATTGGACAGCACATAAGTTGCAGGTCTTTATGTTCAATTTTATGTTGACTTTCCTTTACTCTTTGTCTAAATCATTATGATACGTGGTTTTGAAAATCATGTGGATGGTTGTACTTGATCAAACAGGGGTAAGGATAGCCTAGGCGAAGAGGTTATTAAACCATACACCCCAACTACTCTGGACACTGACGTTGGATATTTTGAGTTGGTTATAAAGGTATTTCCTTTACACTCTTCAATTGACAGGTTATGTGTGCACCTCTTGTCTTGTTTTGTATTCATTGCTGTTTTTTGCATAAGTAGATGTACCCTCAAGGAAGAATGTCACACCATTTCCGGGAGATGCGTGTTGGGGATCATCTCTCTGTAAAGGGACCTAAGGTACATATCCTTGCCAGTATGGTGATTTTCATTAAATTCTTTGAGCTGCGTGGTTATTAGCAAAACGCTGTTGCTATTGCGTCTTAATTTGTTATGTCGTGAGATATCTCCTTCACATATGGGAAAAAAGTTGTGGATATGCTCCATATCTCATTTTGTCTTCTTGAAATCCATGGTTTTGTGCGTGCCTGTTATCCCTTTAAGGGCACATAGTGCCTTGTTGCATGTTTATTAATACGCCTAAATCTTTATGTTGAGTAGAAATTTAATATTGATGCTCGACGAAGAATGTCCAAAATCACATTTACTTGTTTATGTACGCAACTTAAAATTTTCCAACTGGCATGTGGTTGTAGGTCGGTGTTCCTATTTCATTATATCATAGCATTTTCCAAGATTTTCCTTGATATGGTCTAAGAGGTTTCTTGATAAGTTGATATGTTTCGTATGTTTGTGAAATCCACAGTTTCTTACATTCTTGGTATCATTTAACAACTGAATATAGTGCTAGCTAGTTGTTACAGATGTTTTAGTGGGATAAAATCTTCACATTTTGTAGAATTTTAATTTGTTGCTCGTCAAGGAAAGTTCTAAGCACATTTGCTTGGTAGTATATGCAGCTTAAATTCTGTCCTATTATCACATGGGAAATGCTATCCAAACTCCGTCTGAGTTGACACATATGGCCAAATTTACTTTATCAGAGATATTCCCTTCAGATGTTTTTGGAACTATTGTGGTATAAGAAGCAGATAATCAAACTTTATGACATGTGGAGAACGATGTGTAAGATTTTACCAAACGTCCAGATGTGACAAGAACTTGCTTTATCAATTTACTCATCTGAGTACCAGATGGAGGTTGTCGTCCTGCAACATTTCTTTAGAAGACTCCAATCGGGAATTCTAGTGCATTCTAGAGTTGTCACCCAGAGTATGGGATACCATTGTACTCACCAACCAAATAGGCATCTGGAGCCAAAGAATTTTGCCATGGATGACCTTTATATCAGACGACCTACAATGACCTAAGGATTAAACTCCCATAGAACTCCGCAAGGGAACTATGCAGCTTTCAGGGGCACCTGAACAGCATGTGGAAGTGTCTAAAGGGCTTCAAGAGAAGTACATGCACCTTGTGAGAACACCTGAATCTGTGTTCTAAAATTTGCTATGTGGTCCAGACGAGCGCCTAGGCTAGGCATAGAATTAAGGCATAATTACCTTGAGTTTTTGATTTTTTTTCTTAATATAACTTGATAACAAGCATTAAACCTTCAAAGATACTAATTGTAAATTTCACCATATACTCTTGAAAGAATGATCACGTTACAAGATAGATTAAAATTTGAAAGTAAAACTTGGTATTCAAGACGATTCCAACATTTAAAACAACACAACAATAGTCAATAGCTCATTTTCAATACACCATAGGTCCATTAACAAATTACAAATTTACAATTAGATCTGGAGTTGTCAAAGGCGCTCGCCTTTGGCGCCTGAGGCGAGAGGCGAGGCGAGGGTTTGTTGCCTGAAGAGAGTTGGGCGAGTCAGGCACTAAATGCAGGCGTAGATCTGAGATTTTCCATTCAAGATCTAGCCTTCAATATTAGATGTTAATGAAATCTAATAGCACAGATAGCTTTGTCTCTACCTGGTGAACTCATCTGGGCTTTTCACATCGCCGGAGGATGCCGGAATTAGCCTCACGCGCCGGCGTTGAAATTTTCTTACCGGAGTATCACAGTCCTGGTCGCCGGCTCCCTGCAAACTGCTTCCCGTGGTTGGTTTGTTGATTGGGGGAGATTAAGTCTGATTTTGTAATTTCTTTTGTTTATTTTATTTTATTTTTTTCTAATGTGCTGTGTTGCTGTATCTGATATCATTACTTGGGGTTTATTTTCCTTTCATTTTTAGGCGTTTTATTTATTATTTATTATATTTTTAATTTGGGATTCGGGATTATTTGAATTTTTCATTTTGTTTTTGGATTTTACTTTATTTTTAAAAAAACTTATTTTCTTTGGTTGCTTAACTATTTATTATATTATTATATTACTTGAAATTTTAAACTAGCTCAGAATTTCATCATATATATTATGTTAGAACTTAGTTTCATGTACTATGTTTACTTATAACATGTTTTGTTGATATTTGTTAAGCTATATGTATTTTATATATTTTTTCTATATGTATTTTATATATTTTTTCTTTGTTTTTTTTTTCCGTGAGTGCCTTTTTAGCGCCTCGCCTCTCGCCTCAAATTTGGACCTATCGCTTTTTTGGCGCCTCTCGACTTTGATAACTATGATAGATCAATAACTCTAAATTGATTTATTTATTATTTTTTTGTAAAATGGCCCAAAAAAAGTCATTTAGGGCCAAAGATTTTTAAATAACATAGAGACAAAGCTGGGTGTCTACGCACCGATTTCCCACCTGGACGATCTTCTAGCCAATTTACTTGATTTCTCAGTGCCAGACTGGGTGGCACCTTGCGCCTAGGCGGTGCCTTTGCTGGTTTTTAGAACATTGACCGGAATACATTTGGGTCTTGGATTGGCGGCTGAGATCAAGAGGACGTCTAGGTGTACGTCTCCGTTGATCTGCCCAAAGACAAGTAATGTCTTAGAGTATCCTGATTCCTGAGCCACTTCTACGGTGGATCTTGGTAACCAGTAAACACAGGGAACTCTTATCTTGTACAGTGTATAGAAAAAAAAAAACTGATGGCTATTTTACGATTCAAAAAGTTACTAGGCACTGCAATTTTTGGAATCGTAATGGAACTGAAAGACCAAGCCAGTTGAGACAGGTTTAGCCCACTTTTTGGGTTCTCTGCATCTCATATTCTGCCATACTTTTAACTAATTAACTTTCAAACTTATGAAACTAAAAGGTTGTCATGCAGCAGCTTTGATTTCTTATAATAAAAGTATGATTTTAGTAGTCCCTCTGTTGATTGAGAAACATGCAAAAAACTGTGATCTCAAGATAATTTTGTAGATACAGAATTCACAGAAAAACAACGGACAACATTATTCTGTTTAAGAAATTACTCCATGGAATATACTGTCAGAGATGCATTGAGTGGTAAATAGATCAATAACATTGAACACTATGTTATGTGTAATTTACTTGTAATCAAGTAACTTGTTCCACATTTCATATGCTTTTGTGCACTCACTCTGCAACTATATCCTTTGGAAATACTTTGTGGCTATCAACTCTTTATACGTTAACTTGTCTATGACTTTGTTGATTGTCATTTGAGTTGATCTCTTTCGTATTTGCTCTAGAAATGTTACTGATGCTTAATGGATGTGAAATTACTACTGCTCTGAAGGTACTAATATCTAACCCGTGTATGACTTTAGGGCCGTTTTAAGTATCAACCTAACCAGGTGAAAGCATTCGGAATGCTTGCTGGGGGCTCTGGCATCACACCAATGTTCCAGGTATTTAAATGTGGATCTACGTTGTAGCTTTTTAAAAATGTTGAGATTTATGCTTAGATGAGAAGCTGTTATATGAGAGTGTTGATGTTTATGCATTGCATTCTTGGTTCTGTTTTTGGTTTAGGTCGCTAGAGCAATTCTAGAAAACCCAAAAGACAAGACCAAGGTGCATCTAATCTATGCTAATGTCGCATATGAGGACATTCTTTTAAAGGTAAGTGATGTATCTTTTTTTAGTCTGTCCTTTTTAAACAACTGCATGTTATAGGGGATCCAGTATCTTCTAACATGTATAACACATCAAGTGGGCATGGAATTACACTCGGTTATGGTCTTTCTTTATATTTTGGTGCCGGTTGAATATGCATTCTGTAGTTAACATTTGTGTGTATATATATTGGGCTGATAATTGTTTTCCCTTGATAACCCTTCATTTCTGTAAGAAATGTTTTGTTTGGTTATGAAACACCACAAATGTTTTGGCTCATAAGAATTTGTGTGCATTTCAGGTTTTAGGTATAGTATTAGAACCTCATATTTGTGTTTGTGCCCATGTGTGGTTACTGAACGGCAGCATGTTTTATACGAGTAGTACTAGTTGAAGATGAACGTGGTTAATGCCATTGAAATGAAATTTTAATTGCAGGAAGAACTGGATGCACTTTCCCGCGACTATCCTGATAACTTTCAAATATACTATGTGCTGAATCAGGTATACTTAATATATTTATTTAATGATCAAAATGGTGATTAGATTCCATTGTTGTCTTCTGGTGGTAAAAAGGAGATCTCAAGTGAGACATCTTTGGTCCTCTGTCTTTATATATAAACTGAATTGTATTTGATACATTTGGCAGCCACCAGAAGAATGGAACGGTGGTGTTGGGTTTGTATCCAAGGAAATGATCCAAACTTACTGCCCTGCACCTGCACAAGATATTAAGGTATGTTTTCACCTGTTATGCTCTTGTCCCCTTTAGAAACTTCTTTTTTTGTTGAGAAATATTTCATTGAGAAACTCGTCACCCCCTCCATTCCAAAACAAGTGTCCAATAGTGTAGACACCCCAATCTAGAATCCCGAGTTTTAAGAAAGTCGAATGTGTAATTTTCCTCTAATACCCTAAAAGTGTTCCTTATTGGTGTTCTGATTGTTCTGTTTTCATCTCACACATAATAAAATTATTATAAACAATTTGGTTAAAAAATCTTTCTTAAAATGGAAAAGGGGTTTGGAACGTCCCAAAATAAAATAACAGACACTTAACTTTGAAACTAGTGATGGCAATAGGAAGGGATTGGATATGAATTTCATTTCTTATTTCCGCCTCGATAAAACATTTTCATTCCCATTCCTGTCCCATTCTCATGATGGGAAATAAAAGGCAATTCCATTCCCTACCCATTACAAATTTTTAATTCCCATTACCGCCTCATTTGACCCTATTTGCAGTTGCTTAAGAAGAATACTTAAAATGAAGATGGAAGATATAATTAGTTTTATTGTTCTGATTTATGGGATTCCTATTCCATGCAAAAGTAAGTTAATTATAAAAATATAAGCTACCACAATATGTCAGCTAATTCTTGGATACACAAAATTATTTTTTGATAAGTATTATATAAGAATAGCGTCAAAACAGGTGACGCGGCCTATGTACAATAAAGAGAAAATACAAGAGATCTCAAGCTACACGAGATGGAGGGAATCCCCTATCACATCTAGATAGTGAGTAGGGGTCTGGGAAAGGTCCACTGACTCTGGGCACCAAGAAGATATAGTGCGCAGCCAAGTATCTTTAAGCTTCTCTAAAGTCCCTTCCTTGTTATCAAAAAGCCCTCCTATTCCTTTCCTTCCAAATGACCCAACAAAATTCTTGGATAAACAAAATTATGATCACAATTGTTGTTAATAGAGTTATATGCTTACTAAAATAATACTCTCTTCATTTATTATTGATAGTCAATAATTAATCTCTCTAAAAAGTCTAACGTGTATATATATATATATGTATGGACGCACACACATGTGCATTTAAATGGGATGGGGCACAGCATTTCCATTCTGGTTGGAAAGTGAAAACTGGTTTTCCATTGACACCCCAATTTCACTTATTAATTTCCGTTACTGTCCTATTAGGGATGGGATGGGTTTTCCATTCATCTCGCCTCGTTGCCACCACTATCTAGAACAGAGGGAGTAATACCTATCCTTTTTTGAATGCAGTTACTTCAATTCTATACAAAGTTGCCACATGCTTTAATGTAAAGACAAGATGATTTAAAACTTTGATATGTAAATAAATATTCCTGCTGTCCCAAAAATAATAATTATAACAATAGTCTCACGTTCTATTTTTGTTTGTTTTAGAAAAATAATCCCTTTTCTAAATTTTAACCCATAAACACACATTTTTTTTCTCAAAATTTTGCAGTCTTTTAAATATCAGATCTAAATGTTTTGCACAATAGAGTTGCTTATAAAAAAATGTATTGCACAATAGAGTTACCATGTTAGTGCAATTTATAGAAAATATGTAGAAGAAAAAATGTAATTTTAGACGTGACAAATGAGACTACTTTTTTTTTGGGACGTATTGACAATTGGGGCAAATTCTTAACATGGAACCTGCAGGTTTTGAGATGCGGCCCACCACCAATGAACAAGGCCATGGCTGCTCATTTAGACGCTTTGGGATATGCACCGGAGATGCAGTTCCAGTTCTAATCTTATTATTTGGGGGTCGTAAGCCATCCTTCTCAACACAGTTAGCCTTTTTTCCATTGATAGAGTTTGTATGTTCATTGTGGTTGGTGGAACTTTTACATATTGGAACCTCTGTAATCTTCTTGGCTGTACTGAACTATAATAATAAAGTTTCTGCGGATTAGTGAGTCATGATCAATGTTGTTTATGTGAAGTTCCATCTCCACTGATTTTTTTCATTCTTCTTTTTTTGCTGTTGCTTGGCCTAATCTGGTCTACCAGCTCATAGGAACTGTACCCTAGTGGTGTAGTCCAGGAAGCCATCTCTAACTGCAAAGCTTTCCCTTCTGCCTCTTGTACTTTTTCAATCTCAATCTTCTCTGAACCACTGAGTAACATTTTGCATCCAATTCATATCATTAATTTCCCAACTCTTTACCCTAGAAATTCCTCGTTTTCCCACCTCCTGTACTTGCACCCTTTTCACTCATGCTCTCTATCTCTCCGTCTCACTAACCATTTACATTGAAACCACCACCCAATCTTCCTCTCTTTAGCAACAACCCTTTGCCTAGAAATTCCTTGTTTTCCAACCTCCTGTACTTGCACCCTTTCTCTCACACTCTCTATCTCTCCGTCTCACTAACCATTTACAAGGAAACCACCACCAATCTTCCTCTCTTTAGCAAAAACTGTTTGCTCTAGAAATCCCTTGTATTCCCACCTCCTTTACTCGAACCATTTCTTTCACGCTCTCTATCTCTCTGTCTGACTAACCATTTACACTGAAGCCACCACCTAATCTTCCTCTCTTTAGCAACTCCTATGATTTGAATTATCGGGTATGATTAGCTGACCGAGTTCTAGTACTTATGCTTTTCTGTAATGGTATCGCGATGCGGTACAGTGGTTGCTGGTTGGTGCATTGTTGGGGCTGTGAAGGTAGGAGGTGATCAAAGGGAAAATGTAAGGGGAAGTTTTGTTTGTTTGTTTGTTTGTTTTTTTTTAAAACCAAAGGGGGACTCCTTTTACAGCAGGTCGTATTGGATCCATCTATGGGGATGAAATTCGATGGAGTTTTACCGGTTGCCCTATGCCAATGGAACTGGTAAAAGCCAGGCAAATGTTGCTTATGTGAATTGGACTATTGACCTAGTGGAGTGTATTTGATTCCAAATTGTCTATCACTCCTAGTCACATTCCTGCCTCATTGAATCTTAGTAATATACGTGTTCTTATCATTTTTTTTGCCTTTTTTGTACAAGACACACGTAAGACTAAAATTAAATGTAATAAGGAGTTAGATAGACGATTTGGTTTCATTGTATTTTACCACCGGTCTCAAACTTGGGTACAATCCACTTGGGTACATAGTGGATTGTACTCTTTGATTTCAAATAATTGTCTTATTTTCCTTTTTTTTTTGTCTATTGCAAAATAGTTGTTTTGTTTTAAAACTTTTTGTTTTTGAAAAATATTTTCATCACTTTATCCTCTTTCTACATACTTAAATTATGAATTTATGATAGCCTGTTCAAGGATATTAAAGGAAACTATATATTACATTTATATTTATAATACAATCAATTATTTTTTTAAACAGTGTATTGAGTCAAAGAAATGTTTATTTTTAAATCGAAGGAGTAGTCATACACGTGTCCTTGTTATTTTTTGATTATTTTTGTACAAGATATATGTAAGGTTAAATTAAATGTGACAGTGAGTGAGATAGGCGATTTGAAGCTATTGTATTTTACCTCATGTTTGAAACTCGACCACTTGACTACGATAGTTGATTTTATTTTATATGAAATTACTAAATTTACATTTATTATCTATTTGCACTTAATCTGCACTAAATTTACATACATTAATGTATATGTATTGCTAAAATTATTTAAAACTAATTTTTTTTTAAAGAACTACTCCCTCCGTTCAACTCAAAGAGTATCTGTTTAAAAAGTCAAATTATTAAGAGGATATATAAATGTTATTGGAGTTAGTCATAATTACTAAAATATTTAATTACAAGCAATGTGCTTACGACACAAGTAGAGGGTAAAAGATGAAATGCTATGTAAATTATATACATAATTTTAAAAGTTGATTCTTAAAGTGAAACATTTCAAAATAATATAATAGACTTTTTATCTGAAACGGAAGGATCATTATTACAAAAAAGAAACGATAGGCAGTTAGGGGCAAAACCAGGGAGTTGGGCTAGGTGCAACCATCTCTCCATCCCAAGGTTTATCCTTACAAAAAAGTACAGATTTCATTTTAGTTAAATACTTTATTACTCTATTTTGAGATATATCACTAAAAGAGTCGAATATAAAAAATTATACTTATGATTTCCTCAAGTCTTCCAATTTGACCCTCTATATTATCTATAAGAGATTACGTTCAAATATTTTTGTAATTATGTTCTACTTCAATACTACTTATATATTCCATTGTTTTAAAAATCGACATAGGCGCTAGGCCTAGAATTTTGACAAATCGGCTAAAAAATCACTCAGTCGCCCTACTCGCTCTAGGTATTGCTTATATATTAAAGTTTTAACCCAAAATAATGTCATTTTGGGCCTTTTAAATTTATTATTATTATTATTATTATAAATTTCAATTTCAAATATTGACAATTTGTAATTTGTTAATGAAACTATGAAGTATTGAGCCATTGACTATTTTTGTAATATTTGACATCTTAGAATGATATTAAATTGCTGGTTTACTATCGAAACTTAACATTATAATATAATAATTATTTTAAAGTTATTTGGAGATATTTACTATTAGTAAATTGAAGTTATAATAAAAAATATTGAAAACATGATAATAATGTTTTATTTCTAAGGATGTCCTACACTTTTTGAAACACTAATATAATCATTAATTATTAGAATTTTAAACGTGTAATCTTTGGCTAGAACGGAACGACTATATAGGTATGACCTTGTACAAAGTGATACCTCAATGTTTCTTAAGAATACACATTTTGATGTAATAATCTGTTCAAAAATTTATTTCAAATAAAAACTTAGGCTTCAAACCCAATTTGGTCACCCTATTTTTTCACTTTTTTCAATAAGCTAACTCTACTTTTTTTTCATAATTTAATCATTGTACTTGGTTACATAATACACCCTATCCAATTTTTAATCACTTTTTTTAATCACCCCATCCAATTTTTTGGATGAAAAACTAACTTTAAACATTTGTAAATATTTGAAAATACCTTTAACTACATCATGTGTTACTCACGTGTCACACCTCCGGTGAAATGGTGTGGTGTCATTTTCACACAACAAAAGGGCATTTTAGTATTAAATTCAATGGGATAATTTCACTTTTAGCACACCCAACTAAAGGTCAATTTCACTTTTGGTACCCCCATTTCCTACATCATCAAAGTTGATTACAAACGTTTCCCAATTTCATCACTTTTGCTCATTTTCGTCAATTGGCGGTCAATTAGTAACGACTAACCTGCTAAAGAAGGTTACGAAGGTTGGGAACCGGCTAAACTTGGCAACCGGCGAGGGAAAGAGGTAAGTATACAAACTCCTCTCAATTTCCCCCAATTTCTTCTCGTTCATGCCCTAGTTTCTTCCCCAAAGTCTTCTCCTTTCTCATTTCTAGCTCTAGCCCTAATTTCTCACCCAATTTTTCCCCATTTTCATTACAAAGCTTTATTGATACCTGAAATAGGGGGATCTGGTGTTCTCATTAACAATTTTGACCTGACTAATTTTCTTCACAACCTTCATTCCTTCCAATACTTTTCTAATCACCAACGTCGAAGCGATCAATTCTTGTGAATCTTTGGTTACAATCACGAACTCCGTCCCATCAGGATCTTTTCCAACTTGTTCTTCATCGATTTCCAGGTTCCCTTTACGGGCAACTAGCATCATCTTTGGTGGTGGCTTCGTTGGATCCCTCACAACAATACAAACACTTCCAATCACATTCTTTGTCCCCAAACTCTATTCATTCTGTTCAGGAATGAGGTTGTCAGCTTCCAAATTGGTTCATGTTTGCTTTGCAAGTTCAGCATCAACCCCGTATGATCTAACCTCACCGTGTTACACATAATTCGGTGTAATCTTAATGAAGTCTTTCCTCATGTAACTGATACATGTTGCACCACACTAACTAGACCACTGAACGTGGCAACCCCAGCAGGAGCACTGTCAGTATTTAGCTCAATAAAAATTCTTCCAATAGGCTCCTCATTAATCAAAATATCAAGAAATGTTTGCATTGTGGGAACCTTTTCTATAGTAGTAGCGATATTAGTTTCCTTTGGGATCTCTTTTTGCTCCACAGTTTCGTTGGTAGTCTCACATTCCCCATCCGTAGTAGCAATAGTAGTTTCCTTTGGGATCTCTTTTTGTTCCACAGTTTGATCTGTTATCTCCCCATTTTTAGTAGTAGTTATTTGTGTTGGGATGTTATTTGTAGTCAAAGGAGTTTCTTCTTCTGCAAATGCCTTAGACAGATGAAATGGGTGTAGAGCCTGAGAGCCCAAGAGTAGGAGCAATGATGATTTGGTGGAGATTGCAAGGCCTCGTCGTGATATTTTGAAGCATTGCTTGAGGATGGGAGGAGATGGAGATGGAGAAGTGGGTATGTTTTGGATTGGGGTAGGAGATTGTATTTGTGGTGTTTGAACAACTTTTGGGTCTTGCAACATCTTAATTTGTTTTGGTGGAGACCGGAGATTTGAGCTGTTATTTGATTGAGTTGGAGTATATGGAGGGTGTTGTGATTTTTATGGACTAGAACTAGTAGCCAATCTATAACGATTATGATAGGAATGTCAATTACTCACCAGGAACAATGGAGGGATTGATTTTGAGGGTTTGGGTTCGAAGGAGAAGAGGAATTCGTGTGGGGAAGAACATTGGTGGGAAATGAGAATGACACGCATTTCTATCACCTGTTGCCAAGTTGGAGCTAGTTCCCAACCTTTGATAACCTGTTCTAGCAGGTTAGTCATTAATAGTTGACAGTCAAGTGACGAAAAGGATAAAAAAAAAATGATGAAATTGAGAAATGTTTGTAATCAACTTTGAAGATGTAGGAAACTGGGTACCAAAAGTGAAATTGACCTTTAGTTGTGGTATCAAAAGTGCAATTATCCCTAAATTCAACTGTAAAATCCCAATTCCGAATTCCATCGACACAAAAAGATCATCCACCCTGAATTCAGAGGAATCTCTGCAATAAAATCCCCCACACAAACACTTTAGCTCCTCCCCCATCATTATAAAAGCCCCCCGACACACACTCAAATACTCTCTGGCACCAAATTACACTTTCTTCGATTCCAGCCCTTCTTTCAAGTTCTCTTACCGTCCCAACGATTCCCTCAATCCCTTCATCTTGATCTTCAAGACTGGAATTAGACACTTTGGTTCTCCGATTTCTAGTCCGATAGACATGATCACCGAATTCAATTTCATCGGCGGTCAGAATCCTAGCTTCTTTATCAACTTCAAGCCTAAATTTGGCGACTTGGCTTTGAAAAAAAACTCAGATGTCGGTTTTTAAGAAGGAATTAAAGGCTAATGGTGCAGTTCCCTTTGTTCCTTCGTTCTAGTTCTCTCTCTTTCCTTTTGTTTATACTTGTGAAAATGAGAAAGAAAAAACCTGATTAACTTGACTTGTGCTTGTGCACAACATGTTTCAAACACAAAAGAGCATCGATGTTTTTTAGATTAATATATAATTTGGTCCCTGAATTTAGAATTTCTCATTTATATGGTACTTGATGTTGAACATTTCCTATGGTGACTTTTCAACCTAACTTTGGACTTCATATTAGTCCCTGGTGGCGTTATCTTGGAAGGAACGTTAATTTTTTTTTGTGAAATGATAAAATTACCCTCACTAATTCTAATGAATATATATGTTGTCAATTTATTGCTCAGTTGGAAATTGACCAAGTATAAAATAAAAAGAAAAAAGAGATTGAAATAAAAAATAGAGGACAAAGCCAACCCCACACAACAGCTACCCTACCCCCTCCCTCCACCCACATACACACGTACACATACTCCCACCACACTCACCTTCTTCTCCCTCTTCCCACCTTCACCAAACAACAACCCATCTCCCTCCATCTCTTTCTCCTCCAATAAACCCATTGAGCGTAAGGGCTAAATGACTTTAGCAAAATAGTGACGTTGAAGAAACTGGAAAAGAAAATTCAAGAAAAACAAGGAGTGTTCTTGGAATCGGAGAGAGGCAAAATGGGTGGAATTTGTGTAGGTAAATTGGTGTGTGGAGGTGGGTTTTTTCAATTATTAAGTGGGTTGGGTCCGGATGGGACTAACCTCTTCTTTACGTCATATCTTGGAACAATTTCATCGTCGATTGGCGGAGGTGGTGGCAACGACGATGATGGTGGAAAGTGGTGGACTTTTTGGAGGCGGTAACAAATAGGAGGTGGGGTTTGAGGAGGGCAGTTCGCAATCGAGCCACATGGAGAAGCAATAACCTTAGAGATTTTGAATGCAACATCTTTCAGGTATTTGGGCTTGAAATTTAATGTCTGCATTGTAGAAGATCTACCAAGAAGAAGCAGTGTCGAGTGTCATTACTCATTAATACACATTGGTGCTATCAATGTCGGGAGCCAGTTCGGCTTAGCCGTAAGTTGGTTTGCCCCTTCTGCAGCTTTTATAAGACAAAGAATGGTAGGAAGAAACTCAAACTTAGATCTTAGAGTGAGGTCTGGTGCAGGCCCTAAGCATGTCATTGCATTAGGTTCCGGTCCATGCATGGTTGATATTCCGACGCCTACCTTCCTTAATGGTAGTCCATTCGGACACAAGCGAGAAAATACCAACGACATTTTTATGGGGCCAAGATGCAAGAGTTGATTCAACAGCTTACTATGAATGATAGGCAGGATCCACACACGGTAACTCGTTTGACAATTGATTCTATGCCTACTATAAGAATCTTACAGAGACATCTCAACACCTATTCTCACGGCCAAGTTTGTAAAGATAAATTTGAATTGGGTTCTGAAGCTAGTCAGATTCCATATAACCATATCTATCATTCTGATTGCATTATTTGATTAACCCAGTCTTGTTTTGGACTCTACGTTAAGGAATAGTGAGAGAGAGGAGAGAGAAAGTGAGATAAATAATGGAAGAAAAGAGTGTATAATAGGACTTTATACAAAAACATTATGATTAATTCCATCTCACCTTCCTGCCCAAATTAATTCTAGGTGGATACTCAGCTCAGGTGAGGGCAAAATTGTAGTTCATAAATTTTTTAACGTTTCATCCAAAGATAACGTCACCAGGGACTAACATAAAGCTCAAAGTTAAGTTGAAAAACCATCATAGGAAAGTTTCAACATCAATTACCATATAAATCAAAATTGATAGGTTTAGGGACCAAATTATATATCCATGTTTTTTCGATCATTTCCGTCTAAGATAACTAACGGAAAGGACTCATAATGACCAAACTGTGATATGTAGCTAAGTACAATGATTAAATTGAGAAAAAAAAGAAGAGTTAACCTATTGCAAAAAGTGATAAAGTAGGGTCGTCAAATTGCGATTTAAGCCAAAAATGTATTCAAGCCAAAGAAGTCACAACTTGTATTACAAAAGCCTCTGTCATTCAACTACTATCATTTTCTTTCTTCACATGATCGGAGTTCACAACTGGGAGATTCTTCCGGTACTGGGTAGAAGTCAACCTTCTTTCCAGCGGCGTCTTTCTTTTACTGACGACAAACCTGTTCACCCCTTTCCGCATCGGCATAATTGAAGGGAAGTCTTCATCGGGGATTTGGCTTAGCTCGGAGATATCTTTGATTTGTGCAACACGTCGGAACCACCTTTCTGCCTTCGCCTCTTCAGACATGTCCAAAGGATCAGGTTCCTTCACCGCCGATCCTTCAAGACTCTTCCCTGACCAGCCACTTCTAACGCTAGGATTTTCCAGAGGTCGATGGGGACTCCCGTCAGAGTTTGAGCTCTGAGATGCAGTGTGAGTCCTAGAAGTATTCCAACTGTTGCTGCTACTGGTTTGGGAACCGATGGAGTTTGCAGTTGGATTTCCATTAGTTGGTCCTCTATAATCAACAAACTGCTGCTCCGTACTGGTCTGTTGAGTCTCTACTCTTTGCACCTCATTTGAATCATTAGTTCCGGGGGTAGAATTGCCTGATTTTTCATATGACGAATGCGTCGATAAAGTTCCGTCAGTAGGTTCTAATGTCGAATCTCTGCTACCAGGCTGCTGTTTGTCCTTTTTGGCAAAGTAGTCTGGTGGAAATGGAACAAATGGAACAAACTCAGCATTGCCTCCCTGCTCCATGGACTTCTGTCTTTTGTAACCTGGAGAAGTCAAAGAGCGATCTTTTTTCTTGCTATTGACAAAACGATTTTCCCCTTTACGCATGGGCATAATTTCTGGGAAGTCCTCATCTAAAAGAGCACCTGCCACCTCTGGGACATAATGCAGTTCTTGTACCCTCTTGAACCATCTTTCTGATTTTCCTTCTTGTTCTTTCCCTTCATTATGCATGTTAGCCTCAACTGAGGGTTTTTCAGAGAGCCGAAAGCTCTCTTCTTGCCTCACAGACTTGTTGCTAATATCAACAGCGCCTGTTTGATCAAGAACCTTTGAAGAGATTGGATTAGAGATGTTTCATCGCTGCTTCCTTACCATCTTCGCTAGTCGACTGTTGGGTTCTTTTAGCAAACATGTCAGCAGGTAATGGCACAAATGGGACATAAGTGGAGTTAATTCCCCTGGAGTTTTCAGACTGCGAACTTGATCTTGGGAGGGGAGAAGAGCCATCTGTTGCACCAACACCATCACGAGTGTCATAGTTACCCCAGTTGTTTTGATTCTGAGAATTGGCCAACCGCCTGTCCAAGGGAGTCTTCCTCGTGCTTACAACAAACCTATTTACTCCTTTTCTTAGTGGCATGATTTCAGGAAAATCTTCATTGGTTGCCATGTCATTCAAATCAGAAGGATTCTGTGGCGAAACTTTGCTAAACCAATTTTTTTTTTCAAACCATTGCTGTGCCTTCTCTTCATTGGCAGACAACCTGCTATCAACAGCATCCTTATTTGCATAGTTCCCGTTATTATATCCCCAAGCTGACCTGGAGTTGGCACTGCCTAATGAAGCCTCGCCAGGTCGTTTGCAGTCACATCTTAAACAAGCCAAGTTCTTTCCATAATTATGGAAATCGCACCTTAAAGCAAAAGAAATTAATTTCAGTATATTGAACTTACCAATCAAGATCTAGCTACTAGTTAACTTCAGGAAATAAGTAATGCTCACTGTGGACACTCCCACTCTCCACCAGTCAGCTGTCTCTTTGGTCTAGGCTCCTCGCATTCAAGACATTTTATATTCTTTGCAAAGTTCATGAAACTGCACCTGCTCATTTCATATAACGATCATTATAAATTGCAATTAGCACGTACGGTGCAACATCCACTTAAGAGTCCAATATTTTCAAATCGTGTTGATAAAATTAACATAGATTGTATACGCGCATTTACCACTTGAACATGATAGCAACACACGCACACCCAGGTTGCTAAATAATACCTACATCCAAGTAATTGAAGCCAAATATATACTCCCTCCGTCCCAAAATAAATGATGTTTTAGAAAAAATAATTGTCCAAAAATAAATGATGTTATAGGATTTCAAGAAAAAAATGTACTCCCTCCGTCCCAAAATATATGACATTTTGGGAGAGTATTTTTTGTTCCAAAATAGATGACACTTTGCAATTTTCAAGGACCTTTTTCCCTTTTTTTTTTTTTCCAATTCTACCCATATTTATCGACTCCGTAACTTGTGTTTGACTCTTTAGGCAAGGATATCAAGACACCCCATTAATATTTGGATAGGGGCAGTTTAGTCTTTACAATATGTTTCCTTGGAGTACACATTTTGTCAAAATTGTCATTATTAATTACTCACTAATTAAATGCATTGAGAATATCCAAGGATTTGGAGAGAAAGTGGGGCAAGTAAAGATTTCAAACTTTGAGAAAAAGTAGAGGGATGTTAAGAGGCTGAGAAAAATAATCATACAACTCATTAATAACATTGCACTTAAATAAGGGTACATCAGTTTTTTTATAAGCCTCCTTAATCTGTGTGCAAATATTTAAAACGTTACTCCCTCCGTTCCAAAATATATGTCGTTTTGGAGCTTTTCACACATACCAAGGAAACATATTGCAAAGACTAAACTGCCCTTATTTACTTTACAACAAATATTAATGAGGTGTCTTTTGATACTCTTACCCAATGAGTCAAACACAAGTTACGGAGTCAATAAATATGAGTAGAATTGGAAAAAAGAGAAAAAAGTTCATTGAAAATTGCAACGTGACATCTATTTTGGAACAAAAAAACTCACCTAAAACGACTTATATTATGGAACGGAGGGAGTATTTATTTTGGGATGGAGGGAGTAATATTTATACGCCTCAAAGATTCGAGGAAATGATTGATCAAAAATGATTTTCTGACACAGCACAAGGAGTTGATGGCAATGGAAAACTTACCTGGGGCATATCCAATCACCTCTTTTCATTTCAATCTTTGGTCTAAGAAACCTTGATGTTTGCCCATGACTACCAGAGAGTTGATATTTTTCGGGAGTATTCACATCTGTATCTAGAGCTCTACAGCTCATATCAAGTAACTCAGTCAACAAATTTCGAACGGATGATTCTGTGAGCTCTGGATTGGAAATTTTGTTTCTTCCAGAACCAGTGGGATCACTTGCATAACTCACAATATACTTCATCAGATCAACTGTTTGTGCTTTGTCAGATTCCACCACCTTAATTTTAAAACACAGTTGGGATGTCATTAGGGACAAAAGAAACACAAAACGTAAATGGAAAATAAATAAATAAACTAGTACAAAGTTAAAATTGCTTCAACACCTGAAATAAAATAAAAAGAGCGATCATACAATCTGTATTTCACAAATGTAAAGAGATTGATAAGAAACATGGTTCAACCGCGTGGTTTTGGGATGTTTGAATTTAACTTTGGTTTAGGTTTTGGGCAATATGAAACAACTACTTGGGAGGGGAAAACATAGAAACAAAATCCAGAAAATAGTTCCAACTACAGAGGAAAAATTAGATTTGTAAATAGAAACACAATCCATAACAGGTGATGTGGAATAGGACCATGAGGCAATTGACACTTCTGGAGCTCACCCCACACTTGTAGACGGGACAGTAATCAATGGCTCTCAGTCAATGAAAGCCCAGGAAGACTCACAAATTATCCTCGAAACCCTGGGGGGAGTCCTGTAAACCCTTGGGGAACTCAAGTGCAAGGGGACAACTCCAGCCCTAGAACCACGAAACCAGAGGCCTTAGCAAACCAAGGGGCCCGTTCACTGGATATGCCTAGGGCCCAAGTTCTGGTACCATTTGCCTTCCACTTTACAGATGAACCTGGCTAGGACATTGTTAACGAGATACATTTTGTGGAGCTTTCACTTGGCGATCCGCAGCTATTTGAATCATGGAGGGCTTTGGATTGGAGGCTATAGACTATAGAACTTTGCCACATGGGTCCTCTCAAGGGAACACGTGTAGCCTGACCATGTAGTGAGGGAGAAATGCAAATGGTCCCTTCTGTGGGACACATTGCACATATAGAAATAATTAATCAGATAGAGCCTACAGCAGATAGTACTTGCTGCGGTTAATGTTTAGCATAATTTACAAACACCCCCGGCACCTCTCAACGACATAATTTATGACAAAGAAGACAGGATTTAGTCAGACAGTGTTTAGAGCTAGTGTTACGTTTATGTCACCCGCATTTGCGACCTAGCACTTGCCCTCTCTCCCACAACTCAGTTAGTCCAGATTGACTCCCTTGTTTCCTTCTTCTCATCGGAGTCTGTGTCCAGCACTAAACATCACCTACTTTCCCGATACACCCCCTCCCTTTTTTTCTGATCGTCCAGATAACTGATAGCTGATAATTGCCCTTTAAGATCCAGTAGTGAGACAGATATGATAGCCTTGATGAACAAACTTCCAGGGACTTGCATGAATTAATAAAGGTCCAACTCTAGTGACCAATCTATCCTATGAATCCCCATGTGCTTCGCATGACCCAGAACCATTCCTATGAAAACCCAAACTTGCTTTGCATGACCCTATGTATAGTTCAAGCCGAACATAACTAGACCATAATGGGATACGTCAATCCAACTTACCAACGAGCTCAGAATCGAATTCCATTGACTATCCACCTTAGGGCTAAAAACCACCTCTCCGCACCCAAATGATCATTACCTTCCTCACCGGCCCTTTTCCAAATAAAATGACTCGGTATCCCCTCCATCCATCCTATCTTCCACCCGAATCAGAAGCTAGAAAAAGGACACGAATATATAACAGGAATGCTAGAAAGGAAATACTCTTAAAGAGTAAGTAAGCGGCCAAGACTTGACATGCAACCTACAAGGAAGCATACTCACTTACTCCTCTACATTAATCCCATCGCACCACACTAGGTAAATTAACTTTTTTGACCATAAATAGATTAAAATACCTGGAAGTCTGCAACACTACCGTCACATTTTTGAAAAAAGATGAAGACACTCAGACATGAAGAGAATGCATCTGCCTCATGTAGGCATGAAACCCTTGAATTGGTAGACCTACTCTATATTAATCCCAATCCTTGTACAATGAACACTTGGCAAGATTAACTTTCGGATCAGAAATAGATTTAAAAACTTGCAACATGGTCAAACAATTTTGAGACCGTAAGAAACTCAAAACAGGGTGGCGTCTTGTGCATATTGTAGGTGTGAAACCCTCACGTCACCCCTCCTGACCCCTTACCCATCAAAGAAACCCCTATCCACACATATAATAAGCAACCGATTTGGAATATTGAGAACTAAGGTAATGAGAAAAGGTGAAAGATGAAAGGTGAAAGGTGATCTCTCTTCCTCAAGCCCCTAGACCTAAACAAAGATTTTTCCAAGAGGGAAAGAAGAAAGGCAACCGCTTAACAAATGCATCCACTTTTTTTTTTTTTTCAATTATTGTTTTGTTTTTGGGGAGGGATAGGGTGATTTGGTGGTAAGTTGGTGTTCGGATCCGTTTGCACCCACCTCCACCAATCCATGTCTGCCTATCAATCCCTACTAAAAGTGTCTTCTATCCAGTTAAGGAAATGCCAATTCACTCTATCATAGACTGTTTTGCACTTGAAAAAAGATCTATGTCATCATATATGAGTTAATTCTCATGTCTTATTCACCATATCGATCTACATACTCCCAACTATTTTGTATCTCTTTTGGAGTTTGTAACAGATAAAACAGTTTATATAAAAGGGGGTTGGGGAGGATACTAGGAGGACAAGGTGTTTGCCAAAGAAAGAAAAAAGAAAAATGAGAATGAGAAAAAAATGTGGAAACCGAACAATCTCTGAATTAGGCTGCACGTGCAATACACCTAAAACCAAAGCAGCTGAAACCCAGAGGTAGAACTGAAAGACCTCTCACATAAAAGGGAAATGGAGAGCAATCCACTACAAAAATTACTTTTTCATGAATAAATATGTATTAAAAAAGTTCTATTCCTCTATGTCCACAAAACGCCACAAAATCCCAAAGATACCACACTTCCTTGGGTACAAACCCATCCTTCTCTCCTCTCCAAAAGCCTCTAATGCTAGTATAGAGGTGACCTTAAGATAAAGAGAAGACTCACCATTTTATCCTTAAATACCAAATAACAAACATCTCACCATCCATGCACGCGGTTAAAATTTGGGACCTAATTGGCTTAGGCCCACACCTAAACTCGAATAGCCGACCCCGACCACATCTGATTGGTGGATCATAACCTAGTCTGGTGGAGTTTGAATTCACATCTTTACATATCCTAAAGCCTCTATACGCCATCATGGGGAAACCTTTAGTCAAAGGCGGGCTAAGGCTAACCCAAAGCTCACGCAAGATACTAAACAACTCACAACCTTCATGCAACCAATCATTGAAGGAAAGATGATCATGGATTATTATGCCATGACACCTAACATGAAGAAATTGCCAAGTGACCCTCTGCCAAAGGCCATTGGTTTACTTTGGCAGTTAACCAGTTGAGCATGAGAGAACAAACAAAAGCTTTTAACTTAAACGGTACCTTGGCCTTTCAAATGAAAGAAGCCAAAGGGAAGAATACAGTGTCCTAAGAATAAGGCTCTTCCTAAGAGATTTGGAAGTGAAGCTACCACTAGGATCCAATAACCTTACATGTCTATCAGGACCAGTAAGGGCTTGGTGAATTGAGAGGAGATTCAGTAAGACTTCAATTTTTCTCTGCTCTTTATCATTAAGATTTCTAAAGAGTTTATCTCTTTGATAAGAAAATTAGCAATCATTGCCCCATGTAGAGACATCCTGAAGAAACAAGGAAACAGAATAGACAAAGGACCTACTCCGATAGAGTAGTTTTCTCAAAAACTCACACAACCCCCCATTTCTAATGAGAAAGCGGACCGAGGCTGAAAAAAATGAAGACACGAATGTATGAATCTCCTAGTGTTAGCATGAATCGCGGAGGATCAGATACCAGCATCCCAACTTTGAAATTGTTCTCGAAACTCTAATTTTGCTACAATAACTTTGTGCCACAGGGATTGAGTTCTAAAGAAAGGTGCCAAAGCCAGTAACTTAAAGGAAATGCATTTGAGAACCTAGTTCCCAAGATCCAACCACCCTTCCTACTTCAGAAGATATATTATATCCCAGGCTACAAGGTGAACCTTATCGCCAACCCCAACCCCTGTCTAAACCCAGAAAACGTGGTGCATAATCCCCTCAAGCCCCTCCGCCGCAAAGCGGGATCCTAAAAATAGAAAGGTAAGCGATAGACATACTAGAAAGACAAGTCTCTATAAGAATGATCCTACCCCAGAAGGAGAAATGCGCTCACCTCCTTCTATCAAACTGTATACAAACTCTAAACTTCTAGAGTTTGACCTTGACGTCATTGGTTCTAATCCCCATACCAACAAAGAGTTACACTTATCTATCAAAAAAAAAAAAGTTTAGACTTCCGTTGGTACACTGTCATTTGAACCCTTGAATTGCTTCTTCTCTAACCAAACTCCCACAACTTAACTTTCAACATCTACGATTTGCATGCATCTATCATTACTCCCTCCATACCAAAAAATAAATAAATAAAAAGATCTATATTTCCATTTTGGTATGTCCCAAAAACTTACTCTCATTTCTAAACATTGTAATAATTTTTATGCAATTTGAAGAAGGTACAAACCCTCAAGGGGTGGGAGAGAGGGCAAGGGCTGTTGACCTTGAGGTCCTAGGGTCCAATCCCCGTACAAAAGGACCATACTTACCAATCAAAAAAGTTTGAAGAAGGTACAAGCAAGTAAAGTTACAATCTTATAAAGTTTGACTTGTCAACTAGACTATTTTCTTGGGACGGAGAGGATATTACATATCAAGCATGTTACATCAGATATAATAACCATACTACTTGAAGCTTCAAGATCATACAATTCATGCAAGGTCACGTGGTGGTATACATGTACAAACACGTGTGCCATGCATCTGCCAAAGCCTAAAGCACAATTCGCATAAGTTTTTGGTCCTATGGGTTCCAAAATTGTAGGATGGCCCAAAAGAAGATTATGAAGACCATTTTCTTTGGATGCTAATTACTATCACCAATTGAGAACTCGAGACCAGCTTCACATCATTCTAATAAAGAATAGAGAGTAAACTATAAAGAGCAAGGTTACTGAATACATATGCACAATGACTCCAGTGGAAACACAAGAACTTAATGCAAAGCTGAGTCTCCAATTTGAAGTAGTAGTTGGAGTAAGGGTAAGAGCACTCTCGTTAGTGGGCTTCAGTAGATTGACATTGTCACGTGTCCAATCAATGTTTCTTATAACAAATAGTGTAAGAGCACTAACAATGGTGTAGCAAATAGGAGCAAAATGCAAATTTTCTAATACAATGGGGGTAGCAATGGGCAACATTGAGTAGTTAAACCATGATCTTCAATTTTGAGTAGCATGCCACGCTACTGGGAGCACGGGGAAGCAAGTTGGCCAAAAGCTGTATTTTTTTTTTCAAATTTTGGTCATTTTTCATCCAAAAAATATATATATTTAAAAATATTTTTCACTTTTTCAAACCTATACATTTTTATCTATTAATAGAGGGTTGGTTTGTTTTATTTGGACTTCAAATTAATTTTCTATAATTGCATAAATAAAATTATTTATTAGAATAAGGTTATTGGAGTTTGTGCCACAATTGGAAGAGGTTTATTTTGGATAGCTTAATATATATTTTTTAATTTTTAAATTAATGGGAAGCTTAGGGGAGCCAAGATTGCTACCCCATTGTACATGCTCTAAGTGTGAATCTTCGTTTGGCAGGAGAAGAAAAATTCTTTACTTACATATCCAGACAAGTACTTTCAACAAAACCTAGAATTTGTCAAAATCCTACGCTTAAAACTGATTCTATCTTCAATGAATGGTCAAGAAGTAACTATCCAAGGAATTAAATTGATTTTTCTTAAACCTAAGAAGCCATCCAAAAATGTTCCAACATACATCCATTTCTGTACCATAAAGCAAATCCTTTCACTAAATACCTAAACAAGATTTTAGAATGAGAAGGGTTTGTGCCGAATCCTACTGGAGTATAAAGCAAGGGAATACACCGTCAAGTTTGGTGGTATTGACAACCACCTTTATGAAACAAATGAAAGGCAAAACACCCCTCCTTAGCAGGATGCATAAATGTCATGTTATAGGTTCCTCTCCACACTAAATTATTTGAAATTCACACCAAGAGTGAACTTCAATAAAAGTTATGGAAGGCAAGCACGTAACCTATGTTATAGGTTCCTCTCCATAGTAAATCAGCATATCTAGTTCTTAAGCACATTTCTATAATCCACACAACATTTTCCTAAATTTATACAGCGTTCGTACAAACTAATATGAGGCACAATTCAATTTTAGGCACAATTCAGAAGGCTAGGATTCATGTTGATGGCAAGTGTCTTCATAACACATCTTCTATCCCTCATAGAATATGCTACTTTACGCAGCTTGTCAGCAAAGCCAGAAGTTATAAAATTCAAGTAGCAATAGAGACAATCAAGCACAAGTGAATCCACATCTTAGCTGTTGTCCACAGTAAAAATCCCTTTTCATTATCAAGACCAATAATGTTTCAATCAAAAACGACCAAAATCACACAGTAACGAGTTGAAGCAATATATGATTAGAAATACCCCATTTTCAAACAATGAAATCACGAAGAACCTAGTAATTTTCAACTTACATAGTTTCTTCCGCTGCCACCCAAAAAAGACGATATTCTAATCTCAGTATCAAGTGCCCTCTTGAAGAGGAATGCAGTTCCATTATCAGTAAGTATCTCGATATCCCTTCTCGAGAGTAACCTTTGTTAAAGGTACACAAAACCAAACTTTAGCAAAAGGAACCATCTCACGCAACAAGTCTAATTTCTATAGTAAAAGTCACATATAATTTATAAAGGGTTTTGCTAACATGTGTAGTTATGCTTCACCAATGGAAATAGGTTGTATTGAAAATCATTTTCAGCTAATGAAAAACACTCCCTGATGCATTGTAGATTTTTTTCAATGTAACAAATATCCTAATTGAAAAACTTAACAAGTTTCATAAGTGCATTTGTTAACAAGAACCATGCAAAAATACTATAAATAGAAACTTCTATAGTTTTGTAAAGACAATGAAACATATACTCCTTGGTTCGGGTAAAGAATCCACTTTACTATTTTGAATTGTTTAATTCCATGAGTTTACTTTACAAAATTACATCCACAATCTTTAAAATCATTTCAAATTTATACTCCACATTTAATATTACCATATTGATTATCATGGAACATTATTGTAAATATTCCATTAAATTTAATCAAGTCGCCCAAAAGAAGTAATGATGAGTATGGGGAAGGGGCGCAAACCCTAAGATATCTGGTTTATCACGAGCGAAGGCTAAACAAGCGGCGGCATCACGAACGAATTGCTCCGGTAAACCTTCATAAGACACAAAAGCGTCGTCGGGGTTATCGTATGGACGCCTATCGTCAAGGTAGCCGCGAGAAGCTACAGTGTCAACGAGCTTCGACCATTCGGGCCACGGGTGTTGCGAGGATAATGGAGGGAGGGGGTCTCCGAAAAGGTCCTCGGGTTTGACTGGATTGTAATTGGTTTGAGTGTGAAACTCTTGGGAGGAGGAGGAGGAGGCCTTGATTGGGAGAGGAGAGAGAGCGACGCGGCTAGGAGGAGCGGTGGAGAGGGGAGTGACGGAGATAGTACGAGCGAGGCGGAGGAGGGATGGGCGGCGGCGGTGGATGAGAGAGAAGGGGGTGGCGAGGAGGACGGCTAACTTTGAGGCGCCTCCCATTACGGTGGGGAAGAGCTGCAGTGCCGGCGTTAGACTTATTGACTAAACGGGTGGTTAATGGAGGCAAGAGTGCAGCTTTGCAGGCAGTGTGGTGGTTAAAGGCCACTGAACCCAACAAGGGGACCTCACTCAGACAGATATGTTTTGGGCTTGGCTTCAGTATGAACCTTTCGGATAATTACCGGATAAAAATTAGGACAGGTTATTTTTCCAAAGTTTCTAACACCTTCGATACTTAATTTTTTTTTTTTCAATTACAAAAGACCATTTTTTTGAAATGTTGTTTCAAAAATATCATCGTCTCCTTCAACAGCTCAAATAACACATTTTGGATTCGAAAGTCACCATTGTTGACCAACGAAACGGGGATCGACCTATTTTTTATTCATGAAATACGAAACTGTAATGAATCTGTACTGGGTTGGAGGATTTTTAAATTGGGACGAAGACGGAGAAGTAGAAGGAGGAGGAAGAAGATGACTTACAATGGAGAGGGAAGAAGCAAGTGGAGGACGTAATTTGATTCTTTATGATTTTGTATCGTGATACAAACTGTATTATATAATATTTTATGTATCGCGATTCAAAAATTAATTTATCATGGTATATAAAAGTTAATACCGTAGTACAACTTGGATTATATATATGTATCACGGTTCAAAAACTAATTCATTCCGGTACATAAAAGTCGGTCGGTGCAATTAGACTAGGCAATTAAACTATTAAACCGCAGTGCAAAACTTAATGCAATAAAATTGTTGAATTGCGGTGCAATAGGACTATGCAATTAAACTATTAAACCGCGGTGCAAAAATTAATGCAATAAAATTGATAAATCGCGATGCAATAGGACTAGGTAATTAAACTATTGAATTGTAGTGCAAAAATTAATACAATAAAATTGATGAATTGCAGTGCAATTAAACTATTGAACCACAGTGCAAAAATTAATACAATAAAATTGATGAATCGCGGTTCAATAGTTAATGCATCGCGATTCATTTCTGTAGCGTGTCGCATGCTCATTAAGGGCATCGTAGCCTTTTTTACCTCAAAAGTGTCCTTTTTTGGTTTGAAAAAAAAAACACGTGACTGTAACGATTAGAAACTTTGAAAAGCGGACCAGCCTGCAATTTTTCCTAATTACTTGGGAGAAATTTGGGTTGGTCTCATGCGATGTAATTATAATCGAAAAAGTCCATGATATTTGTTTTTAACCGCTAAAGTACACTTTTGAGGATAAAATGACGAAGATACCCTTAATAAACAACAAACACGCACACAAATCCCACGCCCGAAATTGGGCATCACAAAGCAAAATTCGTGCGTTGCAATGGAATATTGAAGTCCCACAAAAATTGGGCATCACAATGAAAAATCCGTACATCGCAATGTATTGAAGTCCCACAAAAATTGGGCATCACAATGAAAAAACGAGTGTCACAATGGACAATTGAAGTCCACCCAAAATTTTGCATCGCATCGTAGACTTGATGCTTGCACACCCGGAAGAAAGAGAATAAAGTCCCCTTTGAGGGTGACTGACAAATATCCTTTCTTATGGATCAAAAAAGGAATCTATTTTTTCTTCTGAGGCGTATTTCTTATGATTTAGTTGAGCAGGTTCACCAAGAACGGATTTTTCAAACCCTTTGTTTTCGCACCGGAGGCTTGGGAAGTAGAAGAACAAGAGGGGTTACAAGCCTTCTTCCACTTGATGTCGGACACAGCGACCAATCTCTTCGAAAGCTTTGTAGTCTTATTGCCCAGAGTTCTTTAGGTCTTTCTTTTGGGATTCCCTTCAAATTAAATGTGAGAGTTATCATTTTCAATACGAGAGTTGTCATTTTCGATGTGAGAGTTGTCATTTTCAATGGAGGAATTTAGGGGGCAGGTAAAGATTCAGAGTCACCCCTTTTTTTTCATTAAAAACACGATTTTGTTTTTCAATTTGTATTACGATGCCCAAATTTGGATAGAGACTTTGTCCACACGCCTTTTCTTCATTAAGGGTATCTTCGTTATTTTCTCTCAAAAAAATATACTTTAACGGTTTAAAAAATATATAGTGTACTTTGGAGAAATTGCTTGCAATTTTGTTATTTTCCCCAAAAAAGTGGACTTGTTATCTGTTATTTAACGTATTCCTTTGAGCATCAAACTTCAGTGAACAACCAAGTCTACTAGTAGTGCTTCACCAGCAGACTTAGTCTGTCTTCCCTACAAGTCTTCCGTTACTTCAACCTTTTCAATAGGTTGTTAGTACTTATTTTAGGAACTCTCACGAAAAGTTTTAAAGTGTAACTAGGCTATTCAACCCCCCGCTTCTAGCCTAATATTGTGCCCTTTGGGACTAACAAGATAATACATAATATAAATAACTCCAAACTATTGCCCGAAAGACCACCTGCTATCAATCGCGAACCTGCTGCCGCAACACGTACTAACGGGCTCACTACACACACTAAGGAAAACAAAGGTGTGGATGAGTCATAAAGATCTAGTAAGCTACTACATGCAACGACATGACATGGCATAATGCTAATTGGTCATATAATCATAGCATGACATTATAATTGTACACCAATAGCATAACAAGTACTCTCATGTAACCGCATAACACATTGTTTTTCACATAAAGGCTCATAAATAAACACATAATACATGATATAAATATTTGATTGTCTGTTTGTTTGTGCCGTTGCTACTGAACACATGTCGAACCGCAACCGAACCGGACCTCGTGCTCGGGCCCAATAATCAAACCAATAACATATCCAATATCTCTCACTGATCTTCTCTAGTGAGTGATCATAACCCATCTGTTTTTCGTAACGAGTATTCGTTTCCTTTCATTCAACCTAGAATGAAGATATGGGAGCTCGTTATCAGCCTATGTGGTGCTAATATGAGGACCACATCCCACCATCGACCAAATAGTGAGGAGAAACAAGAACCAATGCGACAACTCATAGCGATTGCTTACCCAAAGGCTATGAGTCGTCCCATTTCTGACTCAACAACAAAGACACCAGCTGGACTTCAACAAGGTTCACAAGTAAATATTTACTTGTCTAAACAAACATGAATCAAGTTCGACAAGAGCAGACTCATCCAAATCAAGTAAGTCGTAATGCTCTACTAAAACCCAATCACAATGCACATAATTATCATGCTCGGCTAATTACACATTTAGTTCAAGTAATCATATATTGGTACTCATGATCCCCAAGTCACAATCTCAAACAAGCATAGCATATAAGCTTACTCACAATAACAATATGAGGTCTACAATGATCATTCATTCATAACCAACCAAAGACTACTAAGTTAGTCTAATAACGTCTACAATTTGGGACTTAATACTTAGTCTCCACAATGCAACATCGAACTCTAATATATATATATAGCCCAAACTCGTCATATAACAACGACGTCCTCAAATCCATGCTCAAGCGCATAAAGACTACCCCTTCGGTACCTAGTTTTTTTTTTTCAATTACAAAAGACCACTTTTTCAAAATATTGTTTCAAAAATGTCATCGTCTCTTTCAACAGCTACGGCAACACACTTTGAATTCGAAAATCACCATTGTTGGCCAACGAAACGAGGATCGACCTGTTTTTAATTCATGAAATACAAAACTGTAATGAATCTGTATTGGGTTGAAAGATTTTTCAGTTGGGACGAAGATGGAGAAGGAGGAGGAAGAAGATGACTTACAATGGAGGAGATGTTAGAAACAAGTGGAGGACGTGATTTGATTTTTTATGATTTTGTATCGCGATACAAACTGGATTATATAATATTTTATGTATCGCGATTCAAAAATTAATTCATCGTGGTATATAAAAGTTGATACCGCGGTGCAACTTGGATTATGTATACGTATCGCGGTTCAAAAATTAATTCATTCCGGTACATAAAAGTTGGTCGGTACAATTAGACTAGGCAATTAAACTATTAAACCACGGTACAAAACTTAATAGAATAAAATTGATAAATCGCGATGCAATAGGACTAGATAATTAAACTATTGAACCGTGGTGCAAAAATTAATACAATAAAATTGATGAATTGCAGTGCAATTAAACTATTGAACCACAGTGCAAAAATTAATGCGATGAATCGCGGTTCAATAGTCAATGCACGGCAATTCATTTCTGTAGCGTGTCTCATGCTCATTAAGGGCATCATAGTCTTTTTGACCTCAAAAGTGTCTTTTTTTGGTTTGAAAAAAAAAAGGTGACTGTAGCGATTAGAAACTTTGAAAAGTGAACCGGTCCGCAATTTTTCCTAATTACTTGGGAGAAATTCGGGTTGGTCCCATGTGATAAAATTATAATCGAAAAAGTCCACGATATTTGTTTTTAACCGCTAAAGTACACTTTTGAGGATAAAATGACGAAGATACCCTTAATAAACAGCAAACAGTCACATAAATACCATGTCCAAAATTGGGCATCACAAAGAAAAAATCGTGCGTCGCAATGGAATATTGAAGTCCCACAAAAATTGGGCATCGCAATGAAAAATTTGTGCATCGCAATGTATTGAAGTCCCACAAAAATTGGACATCGTAATGAAAAAACGGGCGTCGCTATGGACAATTGAAGTCCACCTAAATTTTTGCATCGTAGTGTAAAACATTGGGCATCGCAACCTCAACTATGCATCGAAAGCTATGTGCATAGTTGTAGATCTGGGAAAGATAGAAAGAAGAAAATGAAGAATGTCTCACCTTGCATCGTAGACTTGATGCTTGCACACCCAGAAGAAAGAGAATAAAATCTTCTTTGAGGGTGACTGACAAATATCCTTTCTTTATGGATCAAAAAAGGAATCTATTTTTTCTTCCGAGGCGTATATCTTATGATTTAGTTGAGCAGGTTCACCAAGAACGGATTTTCAAACCCTTCGTTTTCGCACCGGAGGCTTGGGAAGTAGAAGAACTAGAGGGGATACAAGCCTTCTTCCATTTGATGTCAGACATAACGACCAATCTCTTCAAAAGCTTTGTAGTCTTATTGCCCAGAGTTCTTTGGGTCTTTATTTTGGGATTCCCTTCAAATTAAATGTGAGAGTTGTCATTTTAAATGAATGAATTTAGGGGGGCGGGGGAAGATTCAGAGTCACCCTTTTTTTTTTTTATTAAAAACACGATTTTAATTTTCAATTAGCATTGCGATGCCCAAATTTGGATAGAGACTTTGTCCACGCGCCTTTTCTTCATTAAGGATATCTTCGTTATTTTTCGCTCAAAACGTGTATTTAGCGGGTTTTTTAAAAAATAGTGTACTTTGGAGAAATTGCTAGCGATTTTGTTATTTTCCCCCCAAAAGTGGACTTGTTATCTGCTATTTAACTTATTTCTTTGAACATCAAACTTCAGTGAACAACCAAGTTTACTAGTAGTGCTTCACTAACAGACTTAGTCTGTCTTCCTTACAAGTCTTCCGTTACTTCAACCTTTTCAATAGGTTGTTAGTACTTGTTTTAGGAACTCTCACGAAATGTTTTAAAATGTAACTAGGCTATTCAACCCCCCTTCTAACCTAGTATTGTGCCCTTTGGGGTTAACAAGATAATACATAATATAAATAGCTCCAAGCTATTGCCCGAAAGACCACCTGTTATCAACTGCGAACTTGCTGCCGCAACATGTACTAACGAGCTCACTACACATACTAAGAAAAACAAAGGAGTGGGATGAGTCATAAAGACCTAGTAAGCTACTACATGCAACGACATGGCATGGCATAATGCTTGGTCATATAATATTAGCATTGCATTATAATTGTATACCAATAGCATAACAAGTACCATATAATCATAGGTACACATAAGCTCATGTAACCACATAGCACATTGTTTTTCCATAAAGGCTCATAAATAAACACATAATACATGATATAAATATCTGACTGTCTGTATGTTTGTGCCGCTGCTGATGAACACATGTCGAACCACAACCGAACCGGATCTCGTGCTCGGGCCCAATAATCAAACCAATAACATATCCAATATCTCTCAATTGTCTTCTCTAATGAGTAATCATAACCCATCTGTTTCCCGTAATGAGTATTCATTTCCTTTCATTCAACCTAGAATGAAGATATGGGAGCTCGTTATCAGCCTATGTGGCGCTAATACAAGGACCACATCCCACCCTCGACCAAATAGTGAGGAGAAACAAGAACCAATGCGACGACTCATAGCGATTGCTTACCCAAAGGTTAGGAATCGTCCCATTGCCAACTCAACAACAAAGACGCCAGCTGGACTTCATGCTCGACTAATTACACGTTTAGTTCAAGTAATCATATATTGGTACTCATGATCTCCAAGTCACAATCCCAAACAAGAATAGCATATAATCTTACTCACAATAACACTATGAGGTCTACAATGATCCTTCATTCATAACCAACCAAAGACTACTAAGTTAGTCTAATAACGTCTACAATTTCATGCTCAAGCGCATAAAGACTACCTCGTAGTCACAACCGCCCAAGCGCCTTCACGTGCACTCGACCTAAGTCACAAAGGATGGAAACCCATCTATCGATCATCACTTAATAACACCCGGGGCCATGGAATGGTTTCTAATTAATGTTTCGTGCTCTATCGAGCATGTTCTAAACAAATTCCCAAGAGTTGCTAACCGACTAAACAAATCACGAACTTCAAGTAGCTCGTTGAAACAACTTTCTAAATAAGTAAAGCGTTATATAATAATCATCAAATAAGTCTCTAAAGTGTCGGTGCCACAATTTGACATAAAACGGGATGTTTGGTCTCTCACAATCATAATCAAACGAAACCCGAACAACGTAGGATTTCAACCCAATGTTCATTAACATATTATTGAACTTATAATGACTCTGTTGAGTCTTAATTCTACATTTCATAAATTACATATCACATTACTTTCGGGATTAACACTTGAATCGAAGCTATATCAAACTACAAATTATCTAGGCTTGATTTCAAAGCCCTAAACACAATAAAACCTAACAATAACACAAACCCATTTCATATAATTCATGTATAACAAGTCATTTAACTTAGATTTGAAGGATGAACATACCCAAAATCCTATAGGACATGCAAAAAGGGAAGGGGGGTGATGCGTATGTGGATGCTCGAAAGCCAACAAATTTGCCCAAATATTTTGGACCAGCTCTTGGCCGTATTAACCATACCAAAACAGTCCTACAAACCCGTCAATAGCCTTCTAAAAATTTGTTCACTTAATTAAAAGTGTCTCCCTTACAAATTAACCCAAAACCCAACCTTGTTGAACAATTAAAACAGCCACCAATTTGCTTGCACATACCCAAACAGATTACTTCCTAATCTGCCCCAACATACCTTGGCCAACGATTATAAGGAACAAATGAAACAACTCCTGTTTTGATGGCTCACAAGTTGTCACAAAGACCCACGATACGACCCTCTCAATCAAGCCCAAATTATACACAAAGAGTTGCCTTGGCCGAGACCCTTGAATCACCTTTCCACAGCCCGAAATTCCTTGGAACAAGATGAAAACAAAATAACATAAAATTAAAAGATAGGCAGCTTCACCGGTTGAGTTTCACTCGCTCAACGTAAAGAATGCCGTTTGATTCAACGTACAAAGCTTCACTCACTTTGTTAGGAAGAATCGGAAAGAACGAACTCGCTCTTGCAATGTGTTTCACACCAAAATCAAATCTGCCTTATTTCATGAATTAAAGTGCCTTATAAAGGCTTACAAAAATATCCTAAATCTAATTGGAAAAGACTCCTAAACTTGCATGAAAAGTAAACCTATACTAGTTATTGAAATCAACTACTTCCTAACTAATTTTATCTAGAATAGAAAACTAATGCATCTAGGAAACAACTAAATCATATCCTATGGCAGATTGTAAACTAATCTAAAACACCCCCGCATTCCCATGTCATGGAGGACGTCCTCCCTTCCAAGCCAAGCCGCGTCCACCTACTTGCATGTAATGCCATGCAAGGCCTTCTAGGCCCGTGCCACCCTTCCAAGCATCCACGTGAAACCATTCTTTCATTTTCCTTGAGCCGTGCCCCATGACACTCTTGCCTTCCAAGAAATACTTCCATTCCATTTGTGGGTTGAACCTCCTTGTTGCATCCTTAGCCCTTTGGCCCCCTGACCCATTTGTGTCCCTGATTTTATCCATCAAACATGGCTGCCTTGCTCCCCAAATATCGAACTCATGCATTCCTTTCAAACACCTTTGACCCTTAGAATCTTGGACCCTTGCTCCCGCATCATACTCCCTCTTTTGAAAAAGGATTGTCTTCAATCCTGAAGCCTTCTTTGCTTGAGCTTCCCCTTATAGTCCTATACAGATTCGTTCTCCCTTGGATTCATTTGTAGGTTGTTTGGACAACCCCTTCCTTTGTGGTTGATCGATCATATTCAAGTGCCCCATACTTATGTCGAACCACAATACTAGAACCTTCCCTCTTGCCTCTTGAAGTAAGATGACCACTTGTTTCTTCATGTCTTGTGTGCCTTCATAGGTAAATTTATAGACTGACGGAGTACTTTCATCCATGCATGTCTCGAAATTTTCAGCCTTGCCTTTGTTATCTTGGTCTTGTTGTTCACCTTGAATTGTTACGGGCCTAAACCCGTTGTTCCCTCCCTCATTATTCCCACAACCTAGCCGATTGTTGAAAACAACTCCATTATTCGTGCGAACTAAAATAACCCCAGTCTCCTCTTCCTCCCACTTTTTCGTAAACAAGCTCATTTTGTCCACCAATGTGTTGTCCGCCCTTTCTTCTTGCTTTGAATCAGTCCCACACCCTTTGTCTTCTTTTCTTGGACTAGTTACCAAAACTTTTATTCCCTTGAATTTTCTTGTAGGAGAGAACCGCAAACTGACCCATGAGAATAAAGTTTGCAATAGTTCAGTCTTTCCTTACACAAAACTCGTGTCAAAGTGTAACACGTCTTGGGATGGGTAAAATTGTTGAGGTCTGAAACCTCAAGCCTCTCACCAACACAAATAGTAGGCCATCTTCTTTGGATCAAAACAGGCCCAACCCGGTTGCCAATTCTTCCAGTCAACTGTTCTTTTAAGGCAGCCCCTATGTCCACCTTACTCACCTTCCATTCAGCTTTCCATGGGGTTTTAAATTCGTAAGAATCCCATAATAAAGAAACACCACGTTTTATACTCCATACTAGGTAAATCACCGCGAAAATCTGCTCTTGAACAAAGATGAAAAGAATGATATTCCATACCTCTAAATCTGAATTTAAAATCCTTGATGTTACAAGATTGGAAACTTCAAAATCAAGAGGATCCTTGTATGCGTGCACTGGTTTTGATTTCTCACGAACCAGTTTTAATTTTTCTTTTCCGTATTCATGATTAATTCGTCCCTCTTCAGATTTTCTCTCTTCAATACCTTTCGTTTCAACCCTCTTAGCAGCCCCCAACCCGCTGCCCATTTGTTTTTCCCAGCCGAGACCTTCTTTAGGAGCAGATTCGTGCCCGCTTTCTTCATACGAAATAGCCCCGTGCTTTGTTTATTTGAAAACAGCTCTATTCCCGTTGGCTGATTTTGAAACAACTCCAAACGTTAATCTTTTCCATTCGACTTCCCAAGGTGGTTTAAACCTGTGGGAGTTCCCTAAGGTAGCACCACGTTTTCCATTCGCAGCCATGCAAATCATCATAGGAATCTGCCTACGAACAATTAATTGACTTGTGGAACAACATACCTTAGCATAATAAAATTCGTGGGGTTGCAATCCTACATACTTGACCACAATTTCAACACTAGGCTGTTTTTCTTGCAATAAATCATATGCCGTTTCTTCCAATGAAGTCATCTTAAAATCTGAATTATGAACCCTTGTTGTAGAAGGATTTGGAACTTCAATGTTAACCGGATCTTTGTACACATATGCTTGTTTCAACTCCTCACGAACCATCAATATCTCTTCTTCTTCTCTTTTCGTTCTTTCTTTCTCTTCTTTTTCTTTGGCTCGTCTTTCTTCTTCTTCCTTTTCTACCTTCTCCCTTGCTAACCTTAATTCTTCCCTTTTGATTATCTCACTCAGTGCCTCGATGTAAGGACAATCGAGTAGGTAAGAACAAGGTCTTTCACCATAGAAATAACCCTTAGGCCTTCCTTCTCGCTTGATGTCGTATGAACTCGATTTTCTGCCATGGAACAACTTTGAAGCTGCTGCCTTCTTCACCTTTTTTTTTTGTGGCAGCCGCGTCTCACAAGCTTGGAGTAGATGCTTAGTCAACCGTTGTACCTCACGTCGTAAGCTTCACATCTCTTGGTCGAACCATGCTCCGTTGTCTTCCATGATCGTCCACGAAGTTGGAATCCGTGGATGCCTTTGCTCTGATACCACTTGATGCGTATGTGGATGCTCGAAAGCCAACAAATCTGCCCAAATATTTTGGACCAGCTCTTGGCCGAATTAACCATCCCAAAGCAGTCCTACAAACCCGTCAATAGCCTTCTAAAAATCTGTTCACTTAATTAAAAGGGTCTCCCTTACAAATTAACCCAAAACCCAACCTTGTTGAACAATTAAAACAGCCACCAATTTGCTTGCACATACCCAAATAGATTACTTCCTAATCTGCCCCCAACTTACCTTGGCCAACGATTCTAAGGAACAAATGAAACAGCTCCTGTTTTGATGGCTCACAAGCTGTCACAAAGACCCACGATACGGCCCTCTCAATCACGCCCAAATTATCCCACAAAGAGCTGCCTTGGCCAAGACCCTTGAATCACCTTTCCACAGCCCGAAATTCCTTGGAACAAGATGAAAACGAAATAACATAAAATTAAAAGATAGGCGGCTTCATCGGTTGAGTTTCACTCGCTCAACGTAAAGAATGCCGTTTGATTCAACGTACAAAGCTTATCTCACTTTGTTAGGAAGAATCGGAAAGAACGAACTCGATCTTGCAATGTGTTTCACACCAAAACCAAATCTGCCTTATTTCATGAATTAAAGTGCCTTATAAAGGCTTACAAAAATATCCTAAATCTAATTGGAAAAGACTCCTAAACTTGCATGAAAAGTAAACCTATACTAGTTATTGAAATCAACTACTTCCTAACTAATTTTATCTAGAATAGAAAACTAATGCATCTAGGAAACAACTAAATCATATCCTATGGCAGATTGTAAACTAATCTAAAACACCCCTGCATTCCCATGTCGTGGAGGACGTCCTCCCTTCCAAGCCAAGCTGCGTCCACCTCCTTGCATGCAATGCCATGCAAGGCCTTCTAGGCCCGTGCCACCCTTCCAAGCATCCACGCGAAACCATTCTTTCATTTTCCTTGAGCCGTGCCCCATGACACTCTTGCCTTCCAAGAAATACTTCCATTCCATTTGTGGGTTGAACCTCCTTGTTGCATCCTTGGCCCCTTGACCCATTTGTGTCCCTGATTTTATCCATGAAACATGGTTACCTTGCTCCCCAAATATCGAACTCATGCATTCCTTTCAAACACCTTTGATCCTTAGAATCTTGGACCATTACTCATGTATCAGGGGGTATAATAGCTTACCTCCAGGAGCCACTAACCTTAACCAAAATCAAAGATTAATTGGTGTAGATTGTTTTACTCATCGAGAGCTTCAAGAATCTGAAGTCAATTCGACAATCCAACGGTCGAATCTTCGTAGATCTTGAAAACACACATTATCTCACCTACAATCACCCCTAGTCTCTCTCTCTCTCTCTCTCTCTCTCTCTAAATAAAACGTTTTGGCTGGAGAAATGATGAGGTTTTAGTTGAATATGTGTGGTTAAAAGAGTCTCCATGTAAAGGGGCACAATGGGGAAAGCCTTGGTCCAATTAGAGGGTGTTTAGGATAACCTATAACCTAATCAAGGTCATAAGCATTTCAATAATCTTAACCCATCTAATTCAG
Source organism: Codonopsis lanceolata (assembly GCA_013146195.2). NCBI lineage: Eukaryota > Viridiplantae > Streptophyta > Magnoliopsida > Asterales > Campanulaceae > Codonopsis > Codonopsis lanceolata. The sequence goes on from CM028380.1 coordinate 28,454,037, forward strand.
ATGTATTAGGGGCTCATTAGAGCTAATTGGGATGGTTTGGAAGAGGTTTCATTAAGGTGTCTGGGTAAAATCGGCCAAAATAGCAAAACAACTCGTCACAGAAAACCCAGGTGACGCGGTCGCTTCATCCAGGAGGTGCGGTCGTGCCCGTCTCCTTTTCCTTCTTGTTCAGTTCTACCAAATAAGCGGTTGCACTTGCCCTATTACCACGAGTGCGCCTTGCCTGGAGGGAAGAAAAAGGCTTGAAATCATGCCCCAAGTTCCCCAACATAACCCCAAACAACCTAGAATGATTCCTCAATCAAAACAAGTCTGAAACACGCCTAAACGATGCTCAAAACAACCCGAAACAAAACTGGAACAAGACACAATAACTAACGGTTGAAACGACGAATGAAACAACGATTTGATGGGTGAGAACGTGAGACTATAAGCAAGTCAAGGTACTAAAGAATAATATTGTTCTACGAAGTTGAACGAAGATCAAGAGTATCTAAACTACCGATAGACGAGACGTCGATGCTACTTGAACTCAAACAATCAAACGACGATGCAAACTATGCAATCATCGTCATAAATACATATATAACTCAAGAACACCTCTAATAAGAAGTAGGTTGTTTCTAAGAAAGAAAATGATGATCGGGCAAAGACCTAGGGTTCAACCAAGGTCACAACAAGACTAAGGTAGTCAACTCTCGACCGAGTCAAGTTTCTATCAATGTCGAGTCACGACTTGTAACTCTAACTAGTCAATGACTATGCAACATATACTACTAGGGTATTGACCTCTATGAAGCTATCTACACACATCTAGATTCTCATAACAAGCATATCACACAAGGTTATAGGAAGAAATGCAACCATAGCACGCAACTCAAGCACACAAGGATTCAGGGTATTACAATCTTCTCTCTTCTCCTCCCGTGTCATCTCACAGTTGCGACCCGTTTTTCCATTGGGTAACAAACGGTCTTCATCAGCTGAGTCTCCCACCTCCGTGTCAAACCCAACTCCTTCTCTCTTCCTATTTTAGCCCTTAAACTTCAATTCTTTGACTATTCTTCCCTTGGCTTGTTGGAGACTCAATTACCCTTCATTTTATCTCCCATTCAATAGCCCCAATTCGAGAACCAGACCCCCTATACGGGCTAGTAGCCAATAATGTTCTCTTCACCCTCCAAAAATTGATCACTTTTGAAGGTTTTTAGCTTTAAATGAAGGGCCAAGAAAACATTTGGAAGTGATCTCAATCTCAGATTTGCACATTGATTGATTTAATTCTTTCAACCTTTATTTTGAGATATTTCTTTTAATTTCTATGATTGAATAGCTTGTAATTGTGGAATTAGTTTTGTGCTTAATTATTTATGGAATACGACTATTTTCTATGTCAAATGTAGTGTTTTGATTTAATCGCTCTCTTTATTTAGTATATATTCGTGCTTAGTTATTATTTGTGGACTTAATGGTTTACTCAAGCAAGAACACTTGGTCGTATCAAGTAATAAAATGTACTAATTACGAGTATCGATTCCACACAAAATGTACATAATTTTCACTTCAATTAAGTACAAAATTGGGCTAAATAATATTTGAGCTAAAAGAAAATGAATTAAATACTAAAATAAACAAACTAAAGAAAACAATTAAATCAACTCTAACGCGGAAGTGGTTTGGAAATATCAAATCAAGATTAAAAATATAGGAGTGTGATAATTCTAGTCTTCTAGCCGGTGTCTAAATTAATCATCTTTCTACTTTTCTTTAACTCAAGTATTAGTAGTCGCGCGCACTATATTTTTCATTACGAGCTTCGCATCGTATTGTAAATATAGCTATCACTCCTTACTACGGGTTTTTTCATCTTATAACATAGGAGAAAATAGATGCATGTAAAAACAAGCACACAATGACTATCTATGCACGATCTCCTCTTAGTCTCACGTCACGAAAATAATTTTTGTGATTTTCGGAATGAATATGGTCGACGGACTCTCGCATCTTATCCTATAATTATAATAATCATCTAATGGTTGACTAAGTCATCGAAAGCATTAAGATCACACAATAATAACCTGAGTAATACTTCGTAAAAATACATTCTCTCTATTTTTTTACAAATCATGATGGTACCCAAAAACACGAAAGTTGTTAAATATGAACTCTCGTATTTTATAGCAACCATAATCTCCTCTACCTCGCGAATGGCTAATATAAATCGATCGTGAGTCGAACCAAGTTCTCACAGTGGCTATCAGTGTGTGTCACAAAAACATCAACTAAAGGCAGCTCTCACGAATCCTAATATTATTGGAATACGTCAAGATTCAAGATTTTTAAGCTATTGTCTAGGCAAAAGACATGATCATGGAATGTAAAAATCTGTCCACTACAAAATGTACAAGGTAAAAAAAACACACAAAAAAAAAAACATAAACCATATAGATAGAGTATAAGAATTGTTCTCGAGAGGAAGAACAAATTAAAACTTGAAAAAAAAAATTAAAAAATTTTAAAGCTCATATGCACATTTATAATCTTACATAAGAGACTATTGTGAAGACCTAAGCATCACATAATTGTGCTAATTATCGTCACAGCTTAAATTTTGCACCAGCCGGGAATCGAACCCGGGTCTGTACCGTGGCAGGGTACTATTCTACCACTAGACCACTGGTGCTTTGTTTCTACAGGCTGGTTCTTTTGTTAAATAAATCTAACGTCTTCTCAAACGCTCTTCTCAACTTGAGGGCTTGAATGTTAAAGATCGATAAAGCAGGGTAGGATTTTGAAGTTAGTTGAATTTCTTCTCCCTTTTATTCGTTGGTCTCTCTTTTTCTTAAATTTACTTGTTTCATCAAGTCATTAATTATTCGTTAATTTTGTTTGGTAATTTATGTTCATTTGAGATTTTAGTCTATATAGTGGTTTCATAAAAAAATAATTGACTATATTATAAATATTGACCTAAGAATAGATTTTCTGTAAGACCGTCTTATAGATCTTAATTCGTAAGACGAAGTTTGTCAATGAATCAGATTTTGATCCGAATCCGATGTTATTTTTAGGATATGAATTTAGTTTCTAAATCCGATTACCCGATTTTGACCCAAATTCGAAAATCCGAAAGCTTAACAAATCAGATATGGATTAAGGTGTTTCGATCCGTTAACAATCCGATCAGATCCGATATAAAAAATATATTAATATTATACATATAAAAGTTACTAGTGTTGAATTTTTAGTTATTAATTATTACTAATTCTACTAAATATAAATTTTTCGACAAACTCTAAAATCTTACTAACATTATTATTCATGTTTGTGTAAGCTAAAAATATGAATTTTTAATTTTATTCAATCTTTGATTAAACAAAAATATCTGTATATTAGTTTTATCAAATATTTTATTAGGGGCAAACAAAATTTGAATTCGAAAATTTAGGATACAGATCGAGCTTTTGAATATCTGAAAAATAATCCGATCCGATCCAAATTCGATAATTTATTAACAGATCGGATAATTGACTTGACTGATCCGATCCGAATCCGATCAATTGACAGGCCTAAGCTCAACCCACCAATACACGATAGGTCGGGGTAAGAAAGATCCGTTTTACAAAAAATATATGTAAGATCGTTTTACATAAGTTTTTGCCTTGCTATAATATGTGGTTTTATTTAATGACCTTGAGTATGTGATCATAATTACAGTAGATAGAAAAAGTAAAAACAAAGTAGTAAAAGAATATTTATAAAAAAGAAAAAACTAAAATAAAATAATTATTTTGCAACGGACGAAAACGAAAAAAAAAGACAATTATTCAGAAACGGAGAGAGTAAAAGATATGATATGAAAGCTTCGAGAGCGCAATATTACATGAGATATGAAAGGCTTAGATCTTTTATTAAAACTAAAGAGTTTAAATCACTTTATCTTCACTGAACATGAATTCAAAGATTACTATATGGTAAAAAAGAAAAAAAAGTTGCCTCTATAATATGATTTTATTTTCTTCGTTTGTTCTAGACACTAGATGTAAGACCCCAAACCTTCGTGTATTTGACTTTCTCGTGTTGCATGTTTTGTTGTTAATGCGTTAAGTGATCGTCTTAGCATGTTAGCACATAACTAGGTCTCATTGAAGTCTTAGTACCTTGCATATATGACTTATAATGTTCATCTTGATCATAGTATGCTTGGTTGAAAGTTTAGAAGCTTTGTTGCTTCGTTTGAGTCTTGGGTTTCTCGTGGTTGCCTTCGTTGCTTGTATTGTTTGTGTTTCATCTTGCGAGGTGTTCATTTGAGTTCTAGACCATGTGTACTAGTATTTCTCATGCTTGCACAATCATTATTCATGGACTTGTTGCATTTGGAAATAAGATGACCAACTTATTACTTCTCAGATTCAGTCCGGTTTTTGGGCGAACTTCTGGAAAATTCTGGTACCAATATACCAAAGAGAATTTTCTAAAAAATTAGTATGTTTTACATACATATGTTAGGATACTTCCTGTAAAATATGGTATTTTTCCAAGGTGTATAAGTACCTCATTTAGGTCTTGACTTACGGCTGTGCCAGAATTATGTTTTCAGGAAATCAGCTTCTGTACTTGAACTTGTAGTAGCCATATTTTGATGAATATAAGTCCAAATTGAGTAATTTAAAAAGCTAAACTATATTTTAAAGAGTATAGTTTCATAAAAATCAATAATCACCTCATTTGGAGGTGTGAGATATTTATGGTCGATTTTACAAGATTGACTGTCTGTTTTCAGTTGGTTTGTGACATTTTTTGAGTGTTTTGGCTATTGACCCTTGCACCCTTGCCCTTGGCCGACCAAAGTGAGTCAAAGCCCTCTTTGTTGACTCTCCTACAACCCTTCTTGGCCCTTGGATCATTACTTATCAAAGGCTTACATGCCATAGCCAATGAGAAGCCATTTAACCACCTTCACTTGGATTGGGGTCTTCTTGGCAAGTATATAAGCATTTGTTCAGCCTCTTTAGCCATTTTTGATCAACAACAAGCTGATATTCAGAGACTTGAACTCCATTTTCGTCCATGGAGGTCATCCCAACTTGAGAGGACATTTCCCGGAGTTCCGGTGGTCCGATCGGCGATCAGAGGCCGCCAAATCGAAGCCCTCGATCTCCTCTACAACAATCTTTGCTTTGATCATCCTTTCCTCCATTAATCTTAGGACTAAGGTACGTTGAGAAATCCCTGAGATTTTCATGTTCAATAAAGTAACATGACCCCTTTATTATAGTTGTTCTATTGATGATTATGAACACTTTTTGTGAAGAAGAAACCACCAATTCAACCTATAAAATATGTGTAGAATTTTATGAATTCTTATTGAAGTTGTGATTTTGACTTTATGCAAAGCATAAATGTTGTTTATAATGAGCTTAGGAACAACTCTTGTGAAAGATTATGTTTCAATTCAAGGTTTAACAAAATCTCTGATTCTAGGGTTTGAAACTCGGAATTGTGTTTAAGGCTAGTTTAAGATCATGAACGGCCTAGTTATCGAGTTCTAAATGAACGGAGAACTTAGGAAAGGGCAATGTGATGCATATAGTATCAATGCTCTACTTGGTTGAATTTTAGTAAAACTCACCGGAGTTGAGAATTAGGGAGTTATTGAACAATACCGACTCCACATTCAATCCCTACGACGTTTGTAGTGCGTTAGACTAATATATTAGCTTACGTGACTTTGGGATGGATTGAAGGGCATGTTTGATATGAGTGATTATAAGACTCAATCGAGTTCTTATGTGGTTTATGTGATTGTGTGAAGCAAATGCACAATTGAGAGCATGTTGTAGAATGATGTATCTACTTGACTGGTTGAATTCGCTCTTGTCGAATTCCTACTTGATTCTTTAATGAGTAAAAACACCTACTTGTTGAATAATGAATTTGAGGATGATGAGCGCAAGATTTCCACTAATTTTCCCAGGAATCTTCTTTTATTTTATGCTATTTTTGAATTAATTATGCTTTGGAAATATTATTATTTGTGTTTTTGTGCTTAATGTAGGTTTCCAAGCATAATCGAGCTTTTATACGGTGTTTAGCACGAAGTTCGAGGCAATTCCGGGCTTAAAAGTTAATTTAGAATTTATTTGCTCAATGTCCGTTAAGCCCGTCAAGAGATCCAAGGCAAAATCAGCTTAACAGAGGCTAACGGAGGCTGAAAATATTAACAAAGGACCAAAATGCAAACCTGGAAGGAGGCTGGAAGGCGGCGCCAAAGTCAGAATCTTCGAGGGCAGGAGCAAATTTTCGAGAATGAAGGCAGCCGCCCAATTGCAACAGAGCCCTGGCGGCGTTGTCAAGGCTGGCGCTCCGTGGCGCATTACGCGCCGCCCCACTATGCGACCAGCGGCGTCACAACTACGGATCGGGTATGACCGCGTTGCTTGACCCCACTCGGCTCAACGCCCCCCCATTCACCACTTTTTCCTCACATCTCACCCATTTCCCGGCGGATGACCCGTGCCCTTTCTCTGGATAACCCGCTTCCCTGCTTGACCCATTCGGCTTTTTCCTTCTCCATTTTGTCCCTAACTTTCTTACGTCTTTGCCGAAAATGCCCCTCCCTTCAGCCTCTTTGCTGCCTCTCCATTTTGTCTCCGATAGCTTCCATTCGAGAAACACAGCCCCATTTACGGGCATAAGCCCTAAATGGGGCACCAGCCACCATTTCTACCAAAATCACACCAAATCTTTGATGCTTGATCACCATTGAAGGTTTGGAACATCAAATCAAGGGCCAAGGACGCACTTGCAAAGATTTCAACCGGATTCGCGATTTTTCGGTTCAATTCTTTCTACTCATATTTTTAGATATTTGTTATGGTTTCTTGGGTTGATTGCTTTTGTAATTGTTGAATTGGTTTGTGCTTCAATTATTTATGGAATGCAATTAATTTTTATGTCAAATGTAGTGATTTAATTTAATTTATCTCTTTATTTAGTATATAAGCATGTTGGTTATTATTTTGTGAAATTAATGCTTTTAATTATCGGCCAATAATTAAATGATTTTAGAAATATTTAGGATCCGCGAGAGCTACCTATTTATTTCGGACCAATCAATTTAATAGTTGGTGTTTTGTGACACACAGATAGCCAAAATGAGACTAGGTTTGACACGCGATCGAACCACCTTAGCCATTCGCGAGGTCGGGGAGGTTAGGGTTGACTATAAGAAGTCAAAAGCCCGTAGTTAACCAATTTTAGCGTCTCGGCTACCAACATGACTTGTAGAAAAATATAGAGTTTATTTTTCTTGAAGTATTACCCATGCGTTTGGTTATTATTGTGTTTTCTTAATGCTTTTAATGGCGTAGCGAACCATTAGATGATCTCTAGAATGATAGGATCTGGCGAAAGCCCTTCCTATTATTCCGAAAATCACAATAGTAGTTTGCGTGGCGTGAGACAGAAAGGAGATCGCGCGTGATAGTCTTTGGATGCTTGTTTACACATGCGGTTATTTTCTCCACGTGTTATGTGTTGCGATGATATGAGCGTAGCAAGGTTGAGAGATAGCTAGATTTGCTATACGTGGCAGCCGTAGCGAATAAAATAAGCGCGTCCGACTACCAAGACTTGAGTTAAAAAAACAAAAAGAGAATTAAATTAAACACCGGCTAGACTAGAAATAATGCGTTCCTATATTTTTATCTTGATTTGTTGTTGCCAAACCACAAATTGTAGTATAGATTTAATTGCTTTCTTAGGTTGTTTATATTTTTTAGATTTTAATTCAATTTCTTTTCGCTCAAATATAATTAGTTAGCATAATTTCGGTACTTAGTTGGGTAAAATTACAATTCCTCGAGTGGGATCGACTCGTACTTACGTACTTTATTACTTGATGCAGTAAGTTAATCTTGCCCAGTATTTACATCGAGGAGGACTATTCTATGAAGATTTGGATTGGGGCTTTCTTAGTACTCTATCACATGTGAGTCTACTTGTATAAGTCGCTAGGGATGACCATGTTGTTATCTAAGACTCACTTAGGTATGGTTTGACTGCCACGGGTTATTACACACTTCTAGTGTTGCTTAAGTCTTTGACTACTGCATCGACTTTTGTGTTATTGAATGAGTTACTACTCATAGGGAAAAGTTTAGTAAATGGCTTCAGATCCGAGACTAGCGGAGTAGTCTTGGATAGTATAATAATTTGATGGTTAAGTTGTGACTCGCTGAATTTCATAAGTGAATATGGAATCTTGTGTATATTTTATATTATGACTAAATGCATGATTTTCACCTTGTCAAGAATGGATTCTTTTTTATGTGTTTCTATGATATGACTTATGAGCATATGTGAGGTTCGGGATGTGCTCATGGCACACATTTAGGGATGCTTGGCAGCGTCTTGATCTTGGACATGCTCGTTCCACCTCCTTGTTTAGGGGGAAGGACGAAATAAAGTATGCGAGAGGAGATGGGGGTCTATGTTATGAGTTGGAATGTGCCTCGCTTGCCTTGAGTGGATTTTGTATCGAAATGGGGAACTAAAGGTTTCACGTGTCGGGTTATCCCTTGTTGGACAACGAGGATATGGGAATGCATTACCACTTCCATTCATTCTCCCCTTTTTTTGTCGAGGGGATAATAGAGATGCAAGAAAAGATATTCACGCCCCCATGGATTTATTAAAATGGCCTTATGTTGTCGGATCACTATGGGAGCTATGGGTTTCCAGCATCAAGTTATCCCTTGTTTAGGGGATACCGGATATGAGAATACATCACCCCTCCATTCAGAGTATCTCCACTTTTTTGGGGAGAACAGGAAAGTGCAAAGAGTGTTGCGTGGCCTTGGATCTGAAAGTTTTAGAGTCGCCACCTTTATTTTAAAGGCAAAAATAAAGGAAAACCGGAAGAAAACGAGAGATTTTTAGAAAACGGGTTCGGGGGCTAAGTTACGAGTTGGGAAGGTCTTGGGCACCCGACTCGCCCCTTCGATCTCAAAAGTTTTTGGGTGAAATATGCTCATTGTTATATTAATCTAGCAAATAAATAAGGTCTTATTTTGACACAAAGGAAAATTATTGAACATTCGTGGCTACATATTCTGGACTTCGCGGCCTTTCCTTCAATAATTACAAACACATTTAAGAATATTTGGCCATTATAACGGCTCTTTTACATAATTTTTCCTAATCTAATCAAGGCGGCACAACGGCTTATATTGGCTACATTGTGCTTGGATTTAAAAACAACTTTTGAAAATAAATAAA
>CM028380.1:28463418-28530041 GCA_013146195.2 Codonopsis lanceolata
GACTTTCAAACGAGACTTCTTACGAATGGGAGTGAGTAATACGCTTCCAACCAAGTTAACAAAGCATATATCTTGAAAACATTTTTTTTTTTTTTCCTAATTACTACTACAATTTTTTCCAACTCGGCACTTCACACTCGTGCCCCCAATGCCTACCATCGAGCCCACTCCAGTTAAAAATAAAAATACACATAATAGGCATATTGAAAAGTTGGAAGTCCGGAACCACCGACTAGTTTGGTTAAATTTTGGTTTAAGACACTTCAAGATTAGCTCTAACTAGTACTCTTGCCTTGCGAACTGCTTGAAAATTTATCAATAAATGAAGTGATATCGTGGAAATGAACTACTAAAAATATTATTTTCTTCAAAAAATTGACTTTCAAATAGGGCCTCTTTGCCCGAAACAGAGGGATTAATTAATAATTTGCATACGAAATTGCGGGCCGGACAAAAATTAAATTGCTTAAGTTAATTACGATAAAAGTTAAAAAGAAAAAAACAAATATTTATAATTACAAAACTTACGTTTTTTTTATTTTGTAATTTGTATACGAAATTACGGGTCGGAAAAAAATTAAATTGATTAAGTTAATTACGATAACAATTAAAAAGAAAAAATACAAATACAAATTTTTCGCAACCATAAAAGCGTAAAACTATAAAAACAAGAAATATTAATCAGTAAAATCGTAATATCTCGAAAAGAGTAACTAATTTCGCAAATGTAAAATAATAACGTGAAACCGTAAAATATTAAGCAGAAAACCGTAATACCTCAGTTAAAGAATAACTCATTTTCGCAAATGTAAAATAATAATGTAAATCGTATCGTAAACCGTAATATCTCAATAATTTTCGCAGTAATAAAATAGGGATGAAAAAAAACGTGATAGATAGACATTCTTTATATTTCATATATATCAATATTACATTGAAATAAATGCCCACACATAATTTTTCATTTAAAAATTTGACATTCGTCAATAGCTTTAACTTATACTTCCCAATTTAAACATGTGCTACCATTAATTAAAAATATTTCCAACCTATTTATAAAAAAATTAGGAGAGATTATTGAAATTACTTGGACAAAATTGTAATCTTTTTAAAAACTACAATGAAAATTCTTTTAAAAAAATAGAGACATTATTTGGAAATTGGTGTTGCAAAATAGTTTTTTATTCAATAGCCGTAGAATCTTGGTAAAACAGTAAATTGATTAATTTGTATAAGAAATTGCGGGCCGGAAAAAACCTGCCGGACAAAAATTAACTTGATTGAGTTAATTACGATAACAATTAAAAAGAAAAAAAACAAACATTTCAATTAATTTGTATACGCAATTACGGGTCAGAAAAAAAAATTGATTAAGTTAATTAATTACGATAACATAAAACATTAAAATTGTAAAACTGTAAAACCGTAATGGGGAAGAGAAAAAGTCGAGGAATTGCAAGAAAGAGGGAAAGAATACTGTTGGGAAAACCGCTATTCGCATTACGCGAGTCGAGAAATAAAAGTCGTTGGATCATCGTAAAAACATTAAATCCCGACCTCTTTTATCACAAGTCAATTGTAAGCTTACAACACCGACCTCTATTATATTATAGATAATTTAAAACTCAATCGATTTGGTTTGTGATTTTTGTACTTAAACCAAACTAAGTTGAACTATTATATATAAATTATTTTAATATTTTATTTGTGTTCTTGCTTTTAAAATCTTATTTTTAATAATTGATGTTAATGAACTATTAATATCTCATTCACCTCTATTTTAATTTAGGTTAAAATCGCGAACCAAGTCATATTTCATCGGTTTTATTTTTTAAACTGAATCAAGCTAATTAATTTGGTTCAATTCGGTTCAGTTTTAGAGTTCAAATAATTTTTTATGAATCAAATTAATCATTGTTATATTATTAAATAAATTCTTTTAATATTGATAACACACACACACACATCGTCTGAGAAATTGTGCCGTTGTGTATTCCCAATTCTTAAATACTAGTATGACTTTAAAACATACGATGGGATGCTCTTATGTCCAGCAAACAAATTTGGAGGAACAAGGATGACATCAGGAGTTTTAATAACCCTATTCCTATGATCCTATATATGGTCTACAAAAGTAGACCCGTGGTACTCCTCTCTGTTTGTTTATGGATGTTTAGAGAGAGAGAGAGAAAGAAAAGGATATGCAGGCGCTTTATCGTAACGAAGTTGTTGTTGGCCACACACAATGGCCACTGGTCAAGCGTCCTTCCCGTCGGCCCCATCCTATAAAAGGAGGAACGTGGCCTTCACGATCCTCCCCCTTCCCATTCTGTTCTTTTTACCTTTTTTGTTTATATTTATTTACTATTTTGGGGCAATATATAAAATTCTTTATTTACTTAATTACTCGGATCCTATTACCTACTCACACGCAGATGAAAGATAAATTTGGCCTGAAACAAATTAAATGGACAATTTGTATTATATGAGTGCGAACAATGAGTTCTACTTGTGGAGCTTAACATTTCTGACCAATCAGTGTATTGTTGTAAAAAAGTTGTATGTAAAGAGGGGTGAGCAGAGTTCTAAGCAATGCCCATTAAGTTAAAGCTCGGATGCCCGGCCTCAGTTTATGGGCCGTGCCCTCATGGGCACTATATTATCTTGGGCTTTAGATGAGTCAAATGCAGTGGGGTCCGTGGCTCTCTGGGCTCAAGCCTCAAGCTGAGCCTCTATGATAACTTTTTAATTTTTTTAATATGATCTTTGATCAAATCTATATATTTAATTTATGTGTATTATACTATTACTATATTTATATATTATAAGTTATAAATTATAATCTATAAATATAGTAATAGTATAATACACTTAAACTAATAAAGCTATTGCTAAAAATAAAAACCTAAAAGTCAAACCCTATTATTTTAATAATTAATTACTCAATCATCTATACATCTATTGATATCCTATTCTCAATCTCATCACATGCAAGATTAAAATTTGACATCGGTAATGTCGAGTTATATGAATCCGTTTACTACATACTGAATTTATATTTGAACTTAGTTGCCTCTCTTCCTTTTCTTTCACTTCAACTGTGTTTTATTTCAAATTTGCAAGTATAATAGTTTGAAAAAAATAAATTGCATAGCAATGAATTAATGGACTGAAAGCTGAGACCCAAAATTTGAATGAGAAAACAGTAAAATTATTTAAAAACATAAACAAATGGGATGATGCCTGTGCCTGCCCGTCTAATGCCCATCTGAAACCCGTCCACTAATGCCCGTGGGCTGATCAATAGTATTGTGCTTTTAAATCAAATGCCCGCTGCTTGATGGGCCCATACTGGGCATTGCCAATGCCCGCGGGCTTAGGGCCCGTGCACACCCCTAGTTGTATGTGTGTTCTACTTGTGGAGCTTAACATTTTTGACCAATCAGTGTATTGTTGTAAAAAAAGTTGTGTGTGTGTGTGAGTGAGAGAGAGAGAGATAAAGATAGATATAACCTGTTATTTTGAGCATAGCCATTAATAGACCTAGAAGGAGGAGCATGGATATAGACATATGCCTTTGTGTCTTTCCAGGTGAAGGGGACCGCGGTCGGCAAGCATGTGATCTCCTAGAAGATGGAGTGTGATGATTACGAGCACGCGATCTGCGAGGAGACGGTGAACGTGGGCGTCGGGGATGTAACCTTCGGGGAGAAGGTGACTTTCGGCGGCAGCGAGACTATGCTGAATCTTCTCCTGCCTGGGGTCCCAACCGAGAGTGCACACTCGGAACAACCCGATGGCTAATAGGCCCTCTTGCTGGTTTCGGCCCTCTGGATTCACGCTTCACGAGGTTATGGCGGAACTTGCACTAGATTAAACTATAAAGCGTAAAAATAATTACGAGGTCGAAAAAATTAAATTGATTAAGTTAATTACGATAACATAAAACATTAAAAATGTAAAACTATAAAACCGTAATGGGGAAGAGAAAGAGTCAGGAGGAATTGCAAGAAAGAGGAAAAGAATACTCGCTGGGAAAACCGTCATTCGTACACACGAGAGCTAAGGGAAATAAGGACCGTTGGATCACCGTAAAACAGTAAATCCTGACATCTTTTTATCTCAATTCAATTGTAAGCTTACAACACTGACCTTTATTGTATTATAGATAACTTAAAACTCAATCGATTTGGTTTGTGATTTTTGTACTTAAACCAAACTGAGCTGAACTATTATATATAAATTATTTTAATATTTTATTTGTGATCTTGCTTTTAAAATCTTATTTTTAATATTTGATGTTAATGAACAATTAATATCTCATTCACCTCTATTTTAATGTAGATCTATCAATATTAAAAGTATTTATTTAATAATATAACAATGATTAATTTGATTCATAAAAAAATTATTTGAACTCTAAAATTGAACCGAACCAAACTAAATTAACTAGCTCGGTTCAGTTTAAAAAATGAAACCAATGAAAGATGGTTTGGTTCGCGATTTTAGCCTAAATTAAACAAAACTGAACCGTTGTTTACATATTGTCTACACAAATCAAAAAAGTGAGGAAAAGTAAGAAAGATAATATTATCTTACGGTCTTTAAATTAGTATTTGTTTTTATTTTGATAATACATGTGTGTGTGTATATGAGATAATTGCATAAAAAACTCTGATCTATTTTAGGTATTGCAAATTGAACCCTGACAATTGTTTATAGGTTTATTGAAACCCAGCCTATTTTTTATGTTTCAATTAGAACCCTCCATCCATTTAATCCGTTAAATGGTAACGGTTTGCTGAGTTGGATGCCACGTTGGCATCCTACGTGGCCAATTCTATTTCAGTATAAACCTTGTACAAAATTTGTAATTTCATAAAAAACCCTAAAATTTATTTTCACCAAATAAAGCCTTAAAATTTAAAATAAATAGTTATTTATATACCAATTTCATTTTAAGAAAATAAAGTTATTTTTTTTAGAAAATATGGCTCAAAATATGATGTAAGTTCCAATGAGTATTTAATATTTAATACACATCCGATCCTAAATAATCATCATGTTTGATTTCGCACACAAATTAAGAAAAACAAATTATCTCTATTATAATATTGGTATAATTTGTATAAAGTATTTATTTAATATGTAATATTTTAATAAAAATTAAAAATTAATATATTTGTTTTAAAATTTATTTGTAACATTTAATATTATGTTTAAAACTATAATTTTAAATTATAAATTTTCTTAAAGAAGTTAAAAACCAATTAAAGTAAAATTTGTTACCCATTTGATATTTTAGAAAATTTTAAATTATAGTTGTTTAAAATATGATTAAATAATTATTTGGTTGACCGGGCGCACCGTTTAAGAAAACATATTTTACTGGATTATTAATATATGTATTTGTGTGAATTTCCAATTTTTTGCCCCTATGAATAAAAGAGAAATGACAGATGATGTCCATCACATCACAACCAAAATTGGATGATTTCAGTGATGGAGTTGGAAACAGTAGACATAGCGGTTGGGTATTGAACTGGTAGGAGGGGGCGATTTGGCCGGAGGAGAGTCAGAGATGAAGATGATGGACGCCAGTAATTGAGGATGGCGGTTGATGCTTGAGCATATGGAGACGGCAAAATGAGTAGTAGGTACCGCTTTTAGGATGGGGAACGAAGAAGAGGTATGAATGGAATTGGGTTCTTTGGGTGTCCGAATGGCCGGGGAGATGGACCTACTGAGTGGGTGAGATGAATGGGAGATGAAGCACGAACTGGGGAGATGGGTGGGGGACATGGAGATTCGTAGGGAAAAGATAGTAGAAACCGCTAGGTCTAAATAAAGGCTACGGGACGAGTCGACTTGGGAGATGAAGAGGCGGCAGATATGGGAGAAGGGGTGACGCCGGCGGCTATGGTGGGCATGAGAGGTATCGGCACTTGGAGAAGGAGCCGGGTGAAGCTTCTTCGGAGAGGAAGGAGTTCACCGAAGAAAAATAGATGAAGGGGTGGCTGGGTTTGAACAGATTTGAAGGAGGGAGATGGAGGGATTGCGACGGAGATGAAATCGGGATGGAGAGGGCTAGAATGGTGGTATGAACTGGCTAGAGAGAGAAAGATGGAGCAAAGATAATGGAAGGACGCCGGCATGGGAGGTATCGGCACTTGGAGAAGGAGTCGGGTGAAGCTTCGCCAAGAGAAGAAGGAGAGATGAAGGTTGGGTTTGAACAGATTTGTGGGAGGGAGATGGAGGGATTGCGACGGAGATGAAATCGGGATGGAGAGAGCTAGAATGGTGGTATGAACTCGCTAGAGAGAGAAAGATGGAGCAGAGATGTTTAGGCTTCTCACGTTAATTTAAAATTTTCTAAAATATCAAATGGGTAACAAAATTTACTTTAATTAGTTTTTAACTTCTTTAAGAAAATTTATAATTTAAAATTATAGTTTTAAACATACTATTAAATGTTACAAATAAATTTTAAAACAAATATATTAATTTTTAATTTTTATTAAAATATTACATATTAAATAAATACTTTATACAAATTATACTAATATTATAATAGAGATAATTTTATTTTTCTTAATTTGTGTGCGAAATCAAACATGATGATTATTTAGGATCGGATGTGTATTAAATATTAAATACTCATTGGAACTTACATCATATTTTGAGCCCTATTTTCTTAAAAAAATAACTTTATTTTCTTAAAATGAAATTGGTATATAAATAACTATTTATTTTAAATTTTAAGGCTTTATTTGGTGAAAATAAATTTTAGGGTTTTTTATGAAATTACAAAATTTGTACAAGGTTTATAATGAAATAAAATTGGTCACGTAGGATGCCAACGTGGCATCCTACTCAGCAAACCGTTACCATTTAACGGATTAAATGGATGGAGGGTTCTAATTGAAACATAAAAAATAGACTGGGTTTTTTTTTTTTTTTTTTAAATCTAGTTTTTTTTTTTTTTGAAAGGTTGGAGGGGACATAGACCGTACCCCAACCCTTAATTATTTTTTTTAATTATTATTAATGCCTTGAAAGGCTACAATTATACATATATGATGCCTTTGGTATGGCTCGAACAATTGGTGCCCCTGAGGAGGCTTTGAACACCCGACCTCTCGGTTGAGAGTAGTTAAGTCCCAGGGTGCCTCTGGTAGGGCTTGAATACTCAACTTCTCCGTTAAGATAAGTGAGTAGCTAAATGGGGCCTTTGGATAAGGCTTGAACAACAACGATGCCTCTGAAGAGGCTTGAACACCCGACCTCTCTATTGAGAGTTGTAAAGTCCATGGTGTCTCTAGTGAGACTCGAACACTCAACCTCTCCGTTAGGAGAAGTGAGCAATACCAGTTGAGCTAGAGTTTCAATAAGCCTATAAACAATTATCAGGGTTCAATTTACAATACCTAAA
Source organism: Codonopsis lanceolata (assembly GCA_013146195.2). Lineage (NCBI taxonomy): Eukaryota > Viridiplantae > Streptophyta > Magnoliopsida > Asterales > Campanulaceae > Codonopsis > Codonopsis lanceolata. The sequence goes on from CM028380.1 coordinate 28,470,851, forward strand.
ATAAGTCGGGGTTTTTTATGCAACTATCCCGTGTGTGTGTGTGTGTGTCTATATATATATATATATATATATATATATATGAATATTCTTAGTATTCACACTATATATAATATTGTAAGCGCATATTAAAACTTACTCTATCCGTCTCAAAAAATAGTTCTTCTTTCCTTCTTTGCGGAGGGTACTCAGGGAGCTCCTCTATTAAAAGCTTGTCCCAAAGAGTTAATTTCATTTGTAAAAAAAATATTTAAAAAATTCTGCATTTTTTCCAATTACAAGTAACTAAAGCGAGTAATAAATAGAAAACATGACTTTAATAATTTCATACATAAAAAGATATTCATTTTGAGACAAAAAATAATAAAAAATTAAAGAGACTCATTACGTGCCAAACAGGTCATTAGACTAAGAATAATGTAGTGGCCCAACAATCAACATGAGCTTCACTTCACCTACAGTTAGTCTACAAATCTAATGCTTCATATTTCCACAACACTTTGCGTAAATGGATTCTTTGAAATTTTCTCAAATAACATGGGTTCTTATGGAATGCTTAATAAGTAATTAAAATTGTAAAAAATTAGGACTCTAGACTCAGGAGCAATACAAACTCTCGTGCTAGCGAAGCCATTTAGAAGCAATACAAACTCTCGTGCTAGCCGAGTGGTAAAAGGAGGGGGACATAAGATTCTGAAGGCATGCAGCGTGGGTTCGATACTTGGTGAAAGCAATTTGCTTTCTTCTGAGGTTGGACCTTGTATGTGTTATTAGTTGACATGTTCTCAAACCCTGTATCATTCGGGCATATCCCGCGATTTTCCTGGTAGTAGCAATGAGGGACCGGAACTACTACCTCAGGATTCAACCTGGTTAAAAAAAAAATTAGAAGCAAAACGACATCGTTTTGGACATAAATGATAAATGATACATAACGACCGAGTTTCTACACAATCTTCAAACTCGGTCCCTTCTTTCCACGTGACAGCCATTGGTTGGACCAAATTACTTTTCCTCCTTTTGTTGTTTTCGACCAATTTTCAACCATTTTTTTTTATATTTGAATTAAAGTACACATTTTCACTTATATATAGCGACTTGGTTCGTTTCATTTGGATATCATAAAAAAAAATTATGATTTTTTTAAAGTTTCTAACCATTTTTCCCTCTTCCCTCTCTTCAAATTTGACTTCTTACTCAATATTAAGTTATTTAAAGGTTAATCTATTACTAATGTATTTATTTACTCGTTAAGTAATTTATAATTATTTACTAGATAAAATCAATATATAAAGTTGTCAAAATTCTATAATAGTTTTCATAATTGTGAGATAGAAAATATATGTGCTTATTGATTTAATATTAATAAATGATTATGTAAAAATAATAAAAAATAAAAACTTCAAATACCTTATTAAAATTTGTGTAAACTGTCAATTAAAAAATACTTATTAAACTAAAGAAATGAAATTGAGCCAACTGCTAATTTAATAAAATGAAATGAAGCAGAAAATGAAGAGTGTGCAGTACAAATACAATAAGTTGATGTCATTTCGGTACAATACTTTACAAAATAAAAAATGAAAAACTTATATTCATTAATCGTTGAGAATTGCATATGTGATGCTCAAACTTGACTTGGACTCGGCATTGTACATATAAATATGCAAATTTGCATATATAGATGATGAAATTCAAACTATCGTGATTAAAAAATGGGAAAGCATGGTGACCAAATTGCGATTTAAGCTTAAGTAATTATACTCCTTCAGTTTCGGGCAAAGAGTCAACTATTTCATTATTGGATGACACACTTAAAGAGTCCACTTTTAAAAATTAAGGCATAAAAGTGTTATTTTATTACTAATGGACTACTAAAATTGTCATTTCCTTAAAAAGTTTGAGTTTAAAACATGACTCTTTGCTCAAAACGGAGTGGGTAATACAGTTCCAACCAAGTTACCAAAGTATATATCTTGAAAATACACATGCATAATAGGCAATATTGATAGGATTTCTAATTAACAGTTCTTAGTTAAACATGTTTCGAGATCCAAATAGTTGCTACTGTTGTTTGATGGATCATGAGTTTATTTTCTTTGGAGTTTGGAGCAGTAAGGTTGTCCACTTGTCCTGATGAGACATAGGTAAATATAGGTAAACTCTTCATGGATTCATGCAATAGATCGAAAACCTCGTACCATCTTTCATTTATTCCTGTTACATATATAGATCCAGTATATTATCTTTATTTCAAGGTCTTATTCAAATACTCACTCTCTCTCTCACTCACATACACAAGCTATATGTTTAAATTATTAGAAAATACAGTATGTATAGTAGGAGAATTATTCTTGCAGCTTCAGAAGTGATTTGTTTTTCTTAAGAGAAGCTGAGTTGATATTTGGCCTGTTGTGTAGGAGTAAATAGCCCAAAATGTTTCTCCGATTCATCCCCACCCTTGTTGTTCTCATCAAACATGGCAAACAAGTACGTTTCTATCGATCTTCCCGGTCTCTTTGGCGTTCCGCTCGTTCCCCGGACATGATTAATCAAATTCCGGTAGTAAGTTCCAGCGTTTTTTGTATCGGACGCGGCCCACTGCCGACGGCCACCCACTCTCAGACACAACAATGGGGACGTTTGGTCCGCCGGATTGATAGATAACATGTACAGCTATTGCACTGCTGTCATGATTTGTAATTACAGTGCTGTCATGATTTGCAATTACAGTGCTGTAATGATCTGTAAATATGGTAGGACTAGGTGTATTTTCCTAATTTACATCGCTTCCTTTCAGATCGGTCTTGGTCTCCAAGACATAATCGTATATAATTCTAATACAATAGTCAACCTTAATCAAGGTTGAGAATTACTCTTTCATGGTATCGAGAGCCGTAGATAGGGACCCTAGAACTCTAGCCACCACTCCTCTTGAGCCTATCAACGTTTGCTATGGAGAAAACTACCAATGAATCTTCTTCCCCTACCACACCTAAATCGTCTCGTCATCAACCACGGTTGTTGACAAAGAAATACCCTCCTTTACCTCTTGCTTTCAATCCTCAATCCCTTATGTCAAACACCATCCTAAACGACACCAACTATCTCTATGGCGATCCCAATTTTTGTCCATTCTTAAGACTCATAAAGCTGGTCCGTGTCATTTCGAGCCTCTCCTCTTCTCCGTAAATTGAAAATGGTATTCCTAACCCCGATTTTCTCTATTGGTCCAAAGGCAACTCATCTTGTTCTCTCTTGGATTCTGCTACTTCCATTGAATCTGTCCAAACTTCGTCTAATCTCGTGTGAAAACTCTTTAGACGCATGGACCCTCCTACAAGCTCTCTTCTCTTCTTCATCTCGTACTCACATTCGTACCCTTAAAACACAGTTGAATAACCTCCAACGTCAACCCGACCGGTCTATTTCGATTATTTGCTTCTAGCCAAAGTTCTTTCGCTTCTCTCACTTTGCCTCTATCTCCCATCTCTCGACCTTGACCTTGTCGACCACATACTTGATGGTCTTGGTGCTGAGTATAAGGAATTCATTACCTCTCTCAATACTAGACCTATACCCACACTCCAAGAGTTGTCTGACCTCCTACATCAAGAAGAGAAATTACTTAAAAGTTCTCTACCTCTCCCACAATTGCCCTTCTTGCTAATAAATCATCCTCGACCCACAAACACCCTCCATCTGCTCCATCCAATCAACCAAATCGATGCGCCACCTCTTCCAACCAGTTGCTTATCACCCTTCTTTCCATCCCAATCGTAGTCATCAATCCAATCGCGGCCGTGGAAAGGGTGGGTGGGCGTGGCCGTGGATTTACCCTCCTATAATCCTCTCTCTTACCCACCCCACCTATTCCCCCCCACCGCTCCTTTGGTTTTGATCAGACACACGGTTATGTCGCGATCGCAATCACCTAGCTAATGTCCGTCCACGGTTCAATCGCCTACTCGGCCGAATACTCTCCCTCCCCTCCTTTCAATCCAAATTGGTGTCTAGACTCGGGTGCTTCTCATCACATCGCTTCCAATCCGGCTGTCTTTTCCCAATCTCAACCATACACTGGTAAGGATAAAATATTAGTCGGTAATGGCGTTGCCCTTCCCATCTCTCATATTGCGATCTCATATTAATTCTTCTTCTCGCCCTCTTTATTTACGCAATATCTTACGTGTTCCTTCTATGCGTAAAAACTTACTTTCTATTAAATCGGTTTTCTAACGATAACAATGTTTATTTTGAACTTGATTCACATGGTTATCGTGTTAAGGACAACAAGACGAGGGCCACCATTCTTTCTCAGAATCCGGTAATCTTTACTCCCTCCGGCATCATGGTTTGCCTCCCACTCATTTTGCTCTAGTTGGTGAAAAGACTACCTCCGATACATGGCATGCTCGTTTGGGTCATCCGGCACAACCTATTCTTCAAGTTGTTCTCAAAAATTCATCTTTGCCTCTTAAAGGTCCAAAAATTAGTAATAATTTCTGTCATACGTGTCCACTAGGGAAATCTTGTAATTTGCCTTTTGCACGTAATTTTCGCTCTAAATTTCCTCTTGATCTATTACATCTAGATGTTTGGGGCCCTTCCCCTATTCCTCTGTCAATGGCTTTCGCTTTCTATTTGTCTATTGTGGATGATCACTCTCTATACCCGGTTATTTCCCATGATTCGTAAGTCCGAGGTTTTCACAATTTTTAGTCATTTTAAAACTACAATTGAAAACACTCTCTCGCAAAATTCAAACTGTGCACACCATCAAATCTATTCAAACCGATGGTGGGGGAATTTACCACCGCATGCTCACCGACTTGCTTACTCACGGCATTCGTCACCAACTTTCATGCCCCTACACTCCCCAACAAAACGGCGTCGCCGAACGTAAACATCGCCATATTGAGTCCTGCCGGATTGTGCTTACTTACTCATGCCAACCTTCCTCTTCGCTTTTGGCTTGATGCCTTCTCCACCGCTGTTTTCTTAATCAACCGCTTGCCAATGAAACAATTGCACTATATCTCACCGTATGAGAAATTAATGGGTCGGAAGCCCGATTACAAACCTGTTGAAAGTTTTTGGGTGTACTTGCTTCCCTAACCTTGTCCCTTACAATCGCCACAAATTACTTCCCAAATCCATGAAATGCATATTTTTGGGCTATGATCCGTCTCATAAAGGGTATCGTTGTTTCGATCCATGTTCGGCGCATATATGTATCACGACATGTTTTGTTTGACGAAACTCATTTTCATTACAAGTCTTCACAAGTTAATCACCGCTGCAACTTCGTGCTCTCCAACCTCTGTCAAAGCTATGATTCCTCCATCCATGCTTCCCCGTCGCCCAAAGAAAGCGGTCCAAGTTCATCAAATTCCAAAGAATATGCGCCACCACAAGCACCACACCATCCATCACACCACCGCCTCCGCATAAAACAGCCTCCTCCGCCTCGTGATCCCGAACTCCCATTGCACCACCCGCGCTCTCATCATCTAACGCCGCATTTATGCCCGATCCGTAAAAATCCAAAGAACAATCGCCCTAATTTCTAGCAAAGAACGACTGCCTCAAGCCATCATTCGCTTCTTCCAAAGCAGCCTCCTCTCCACCTCTCCTGATCGAAGTATCAATGAACGATTTATGGCACATCTCGCCATCCGCTACCGCCGGCATTTACTACCGAATCCACCGATTCTTTATCTCATGAGCCCTCCACCTTCAAACAAGCCGCTGGACATTTGCATTGGCGCATGCAATGAAGGAGGAAATGTCCGCTTTAACTAAAACTCGACTTGGTCTCTGTTCCCTTCACCTTCGCAGAATATTCTTGGCTCTGTGGGTGTATCGGGTTAAAACGGCGGATGGTACTATTGATCGCCACAAGGCCCGCTTTGGTTGCCCAAGGTTTTGGTCACAGAAGGAGTTGACTATGATGAAACCTTTAGTCCTGTTGTTAAGCCATCTACAATTGGATCGTTTCTTGCTTTGGCTCTCTCCCCAACCGGTCACTTTAACAACCGGATGTACGTAATGCTTTTCTAAATGGCTTTCTATCAAGAGGTTTACATGTCTCAACCGCCGGCTTTGTTGATCCTCTTCATCCCGACTATGTATGCCGGCTTCATCGTGCATTGTATGGTCTCAACCAATCACCTCGCATGGTTTCATAGACTTCAAGAATTTCTCATTAAACAAGGCTTCTTTAACAATGATTCTTCTCTGCTTATACGTCGCGATTCCCAAAGATACTCTATACTTGCTTGTATATGTCGATTTATATCATTGTTAATGGCAAAGGACTCTTCTTTCATTCGAAAGTTCATCCAAACTCTATGTGATACATTTGATACTCGACAACTAGAGAGTCTGGGTTATTTTCTCGTCATATTGAAATTGATTATCATTTTGTTCGGGAATTAATTGTACGAGGGGCTTTGCGTGTACGCTCGTTCCCGACCACCAATTAGCCGATATCTTCACCAAGGGACTTTCTCAAGATCATTTTTCCAGATTATGCTCCAATCTCAACCTTTTCTCCGTGCCGTTTCGACGGGGGGTGATAGATATCATGTACAGTATTACACTTCGTTGTCATGATTTGTAATTACAAGGTTGCCATGATTTGCAATTACAAAGGTCAGAATGATCTCAGAATATGGTAGACTAGGTGTATTTTTCCTAATTTACATCGGTTTCCTTTCAGACGCGTCTTGGTCTCCAAGACATAATCAGTATATAATTTAATACAATAGTCAACCTAAATCAAGGTCGAGAATTACTCTTTTCACGGATTTTTCCAAGGCGGAGTAGTGAGCATCTAAAGTGGCATCAAAAATATTGTGGTATCCAAGGCCATTACCACTATCGCTGACAACAACTCCTGAGCCGTAAATAACGCCAGTAGGGAAGATTGTTTTGTGGGTCCGAAAGTAAGGGTAGACGTTGACGAGCAACGGCAAGTTGTTCCGTGCTAGAACCGGTGATCGGTTCCATAAATGATGACCTTGCATTGTCACGAAAGACACCGACGATGGGGAAAGGTGTTAGTTAGAGACCAAGATATGATGCGGTTGATACCCGATTTGGTTTTGTAGGCGGCTACTATGGCGTTGTAAATGTTTTGCATAGCGGGAAAACGAACGAGACGTATTGAGTCAAGCTGTTGTTGGGGTCTACTTCATTTCCAATTGCAATGTATTCGACCGACGGCCGTAGTTTCGAACATTGTTCCGAACCCATGTGGTGGCCGGCCAAGGACTGCTTGCAATGGATCAAGATCGATTGGGGACATCGAGGATGATCTCAATGTTGGATCCTCCGAGTAGCGCTGAGAACGCTCGATTTGGATCGTAAACTCTCATTCTTCTTATACCGCTAGCGTTGTAAAGATTAATAACGCCTCGGTCGATGGTAAATTGTTGCCATTCCGCCCATAACACACACCCCTGATCAAGCACCTACATTGATTGATAGATTTTAGTCGATGGGACCCGACTGGGTCCCCTACGTGAACGACCACGTGATTCCATTTAGGCTTGGGCCGGTCCCACCAAAGGATCTAAGACTATTCCCTAGTCGATCATCATCGACAACCATTAACCAGCCGATGAAGTACCGGCGACCACCGACCTACCGAGCACAATAGGCGACCATGAATCAACACCCGACCACACGAGCGAGGACCACCTATGCTCGGCCGACAACTCATCTGGGATAAGACATGTTTAGCCCGTAGCCTGTACATAGCATCCAGGTGCCTTCCCCACAAGAGTCGAGCAAGCCATGCAAGCCGCTATATCTTATCGGCTTATTCAACCGCCTACAATCAATACAGCACACGCAACTTGTTGACCACTCAAGAACCGCCAAAGAAGCCGTGGAACAAGTCCCACCAGTTGGGACCCTCATACCAATCATGACTCCAAACCTAAGCTACTATAAAAGGAAACCTTTCCCTTCAAGAAAGGTAAGATTTACTTGATATCTAAACTTACTATATTGCTGGTGATAAAAAGATACAAAGGGAGATTACTCTCAAAATACTTACCTGAAGCTTGGGTGGAACGCCTAGCACCTAAGATACCATTTATTACCCCGTTATCGACTCTCACACCGAGGGTCAGACTGAAACCCCCAAAGACCCTAACAGTAGTCTTCATTTCGTGTACTTATCAACCAATATCAACCATCAAGCCCAGATATCCTACAGTTGTTGGTACCTCCCCATCTCTAGTCACCGACGTGACCACCAAGAGTCGGACACGCCGCCTCCGTCCATTACGTGGATCACAAGATAGTCACCCCATCATTGTGGCGTGATCAAGTACCAGAAAAAGGTTGAGCCTATATAATGGCCTCGGAGTAACAGTGTCATCGAACAAGCCCAAATATCATGTAAAAATGGAAAATGCTATAGTTATACATCCGTCCCGTTAGACTTGTACGTGATTTATAAAGTGGCTACACATTACTGCTGGGTATCAACAACATTATCCATAAACTTTTTGATCAGGTTGTGGTAGGCCTGGTGATGCAAAGAACTGCGTGCTTAATTAGAAGGCATGTGTGCACGCTACACGTAGCGGGTCCCAATCGAAAGTTAGAACAAAGTGTTGTGTGTGCTTTGGGTCGGTTTGTGGTAAGCCTGGTGACGCAAAAAATTATGTACTTAATGGGCCTGTGTGCACGCTACACCTAGCGGGTCCGAATCGAAAGTTAGAACAAAGTGTTGTATGTGTTTTGGGTCGGCTTGTGGCAGACCTGATGACCCAAGGCACTGCGTGTTTAATAAGCCAGTGTGCATGTTACACGTAGCGGACCAGACTTTCGAGCTCGGGTCATTACAAATAGTATCAGAGTGGGTCACGGTAGGAAGTGTGGGAACAAAGTGTAACACCGCGAGAGGTGGGAGGCACATATTGATCTTTGTACGAGTCACCTCTTGAATCCTGCATCACACATACATAACACGTAGCGAACCGAGTTTTCGGGCTCAATTCATTACAACTATGGTTACATAAATATAAATGTGTGCGTACAATGGGTTCTACTTGTGGAGCTTAACATTTCTGACCAATCAGTGTATTGTTGTAAAAAAAAAAGTTGTGTGCGTGTGTGAGTGAGAGAAAGAGAGAGAGTGAGATAACCTGTTATTTTGAGCATAGGCATTAATACATAGCGGATCGAATTTTTGGACTCAATTCGATACAACGATGGTTACGTAAATATAAATGTGTGCGTACAATGAGTAGTTCTACTTGTGGAGCTTAACATGTTTGACCAATCAGTGTATTGTTGTAAAAAAAAAGTTATGTGCGTGTGTTAGTGAGAGAGAGAGAGAGAGATAACCTGTTATTTTGAGCATAGGCATTAAGAGACCTAGAAGGAGGAGCATGGATGCCATAAGCGATAGCTTGCTTGTGTAATAGAATGCAGCCATGGAGAATGAATGAAATGTTACAATAAACTTGTGACTATAAATAGAGAACTTGGATGGAAAAAATGGAAGATTAAAAATTTAAATACATTGAATAAGTCAGTTTTGAAAATTCTTAGTTTGTGAGTGAGAGACCCGTCAAAAAAAATTTCCATTTATCACGTACCAAACAAGTCACAAGACTCAAAATTTTCTCACTTGAAAAGTCTTTGAGCCAATGAGTCCAAGCTTCTAGTGCCCAACATGGCCCCGCCTCACTTATAGTCTGCCATTGAGTTTGCAAATAATCACGGGTAAAATTCCGTCATGTTATAAAGTAACCACAAAATAGAACAAAGAGTGTATGAGAGATAGAGAGAGAGAGAATATTATTCAGAGGAATCGTTGTGGGACGATAACATCGTACATCGCTTCGGATTTATATAGCCCACTTTACAATTTGCCAAACATTGAATGTTTGGCATACAAAGTCTTGCACCTATTTACCATAGGCTATTGTTCATCCATGACTTTTGTTTCATAACACTCCCCCTTGAACATAGCATTGTAAGTTGGCTAAGTGTATCTCGTTAAAAACCTTTAAGTCGAAAAACCCAGTAGGGAAAAAAAATCGGACATAAGGAAAAACGTACACAACTTAGGCAACCAATTTTGTGCATGGGCTGTCTCGTTAAAAACCTTTTCATGGAAAACCCAGTGGGAAAAAACCATGATAAAGGGAAAAAGAGTACAGCCATATATGCTCCCCCTTGAACTGACAAGGGCCAAAAGAAGTCACCTTTGTAAATCTCGTAGATTTCGCATCCCAATATTGTGAACATGCTTTCAAGGTTGTAGTGGGAGTGCCTTCGAAATAAATCAAAGATTATCACTTGATCGAACATATTGATGCCGACCTCTTTCTTCTTTTCAAGTTCCTGGGTGTATAAAAAGAGCTTCTGGGATATGTTTGGACTGCCACTTTTGATATATCTCTCTTTACTTTGGGCGACACATGCGCATTGTCTTCAAATAATACTGCCGGTCTTTGTTGACAGTAGTCCACCGGCATTTTGAATATGCCGAAGTCATAGATCGAAGCCATACACACTCTCGATCGGCTTCATGAAGTGCGATCATCTCAAAGATGATTTGACGATGTAGCAACTAGAGTTTGCTTTTGAGAGCGCCAGAAATTGCAGCATTCACCCATCGTGAAAGACATAGCCGGCGTGATCGGGTTTATGAGGATCGACAAATAACTCGCATCGCAAAACCAATCGCTTCATCCCTAGATCCTTTGGGATAAAATAATTCAAATCGATCGTCCCTTGAAGATAACGAAATATGTGCTTGATACCATTCCAAAGTGTCTCCGTGATGGAGATGAACTATATCTTGCCAATAGATTTGTAGCAAATGCTATATCGGTCCGGTACAATTAGCAAGGTACATAAGAGCTCCAATAGCACTTAAGTATGGTACTTCAGACCAAGTATTTCTTCATTATCTTCACAAGGACTAAATGGATCTTTTTCAATATTCAAGGATCTATTAATCATGGGGTTAGTGAGAGGGTTTGTTTTATCCATACAAAAACGCTTCAAAACCCTTTTGTGTAATTTGATTGGTGTATAAATTTTCCACTATGAAAGTGTTCTATTTGTAAACCAAGACAAGATTTGGTTAGCCCAAGATCTTTCATTTCAAATTCTCCCTTTAGGTAATCAACGCTTCTTTGATTTCCTTGGGAGTTCCAATGATATTCGATCATCTACATAGACGATAATAGCAAATCCAACCTGTTTTCTTTATAAAAACACACACCGACATAATTGATCATTCACATATCCGTCTTTTAACAAATGCTCACTTAAGCAATTATACCACATGCGACCGATTGTTTTAATCCATACAATGATCGTTGTAGTTTAATTGCACATAATTCTTTAGGCTTTGAGCTCGTTGCTTCAGCACTTTAATTCCATCAGAATTCTCATATAAATATCGGCATCTAATGATCCAGTATAAATAAGCCGCTACAACATCCATGAGATGCATATCTAGATTTTTCGAAACCGATAGGTCGATTAGATATCTCGAACGTAATAGCATCCATTACAGAGAATACATTTCTTCATAATCAATCCCATGCCTGAGAAAAACCTTGTGCAACAAGGCGAGCCTTGTATCTCACAATCTCATTTTTCTCATTTCGCTTTCGAACAAAAATCCATCTCTGTATCCAATGGGTTTCACATTTCCGGTGTGAGAACGATAGATCCAAATACTTTTCGCTTATTCAACGAATTTAATTCTTCATGGCATCTATCCATTTGATCTTGTCATGCCTCTTTGACATTCGATACAGATTTTGGCTCTGATCATCGGGCCCCGCCATTAATTTCTTGGGATACCGAATAAGAGAATATATCATCAATATTCTCCATTTCATCTCGGTTCCATATTTTTCCATTACATATGTAATTAATGGAAATCTCATGGTTATCATACTGCAGGCTTACTAGATTTGCATGATCGTGTGTTTCTTCTGGAACAATTTCACGATCGTGTGTTTCTTCTGGAACACTTTCATGTGATTGGGGATTTTCAATCACTTTCCTTTTGCGAGGATTTTTATCCTTTGAACCAATGGGTCGCCCACGCCAGTGTGTCTTAGATATGCATTTGCCATTTTATCATTTGGCGCTCTTTGGTATTTCACTCAGAGCATTTATATACATGTGACTTTGTCACTCTTTGTATCTATAAATGCATCCGGCAACCGATTCGCTACATTTTGTAAATGTATGATCTTTTGAACTTCCGGGCACGTTGCTTTGTGGGAGGGTCAAGGTGCAATAACGATGATGTGCACCACTTGATCTCTCTTCCCACTTGTTTCCCTCTTCACCTAAAGGTGGAAACTTGTCTTCATTAAAATGATAACGCAAAGCGTGCGTAAAGACGCCACCCGCTTTTGGTTCAAGATATTTTATTATAGAAGGGATTCATACCCAACATATACTCCCAATCTCTTTGTGGTCCCATCATGCGTTGTGGTGGAGCAATGGTACATATACCGCACAACCAAAAACTCTTAGATGGGATAGATTCGGCTCGCCCGAATGCCAACCTGTATTGGGAGTATTTATGATATGCATTTGGCCGAGGCGAATCGGCCGCATGTAAAACAAAGATGACCCCATACGTAGCGCTTTGTTCTCATCATTAATGGTCCGCAATGAGTTGAATACGCTTGATCAACGATTCACCAAACCATTTTGTGTATGAACATGGGCTACCGGATGTTCAACATCCGCCCTATTGCCATATAATAATCATTGAATGCTTGAGATGTAAATTCACCAAAGATTATCAAGTCTCACTTTCTTGATCATATAATCTGGGAATTGTGCTCTCGCCGATTGATTATTTGTGCAAGGAATTTGGCAAATGCCGTATTGCGAGTTGATAATAGACATACGTGCGACCATTTGCTAAAGCATCAATCAATACCATAAAGTATTGGAATGGTCCACTTAGTGGATGGATAGGTCCACATATATCACCCCGAATTGCTCCAAAACGATGGTGATTCATATCCAACTTTAGTTGGTGATGATCTAATTATCAACTTTCCTTGAGAACAAGCCTCACAAAGGAGTTCATTAGATTGAAAAATCTTCTGGTTTTTCAATGGATGACCACTAGAATTCTCTATAATTCTACGCATCATTATTGATCCTGGATGCCCCAATCTATCATGCCGCTTTAAATGTTTCAAGAACTTCAAAGTTTCTGTAGAATATGATTCAAATATTCTTATGATTGTACTATACAATCCGATGATAGAGATGACAATTTTTCCAATATACACTTGCTTCCTAAGTGTTTGAGGTAATGCAAAGATATTCATCATTCCCTTATTCATAGTCTCAATATGATATCCATTCTATTTAATGTCTTTGAAACTTAACAAGTTTCTTTGAGACTTAGGAGAGAATAATGCATTATTTATTATGAATTTCGTGCCTCCGTGCATTAGGAAAATTGCTTTGCCAAATCCTTCAATTATTTTGGCATTACTGATATAGTGTTGACATTAGCATTGTCAATTTTGAGATAAGAAAAATATTTCTTATTTTTAAGTATGGTATGCGTAGTAGCGTTATCCGCAAGACATAAATCTCCTCCTTGATTTTGGATTCGACATATTTGTGATCTATTTCAATATGAGAGAAAGTAAAATAAGATGAATAAATATGATAACACATTGAATGCAAAATGCATATATAAACTTTATTGTAAGCATGCTAGTATACATAGAAAAAGCAGATAATGTTCCTACATAACAACATGTTACTTTTTCCACAGCTTTTATCTTAAACTCGGACCATAGCTTCATTCCTATGTTCATTTATTGTTCATGACCAATATCATCACTAATGGTATTGGTCATGTCGACGTTGGCCATATCACCGAAATCAAAATGAAGATCTTCGGATCATTTTCAAGGAAATTTGTCTCTACATTCTTTCCTTTTGTGATCTCTCATAAAGATCAACTAGATGTTTGTCGCTCGGCATGCGTGCCAAGTGGCCCTGTCATGCCACACCTAAAACATGAACTCTCTTCATTGTTTGGACGCACATTTTGCCTACTCGAGGAGGTGTTTCTATCATCATCTCTGTTCCACTTCAGGTGGCGAGAGGAATTTCCATTATACGGATGATGATGATGGCGACGAAAGTTATTTCGTCCACGGCCTCTTCCTCGGCCTTGATTTCGACCACGACCCGGCCTTGTCCATGATTTCCTTGGCCTCGACCACCGACCGCGACCACGACCACTACCACGCCCACGCCTGCCTTCATCATACATAGTCCCATTCGCCAGGAATGGGGGAACGCTGGTCGAGATTCATGATTCTTCATTAGAATCTCATTATTTTGTTCAGCTACAAGTAGGCAAGAGATCAATTCAGAGTACCTTTTAAAACCCTTCTCTCGATATTGCTGCTGCAGGAGCATATTCGAGGCATGAAATGTGGAGAAAGTCTTCTCCAACATATCATATTCTGATGGTTTCCCACATAATTTCAACTCGTGAGGTTATTCTATACATCATTGAACTATATTCATTAATGGTTTTAAAATCTTGTAGGCGGATATGAATCCAATCATAGTGTGCTTTTGGGAGAATGACCGCTCTCAAATGGTCATATCTTTCGCTCAAACTCTCCCAAAAGACGAGTGGATCATTCAACGTGAGGTACTCCATCATTTTTAGGTCCTCGTGGACGTGGTGTCGTAGGAAAATCATGGCTTGAGCCCGGTGTTGGTTACTTATCCATTCACTATTACTTTGTTGGATAGTATTTTCGAGGCTTCGGCGTGTGGGTTTCGGCATCTATTTTCCAAGACATATAGTTTTTCCCAGCTTATGTCGAGCCTTTCAAATTCAAGCTTAGCAATGTTTGCCATTTTGTGAAGAAAAACTATAAAAATGAAACATATATATATTAATAAAATGATGACATGGAAATTTTATTCATACGATAATCAATCAGTACATGTTAAAATGCATGTTGAAAGCTATTGTAATTGCTAACAGACATACATGATACAAAGCAAGATAATAAAATCTCAAAATCATTTGAGGGAATTCAAAGAACAAAAACCATTGCAAGCATGCAATAACAAGTATGATAATAATCATCAACATTGGAAGGAAACATTTTGTAGAAGAAGATATGATATTGAGAGTTTGTAATGAGATAGTAAAAATGTGAGTAATCTATTAAAATGTTACGGTATATATGGAGAGAAAAATGACCGTTTATGACCGTTAACTAGCCGTTTATTACCGTTGGAGGAGATAAATAAAAATCAGTAACTAGCCGTTTATAGCCGTTATATAGCCGTTAACTAGCCGTTATAGGATAGGGGTAAAAATGTAAAAATTCTGATTTAATAGAATTGCATTTATATTATGAATAAATATAAAACTTATTAGGAGCAATAAATAAAATAACTCCGCATTAATATTTGTCAGTCAACTTTATACAGCTATTATATAGCATACATATATATTCACGCCACGCTACTCGACAAGCCTTTCTGTGGGTGTTTGTAAGTCAGTAATAAATATATATGTATATAAAGTTATTCATATATATAAAATTGAAATATATGTATATATATATAAATATTCAGTTTATAGCTTGGGGTTATTTCCGCACAAGCATCAACGAACATATATATTATGCGTTAAATAATAAATTATTATTTCGTCATCTCACCATATATTATCGACGGTGGCTCAGCCAACCTTTTCTTAATAATGGTGATATACGATATATATTGAAGTAAAACAGAGACATAAAATAAATAATATATCGGTAGAAAATTTTACCGATTGGGATTGTTAACAGTAGAACAATCGTGCTGATAACGTGTTATAAATTAACCACAAAATAGAACGAAGAGTATGAGAGAAAGAGAGAGAGAGAGAGAATATTATTCAGAGGATTCGCAGTGTCAATAGCATTCCACTCCTCGGTATTTATAGCCGAAGGAGGGACGCAAATAAGAGAGCAATACAGAGGGGGATGGGTTTCTGCACTGCATCATTCAATGCTTATGTTCACGTGCCTATAAGTAGGCTGGAAGACTTTCATAACAACACCTAAATTGTTGAATTCTCATAACCAAATTCTAAGCATTGATTGGTGAATTTCCAGCACGAAATTCAAGTTGCCCTTTTACTTTCCATGATCATCTATATAAAGTCACATTATTATATAAATCGTGTTACAGAAAATGTTGTTTTCAAACAATATAATATTGGAGTTTCTAATCAAAATGTTTCGCATCCTATTTTAGTTATTCACTAGGGTATTACCCGTGCAATGCACAGTTTTTCAACTTGGGTTTTGTGTTTTAGCTTAATTATTGTGTATGCAAGTAAAAAGTAACTTAAAGATCAAAAAATAGATGTAATTTTTCCACAAGACATCGATAAAATGATAATAATACACTATAGAGTGATAAACTATGTTCAAATACTTTTGATTTCATAGTGATCAATCAGTTTTCTCTCTATGACTAAAATCACACGGGTACTAATCTAATAATTCACATGTGTGATGCACATAATTTATATTAATACAAACCTTTTAGAGACTTCAATGTATAAAAAGTAAATAAATATTTAAAATGTAAAGATAAAAGAGTTGAATTTAATTATACAATTACATCAATTAAAAAGCAACAATGCTAGGTTTACAACTAATTATCGCCACAACTAAACCTTAGTAAATAGCAAAGTTTTCTTTCTTCAAAACATTTTTCCACTTACACCAATAGGCTTAGTTGTAATAATAGTTGTATAAACAGATCTAAACATAACATTATTGTAGCGCAACGATAGTGGTAGCGATAGTTGTACAATAAGTTGTAAACTCAGCATTGTTGGATTAAAAATGCTATAGACATCAGTATTAGTAACCTTCAACACAAACACATTCCAAATCTTCATTTTCTTTAAAAGAATTTATACATGACTATTGAATGAAAAAAAGGGGCCAAAAAATAACAAAATAACATTATAAAAATCAAAAAAGATGAAATTTGGTTCAATTGATTAGGTTTCACTTGACATTTTGCCTTGATCTTGAAACAATTAAGGCTCTGGTTGCCCTTAGATTTTTACGACTCTTTTTTATCACTGTCAAAACTGGATAGTGTTAAGATATATCTTTTTGTTCTCTTTTATTTCTTAAGTTTGTGAATATAATCAATGTTTGTGGCTGATTTGATAGCATTAGAGGTTTAAATGTAAATAATATAATTAAGTCCTTAATTGTTATACCAAATGGTGTGGAAATATAGATAATGTCATATAGAACTAAAATAATAGCCTTCAAAAAACTACCACAATAAAAAAGAGTGTCGAAGCAAAATAACAAAGAAGTGATAATCTTACAACATAGTCAAAACTTGAACTAATTTTACTAAACAATTTTGATCATTTTTTCCAAGGGAAATGCCCCTATTAAATGCGACACTTGAACTAATTTTACTGAATAATATACTCTTATAAACCAAATTATACACTAAGTAAGAAATAAAGAATGATATTTTCTTATTCAAATCGAATAGCAAGGGGAGGATGTCTATTGCCTTCATCATGAAGCTCTTAACTTTTACCACAATTATTATATAAACCTATACTCATATGAGAAGATTCAACATTGGATTGGTCAATGTTAGTTACCATTTTCATAACTTTGTTCTCTTCTTCAACCTCCTTTTTCACCAATTATTCCATGGTTTACTTGTCATATATTTACAAAAACATCAGTTTAGGGAACAAACTTGTCACAAAAAATAATAATAATAAAAAACAGATGAAGCCTTATCAGAAAAAAAAAGTCATTGAATTCTATTGAAGAATGGAAAAGAAGAATATCATTAATCTTGGAAACAAAGTAAAAACATTTTAAAGCAATTTAAATTAACGCACGGGTGCGCCCACACACACAAAACACGTAGAACAAAAGCAAACTAACTCAACTTGCGTGAAAATATAATATAAAAAACTCAATTTGTGATAAACTATAGCATCACAAAATCTCAAACCACAAAAAGCAAAACTCCAAACTTTTCGTGGTATCACAAAAAGAAAAAGAACAAAAATATATATATTAAGAGGTAACTTTGTTTCTCTAACCTAATTTAATATCAATAACCGATTTTATTAGTAAATCAAATGCAATAACAATTATCCGTAAAAAAAAAAAAAATCCTAAACTAGCAGTATAAAATTAAATGTGTCAAGAATACCTTATACCAACGTAAAATCAAACTTATCATATCCGCAGTTTTAAATTTTTATTGGTAAACGATTTTATCAAATCAAATGTGATCAAGAATATCTTATACTAACGTAAAATCAAACTTATCATATCCGCAATTTTAAATTTTTATTAGTAAACGATTTTATCAAATTAAATGTGATCAAGAATATCCTATACTAACGTAAAATCAAACTTATCATATACGCAATTTTAAACTTTTATTAGTAAACAGTTTTATCAGTAAATCAAATGTGATAACATTTATCTGCAAAAAAAAAACTTATCCTAAATTAACCGTATAAAATCAAATGTGATCAAGAATATCTTATACTAACGTCGTAACTCCCCAAAATTTCGTACCAATTTATAATCCCAAAATCTTGGACACATCACTAATACAAATATTAAATCGCAATATTTCTAAAATCATCTCTTAAGGATTTTTTTTAATAACTAAAATCATAGAGAACTTATTACAATTCAAAATGAGAATTAAACAAAACTGTAGTTCCAAAAAGGCTAAACCAAATTTTGTCCAATAAATAAAAAAAATGAGCTAATTCGAAAAAAATGAATTTTCAGGTAGTCCTTGACGGTATCCAACTTACTTAAAACCTGGAAGGAAAAAGATTAGGAAGGAATGAGCGAACAATGCCTAGCAAGATCATATACAACCCTCTGAAATCTAGGGAAGGGTCTATCAAAAATAAAGTATTCAAAAGGGATTAATATTCAAATGGTTCATATTCGGGAGTATCACAATGAGATGATAAATTTCACATTTCATAATGTTACAAAAGAATTCGAGATAAAGGATAGAGATACAGAAACACTTGCGAGAGGTCTAATCGTCGCCAACTGTCCCATACCAATTGTGGACAACGACCAACCCGCGGATACCATGATCACATAAGCGGTCTCATAACCTCTTTTAAACAAGGATTCACAATATGATAATAATCATAGTTCACAATGGTATATTCGGATAACCAAGCCACGGGCCAGGTGGCATAACTCATAATCAAATATCAAATTCAAAATGCTACTTTACCCCAGTAGCCGGCTGTTCAACTTAGTGATCATAGTAAGATTTCAAAAATAATATTCCAACGATAATTTGGTTTCACAAAAATATCTCACTGAAAATTTAAATATTAGTGAGATATATGTAATGAGATTTACAATTTAGAATAACAATAGAACGGTTACGGCGGAATTCAAATTCAAATTCCAACTCAAAGTTGGTACACATTTCAAAGAACGGTAAATGTCAAAAATTTAGCGGAAGCCTATTAATTTGGAATAAAGAATTCAAATATCTAAAAGATGTATAATCACTTACCTCAAAATGTTCAGCAAAATTAATCCACCACACGTACAATCGCTCTAAGTTCTATTGCCCGAATCTAAATCCAAAATAAATAATAATTGCTAAGCCCAAAATTTTGTACTAAAGTAGTCTATCAAATAAATCATTAAACATTTCAAAATAAAGCATACTTACGGACATACGAAACACACACACAGTTTTGTTACTAGTATTCGTAGTATATCGTATAACTTAAAATTATTGATTGTATATATTATGATTAATACTAACACACAAAATACACAAACAAACACTTATTTGGTTTAGGCATCAATATAATATATATACATCAATTACACTCCAACATGTCCCATCAATCTATCCTTGTTTCCTACCACCAATACATTTTTTTTTAAACTCTTCTCAAGACACCATCAGTAACCTACTATTCTTTTACTTTTTCCTTTTCTTTCTTTCATTTCTACTCTCTTCAAACCGTACACAACGCTCTCTTTCCTTTATAACTTTCCAGCAACTCTCATCCCTCTTCTCATCTATTATTTCCTTTCTTTTCTTCTTTCTTGTTGACTTTCAGCACACCCACTACACTTCTCTCTTTTTTATTCACTTCTACTTTTATTTCTTCTTCCTCCAAGGCATACTAACCCAACTCTATCTTCATTTCCTTCCCAAGCGCGCACACACACACACACACAAAACACAGTACACGCACGCACACACTCACAATTCCAATATCTCTGATTCTCTTATTTTTTTAATTTTTATTTTTTGTTTTACACCCACACAACAATCCACAAATCAAAGGAACCCAACCCATCAACAATCTCAATAGAAGAATCAACCACCTAAAATTCGAAGAGGGAAAATCGATGTCGTACCTCAATTTAATGACTCCTGATCTCGTCTGCCGGAGGTTCAATGCATCGTCGGTTCCGCCCACTTCACGACTTCGCCAAGAGACTCCCTCCGTGACGTCTGTCTCCCAAACTCTCTCACTCTCTATTCTTATCTTTGCGAATGGTTTAGCTAGGGGAAGTTTTCCCCCTTATATAGCCACCGTGACAACCCCTTGAACTCACCGGCAACCTCTCTTCTTTTCGTTTCTTTTCTTCCGTCTCTCTCGCTTGGGTTGGGAAAGTGAGTATTCATCTCCTTATATATCCTTGCTACAACAACTATCCCATTCCCCAACATGCCTCCATGAAATGAACTTTCTTGGTTCATTTTGTCTTTCCCTCTCCCCCAAATACATGAGACTACCGAAATCCTTCTTTCTCTTTCTCTAGTCTTTTTCCATTTTATTATTATAATTGTTGTTATAATTATTATTATTAGTTAAAGATTCTTGAATTCAATGGGCCAAGCCTAAATCAGAAGAACTCATTACCAACTGGGTAAAGCCCAAACAAAAATAAATACTAATGGCTCAGTATTGGAATTTATCCTACAATAAAAAAAAAGGCCCACATGTGTTAAGGTCAACCCAAAACAAACTACAATATTATTAATAAATTATATATATATATACAAATTCAAAATTCGAGTATATTACACTCTTACCCCCCTTAAAAGAAGTTTAGTCTTTTAAACTTTATGCATCTACTAGACAAAAAGGATCAAGATACCATTACTAAATCGATATTTTAGTTGTGAGGTGTCCATTTCAAACTAGGTAGATATGAAAAATATAATAAAATGTATGTCACCTTAAAGAACCAAAGCGTACAGTAATGCAGTTATAGTTGACCTTACCAGTCATAATGTCCTTGGCTGCTAGCGCATCTTCAACCGTCATTGCGAAAACTCTCCCTTGATTCTTAGATTTCGCCTTTTCTTCCATTACAAAATCGTTTACTAATAAAAGTTTTAAATTGCGGATATGATAAGTTTGATTTTACGTTTGTAATACCACAATCCCACATCGGGTAGATGTGAGACTTGTGTTTGATTTATAAGGTAGTCATGCGCAACTATTGGGCACCAACATCATCCATGGACTGGGTGGCTTGTGGTGGCCGACGACGGTGTGTGGGTTACACGTAGCGGACTGAGCTCTCTGGCTCAGGTTGTTACACTATATGAGTAGTAGGGGTGTCCATGGACACCGCCCAAGAAAAAAAATTGGGAGTAGTGTTAAATCTTGAAATTAAAAAGATTTGCTTAAAAACATTTCACTTGATTGTCAGCCAAGTTAAATAGATTATATTTGGTCAGCTGAATATCATTTTGTCAGTCACTTATCTCAGCTAATCTATACGTACTTAAAGTATGAGTTTATCTTTCCTTATTTGTCTGATCATACTCTTGTACTAACTTTTTCCTACTTTGTGTTTTTGATAGATGTCCTGCCATATAATATCTCACAAGATCCTTTGAGATCTTGCCTGCACTTAAAACACATTTTCAAATTCAAATGTGTTCCTAACTTGCTTGTGAAGACTATCTATAATACCCATTGGAAGCATTTTGTGAAGATAACAAATCACAACAATTTTTAAGTCAAGAAACCTTCTACTCACAATCTCTCAGACGTTGTCTTCATGAAAAACTTTAGCTAGATACTTCTCATTGAAAATTTCTCTCTAGTTATTGTTTAGATGAAACACTGAGTATTTCATTTCAAATTATTTAGAACTCAGTCAGTTTGTCTCACGAGTTTGATTGTTTCTCAATCATTCTCCCCAAACACCGGTCTTTTGTTGTACACTGATCCATTAGAGATCAAATAGATTTTAATAAAATTAGTGTCTTCAAAAATCCAAGTCGACCAACTTGGTAGTCTTATCCGAACCACTTCAACGATTTGTCACCATTTCTTATATTAGACTTAACACTTAAGAAGTTATACAACTCATTAAGTGTCGATTAACTACAATTGTTTGCTTATTTGTTCGCTAACTTGTATCTCGGCTCTATATTCAAGGATCAAACATTAAAACATTTCTTTTGAAATGTGTACTTTCTTCGATTAAGTTTTGTGACCAATTCTTCAGTTGACTGACAAGATCAAGTTTTCCGCTGCCAATCTTTTAAGATTTACAAATTAATCCTCAAAGTTTTTAAAGGCTATTCACCTCCCCTCTAGCCTTAACTGTTGCCATCTGGACTTACAAGTAGGTTTGTGATATTTAACAATTGGACCCTTTTAAAAAAATTCATTGGACCCCTCTCAAATTCTCTGTAATGAATATTGTCAAAATGGATTTACGAAATCGGATGTCCGATCAATTTTTAAATGATTCTCTTGTATGGTATATCAAAAAAAGACATGTTAATGAATGTTAGTGATGATGATGTAATTACGCATTTTCAACGTATGAAAACGTGTAAAGGTTAAATTGTAATTTCTAATTATTTTTTTTATGTAATGCTCCCCCCGTCCCAAAATATATGACGTTTTAGAAGAGTTTTTTTTGTTCCAAAATATATGACACTTTGTAATTTTCAAGGAATTTTTCCCTTTTTTTTTTCAATTCTACTCATATTTATTGACTCTGCAACTCGTGTTTGGCTCTTTTGACAAAAATATCAAGACACCTCATTAATGTTTGGATAGGGGAAGTTTAGTCTTTACAATATATTTCCTTGGTCTGTGTGAAAAGCCCCAAAACGTCATATATTTTGGGACGGAGAGAGTAGTTAAAGTTTTAGACACCGGTCAACATTATTCCTGGATTTGTCATTGCCCGTCTTGATACCCCTCATTCCGATCACGTCCCGATAAAATTCGGGATTTCAATTTCCTTTCTAATCCCTTTCCTGATAAGTGCAGGACCCGACGAATCGGGATCCCAATTGTTCAAGAGATAAAAATCATGTAATTCCGACTATAATATTTTATGAACAATATCTTCTGACACTAAAATATTTTTAAAATGTCTCCATTATGATTAAGAGTTCAAACTGTATATTTACAAGTATATTTGAATATTTATTTAATGGTGGGTATCGATGAATCTGTCGTTATGAACAAAATGCATCTCTCACTTGCAGGAGGGACACTAAATACAGAAACGTGATAGACAAAAAAATCACAAAATTATGAAAATAAATTTAACAAATATCATTAAGTAATTTTAGCAAAAACAAAATAAACATTGTTTGAATTCATTATCTTGGCTTGACAAATTATATCCACCAACAATCCTCCGGAGTTGTGAATTTTTTACTTGATTCATTTAAAAACGCAACACTCAACAACAGTACACATTACACACTTACAATATTTAAAATAAATAAATAAATAAATTTAGTCGGCTCCTCTTGTTAATTAATGATGTAGAGCTAGGTTAGGGGACACCTAAGGTAGGTACACGCTGATTCACAAATAATATTTATTGGAGAGCAGATCGTGTCCATGCCTAAAAGGATACACGTACTAAACATATTGTCTAGAAAAGAAATTTTAACAACTGACCATTAAAGCTTTAATTAGATTCTCAACTGCCAACTATGAACTAATTAGTATCCACCCTCAGACTCCAATATTTTCCTTGATTTCTTCTCTTTCACTTTGATCTCTTTCCCTATATAAACCCTATAACCTCTCATCTGCTTCTTCACTCAAACCACCGCAAGAATTATTAGTTCTTTCACACTTTCATAATCTGCATTTTCGAATTTTGAGTACATATATAGAGAAAATGGCAGCATCATCAATGGCAACCAAGATTGCATGCATGGTGATTTTTTGCATGGTAGTGATCACACCCTGCATCGAAGCCATCACGTGTGGTCAGGTCGTGAGTAACCTAGCGCCATGCCTCGACTACCTGAGGAGTGGTACAGGGCCGGATGCGAAATGCTGCAATGGGGTTAGAACACTCAACGGCCTCGCCAAGACAACCCCGGACCGTCAAACTGCTTGTGGCTGCCTCAAAACTGCAGCTGCCAGTTACTCTGTCAGTGGTAGCTACGCATCTTCCCTTCCAAGCAAATGTGGTGTCAGCATTCCCTACAAGATCAGCCCCTCCACTGACTGCACTAAGTATACATAACATCTCCTGGCTCTCAAATGATCTATCTCTAAGTCTTCCAATACTTTTACAAACATTCATTCGATGTTCTTTATGTAATTTTAATTGTGATGTGCTATTTTGCAGGGTCCAGTGAGAGAAAGGTTGACCGAAGATGGATCTTTCAAGTTTCAGCAGTGAGATGATGAGATCTACGTACTATTGTAACAATAAAACGAGGGTGGTGGGTTAATTAGTCTGCTAAAACATTCATCCTGTCGTTTGTTAATTATGTCACAAATTTGATGTTTGTATGTTATGATCATTATATATCTGATACTTGAATTACCAGTCTTTTAAAACACACACACACTCTCTCTCTCTCTCTCTCTCTATATATATATATATATATATATATACTAGTGATGCATCCATACGTTGCAAGAATTGTACATATGTATAAAATATGAATTTTTCCGCCTAAAATACTTATATGGAAACTCAAATGTTAAACACTTTATTTTTTTAATTTTTCCATATTTTTTATATCATACATTTATTTAACATCAAAATACTAAAGCAATGTTTGGATACACATCACAAGGTTGGACCCTCCAACATTAAATAATTTGCTAACAAAGTCAATTTATACAGTTGAATTTCAAACAATATCAATCCTCATTTTTATATGTAAATAATCAATGTTATTATACACCAAAAATATATATTATACACCTAAACTATTGAATTCTCATAACCAAATTCTAAGCATTGATTGATGAATTTTCGGCACGAAATTCAAGTTGTCCTTTTACTTTCCATGATCATCTATGTAAAGTCACACCATTATATAAATTGTGTTACAGAAAATATTGTTTCCAAACAATATAATATTGGAGTTTCTAATCAAAATATTTTGCATCATACTTTAGTTATTCACTAGGTTATTACCCGTGTGATGTACATTTTTTCAACTTGGGTTTTGTGTTTTAGCTTAATTATTGTGTTTGCAAGTAAAAAGTAACTTAAAGATCAAAAAATAGATGTAATTTTTCCACAAGACACCGATAAAATGATAATAATACACTATAGAGTGATAAACTATGTTCAAGTACTTTTGATTTCATAGTGATCAATCAATTTTCTCTCTATGACTAAAATCACACGGGTACTAATCTAATAATTCACATGTGTGATGCACATAATTTATATTAATACAAACCTTTTAGAGACTTCAATGTATAAAAAGTAAATAAATATTTAAAATGTAAAGATAAAAAAGTTGAATTTAATTATACAATTACATCAATTAAAAAGCAACAATGCTAGGTTTACAACTAATTATCGCCACAACTAAACCCTAGTAAATAGCAAAGTTTTCTTTCTTCAAAACATTTTTCCACTTACACCAATAGGCTTAGTTGTAATAATAGTTGTATAAACAGATTTAAACATAACATTATTGTAGCGCAACGATAGTGGTAGCGATAGTTGTACAATAAGTTGTAAACCCAACATTGTTGGATTAAAAATGCTATAGACATCAATATTAATAACCTTCAATACAAACACATTCCAAATCTTCATTTTCTTCAAAAGAATTTATACATGACTATTGAATGAAAAAAAGGGGCCAAAAAATAACAAAATAACATTATAAAAATCAGAAAAAGATGAAATTTGGTTCAATTGATTAGGTTTCACTTGACATTTTGTCTTGATCTTGAAACAATTAAGGCTCTGGTTGTCCTTAGATTTTTACGACTCTTTTTGATCACTGTCAAAACTAGACAGTGTTAAGATATATCTTTTTGTTCTCTTTTATTTCTTAAGTTTGTGAATATAATCAATGTTTGTGGCGGATTTGATAGCATTAGAGGCTTAAAAGTAAATAATATAATTAAGTCCTTAATTGTTATACCAAATGGTGTGGAAATATAGATGATGTCATATAGAACTAAAATAATAGCCTTCAAAAAACTACCACAATAAAAAAGAGTGTCGAAGCAAAATAACAAAGAAGTGATAATCTTACAACATAGTCAAAACTTGAACTAATTTTACTAAACAATTTTTATCATTTTTTCCAAGGGAAATGCCCCTATTAAATGCGACACTTGAACTAATTTTACTGAACAATATACTCTTACAAAACAAATTCTACACTAAGTAAGAAATAAAGAATGATATTTTCTTATTCAAATCGAATAGCAAGGGGAGGATGTCTATTGCCTTCATCATGAAGCTCTTAACTTTTACAACAATTATTATATAAACCTATTCTCATATGAGAAGATTCAACATTGGATTGGTCAATGCTAGTTACCATTTTCATAACTTTGTTCTCTTCTTCAACCTCCTTTTTCACCAACTATTCCATGGTTTACTTGTCATATATGTACAAAAACATCAGTTTAGGGAACAAACTTGTCACAAAAAAAATAAAAAAATAAAAAATAGATGAAGCCTTATCAGAGAAAAAAAGTCATTGAATTCTATTGAAGAATGGAAAAGAAGAATATCATTAATCTTGGAAACAAAGTAAAAACATTTTAAAGCAATTTAAATGCACGCACGGGCGCGCCCACACACACAAAACTCATAGAACAAAAGCAAACTAACTCAACTTGCGTGAAAATATAATATAAAAAACTCAATTTGTGATAAACTATAGCATCACAAAATCTCAAACCACAAAAAGCAAAACTCCAAACTTTTCGTGGTATCACAAAAAGAAAAAGAACAAAAAAATATATTAAGAGGTAACTTTGTTTCTCTAACTTAATTTAATATCAATAACCGATTTTATTAGTAAATCAAATGCAATAACATTTATCCGTAAAAAAAAATTATCCTAAACTAACCGTATAAAATCAAATGTGTCAAGAATATCTTATACCAACGTAAAATCAAACTTATCATATCCGCAGTTTTAAATTTTTATTGGTAAACGATTTTATCAAATCAAATGTGATCAAGAATATCTTATACTAACGTAAAATCAAACTTATCATATCCGCAATTTTAAATTTTTATTAGTAAACGATTTTATCAAATTAAATGTGATCAAGAATATCCTATACTAACGTAAAATCAAACTTATACTATATGCAATTTTAAACTTTTATTAGTAAACAGTTTTATCAGTAAATCAAATGTGATAACATTTATCAGCAAAAAAACTTATCCTAAATTAACCGTATAAAATCAAATGTGATCAAGAATATCTTATACTAACGTTGTAACTCCCCAAAATTTCGTACCAATTTATAATCCCAAAATCTTGGACACATCACTAATACAAATATTAAATCGCAATATTTCTAAAATCATCTCTTAAGGATTTTTTTTAATAACTAAAATCATAGAGAACTTATTACAATTCAAAAGAAGAACTAAACAAAAATGTAGTTCCAAAAAGGCTAAACCAAATTTTGTCCAATAAATAAAAAAACAAGCTAATTCGAAAATCTTCAGGTCGTCCTTGACGGTATCCAAGTTACTTAAAACCTGGAAGGAAAAAGATTAGGAAGGAATGAGCGAACAATGCCTAGTAAGATCATATACAACCCCTCCGAAATCTAGGGAAGGGTCTATCAAAAATAAAGTATTCAAAAGGGATTAATATTATCAAAAATCACAAAAGATAAATTTCACATTTCATAATGTTACAAAAGAATTCGGATAAAGGATAGAGATATAGAAACACTTGCGAGAGGTCTAATTGTCGCCAACTGTCCCATACCAATTGGGGACAACGACCAACCCGCGGATACCAAAAAAACGGTCTCATGACCTCTTTTAAACAAGGATTCACAATATGATAATAATCATAGTTCACAATGGTATATCCGGAT
Organism: Codonopsis lanceolata; assembly: GCA_013146195.2. NCBI lineage: Eukaryota > Viridiplantae > Streptophyta > Magnoliopsida > Asterales > Campanulaceae > Codonopsis > Codonopsis lanceolata. The sequence continues at coordinate 28,499,289 of CM028380.1, forward strand.
AACCAAGCCACGAGCCAGGTGGCATAACTCATAATCAAATATCAAATTCAAAATGCTACTTTACCCCAGTAGCCGGTTGTTCAACTTAGTGATCATAGTAAGATTTCAAAAATAATATTCCAACGATAATTTGGTTTCACAAAAATATCTCACTGAAAATTTAAATATTAGTGAGATATATGTAATGAGATTTACAATTTAGAATAACAATAAAACGGTTACGACGGAATTCAAATTCAAATTCCAACTCAAAGTTGGTACACATTTCAAAGAACGGTAAATGTCAAAAATTTAGCGGAAGCCTATCAATTTGGAATAAAGAATTCAAATATCTAAAAGATGTATAATCACTTACCTCAAAATGTTCAGCAAAATTAATCCACCACACGTACAATCGCTCTAAGTTCTATTGCCCGAATCTAAATCCAAAATAAATAATAATTGCTAAGCCCAAAATTTTGTACTAAAGTAGTCTATCAAATAAATCATTAAACATTTCAAAATAAAGCATACTTACGGACACACGAAACACACACACGGTTTTGTTACGAGTATTCGTAGTATATTGTATAACTTAAAATTATTGATTGTATATATTATGATTAATACTAACACACAAACACTTATTTGGTTTAGGCATTAATATAATATATATACATCAATTACACTCCAACATGTCCCATCAATCTATCCTTGTTTCCTGCCACCAATACAATTTTTTTTAAACTCTTCTCAAGACACCATCAGTAACCTACTATTCTTTTACTTTTTCCTTATCTTTCTTTCATTTCTACTCTCTTCAAACCGTACACAGCGCTCTCTTTCCTTTATAACTTTCCAGCAACTCTCATCCCTCTTCTCATCTATTATTTCCCTTCTTTTCTTCTTTCTTGTTGACTTTCAGCACACCCACTACACTTCTCTCTCTTTTATTCACTTCTACTTTTATTTCTTCTCCCTCCAAGGCATACTAACCCAACTCTATCTTCATTTCCTTCCCAAGCACACACACACACAAAACACAGTACACGCACGCACACACTCACAATTCCAATATCTCTGATTCTCTTATTTTTTTTATTTTTATTTTTTGTTTTACACCCACACAACAATCCACAAATCAAAGGAACCCAACCCATCAACAATCTCAATAGAAGAATCAACCACCTAAAATTCGAAGAGGGAGAATCGATGTCGTACCTCAATTTAATGACTCCTGATCTCGTCTGCCGGAGGTTCAATGCGTCGTCGATTCCGCCCACTTAGCGACTTCGCCAAGAGACTCCCTCCGTGACGTCTTTCTCCCAAACTCTCTCACTCTTTATTCTTATCTTTGCGAATGGTTTAGCTAAGGGAAGTCTGCCCCCTTATATAGCCACCGTGACAACCCCTTGAACTCACCGGCAACCTCTCTTCTTTTCGTATTTCTTTTCTTCCGTCTCTCTCGCTTGGGTTGGGAAAGTGAGTATTCATCTCCTTATATATCCTTGCTACAACAACTATCCCATTCCCCAACATGCCTCCATGAAATGAACTTTCTTGGTTCATTTTGTCTTTCCCTCTCCCCCAAATACATGAGACTACCGAAATCCCTCTTTCTCTTTCTCTAGTCTTTTTCCATTTTATTATTATAATTGTTGTTATAATTATTATTATGTTATAATAATAATTATTATTATTAGTTAAAGATTCTTAAATTCAATGGGCCAAGCCTAAATCAAAAGAACTCATTACCAACCGGATAAAGCCCAAACAAAAATAAATACTCATGGCTCAGTATTGGAATTTATCCAACAATAAAAAAAGGGCAAATTTCAAGTGGGTACAATTTTAGAAACATGTTTTCATCAAGGACCATCAATTTTTTGGACATTTCATGTAACTACAAATTGGTTGTCAAATGACAAAAATGCCATTAATGAAGATCCAACCTAAAAAAAATCAAAAAAACTGATGCCAAAAATCAACCTGATGTCAGGCATCAGAAATCAACCTGATGCCAAAATCAACCTGATGTCAGACATCAGAAATCAACCTGATGCCAAAAATCAACCTGATGTCAGGCATCAGGTTGCTGATGCCAAAAATCAACCATTTCATCTTCTGCCAGCCAGATATCATGATTATCCCTATTGCGCAGGTGCCTCTATTGGTTTCTTCAATTCCTCCTATTCACGTTGCCGCCATGGCCAACACAGGATATTCCTCTAACTCGTTGTTCCCACGAGCGTGTCATCAGTGCAAATTTCGAAATCATCTTATGCATAACTCTTCACTCTGCTTGGGAAGTGTTTGGAGTAGCACGAATATCCTTTGAAGGGGTCGATCGCTTCGCCAATGGGACAGTTAACTACGAAATGTCAGGAGTTAGGGGGGCTAACGACTCCGAGGGAAGGGGTGAATAGACCACGAGCAGCACGCTTGCTTCGGAGGGGATCCGCAAGGCTTTAGCCCAAGACTTATTGGAAAGGTAATGAACTATGAGGCGGTGTTGACCCTGCAATAGCTCCCTACCTATAGCGCTGCCGGTGCTTTATCCAAAGCTGAGCCCACTAGTTCGATGCATCAAACCGCTACCTCTCCCACCCCTTCCTCCTATGCCGGCTATCGATATGGAAAAGATGCAGGAAATACAATTTGGAGTGCTGTCAAGTCTAGTTCGGGCCTATTGTCGTGGGCGGCTTCAATGGATGAGCGAAGAGAGAGATATCAGGGAGAGAGAAGATCGGGATATCCCTTTGCCACACTCCTTCGTCTTCTCCCACCTCCTTTCCTTTCTTCTGCCTCAACTTTCTCGCTTTATTGCTCAGCGTCGCCAGTAGCTTCTTTGGCCGCTGAGTCAACGGTGACTTTGGCACTATCCTTGAATTGTTCTTCAGCTTTCGAGATGCTTTCGTCGCTTGTTTCGAGCACACAGCCCAAAACGATGTACTGAGTACACAAAGGATAGACAAGTACTTTTGCCCAAAAATTGTACCTAAAAGAAATATGTAAAAAATAGGTGGATTTATTTGAAAACATGTTTTCAAAAATGTACCGGCTTGTAATTTTTTCTAAAAAAAAGGCTCACATGTGTTAAGGTCAACCCAAAACAAACTACAATATTATTAATAAATAAATTATATATATATATATATATATATATATATATATATATATTCAAAATTTGAGTATATTACACTCTCACCCCCTTAAAAGAAGTTTAGTCCTCTAAACTTTATGCATCTACTAGACAAATAGGATCAAGATACCATTACTAAATCGATATTTTAGTTGTGAGGTGTCCATTTCAAACTAGGTAGATATGAAAAATATAATAAAATATATGTCACCTTAAAGAACCAAAGCGTACAGTAATGTAGTTATAGTTGACCTTACCAGTCATAATGTCCTTGGCTGCTAGCGCATCTTCAACCGTCATTGCGAAAACTCTCCCTTGATTCTTAGATTTTGCCTTTTGACAGAACGGGAGTAGCTAGGATTCTCAAAGATTTAATGTAGCTTGTGAAAAGCTACAACAATTCCACATCGGATAGACGTAAAAATAACGAAAACAACGGAAGACTTAATACTAAAGCACGAGAAATTAATCACAAAAATTTACCAAACAATCTACAAGTCTATACTTGTAGATCTAGCCTCATGGCAAAAAGATTTCACTAAAAGGATGAATTGTTTTACAAAAACTAGGTGAAATCACAAACAAACACTCTTTACAAGACAAAAGTCTTGAGAGCAAAACACCCACATAAAAACAAGTAGAAAACGGAAGAAAGAAATAGCTTCTAAAATCAGCTAGGAAGTCAAAACAGCAAAAATTCAATGTTTTCTCCAATGTCCAAGCAACATCCTGAAGACATTCAGATCGGAAGCACTACCGAATTCCTGAAATCGTTCTGAATTTTCTCGACTCTTTTGATCTGCTCTCCCTGAATTATGTGCCATATGCTCTCCACCATGTCCAAGCTCCTCCTATAATGCCAAGATCTCTACATACATAAAGGAATCCAACTCCAACAATGACAAGGATTAGTATTTAAGGAAAAATCAACAACTTACCAAACTTATGAGATTTGATTACCAAATATGAAATTGGTCAAGAATCATGGTTAGACTAGGATTTATACAAAGATTTAGTTACCAAATATGTGCACTTAAAATCTACAAAAGATTATGCTACCAAAAATACCAAAACTAAATCTAATAAAAGATTTTGTTACAAAAATGACTGCTAGACTTTAGGACCAAGAAAACCAAAAATCTTTAGGAAAATTATGTTTCCAAAAATGATAAAACCTTAAGGACCAAGGAAAACAAAATCTAATTAAATATTTTGTTACCAAAAATAACTAAACTAAATCTAAAAAATATACTAAATCCTAAATTAACATTAACTAATTTAAAAACCTACTTTGACCAAGAAAGGTGAAAACAAGACTAAAATAGGTTATGCCTATTTTACCCTTACAATCTCCCCTTTGTTGAACCTTTCTTGGTCAAATCAAAAGACAAGTGTTTATTCATCACCAATCAAACCATCTAACCTGCATAGGTTAGAAAATCACATCTCCCCCTGAATTTGTGCAAGGAGCACAAATCAGAAATCATCACCATCACAAGAAACACTTGATCTCTCTCCCCCTATTTGACCGGAAAAGGAAGAGAGATAAACCATCTTTAAGGAATTCTCAAAAATCAAAGATTTTGAAAAACACAAAGAAGTGTTCACCAAGATTTGATCACACCCCTAGCAAGAACTGAGCACCTCATATCCAAATTCAAAACCTCTTAGTTTCACAAAAAAAAAATTAGACAACCACTAAATATTTTTCAACATGGAGATTTTTGAAATTGATTTGCACGCTTATATTAGGACAAAATTTCACCAAGTCAAGTGATATCATTGCCAACAATGCATGTCCTAAAATTTTATGCCTAAAAACATGATGACTAAAAGCTAGGCAAAAGAAAAAATGCAATCACACACAAGTGATAAAGACCAGATCAAAGGATGTAGTTCCTCATGTAGCTGCATTGGGAGATGCATTCGCCAAAATTGTGATTTTATGATCAATATTGCATTATTTTTTTTATTTTTTTATTTTTTGTTTTCTCAACCAGCATTTCTCCCAAGATCGTAAATTTTTCACAACAAAAATCCATAGGTACTTTATTTCCCTAGGAATATATAGCTCTACTTTATTTCAAGCTATAAAAACATGCCACTTGGAACCTTTCACACTATTTACCAAGGGAAGCAATTTTGCATTTTGATCAACCCATGAAATCCGAGGATTCATAGTCCCAAAAGAAAGGTGCCACAAACCTTGTTCATAGGTAGCTCTTTTCCTTTAGGTAGCTTTCACACTTTTTCAATTAAGAGGAGTCAATTCTACTCAAGATCAACCCATGAGAGCCTAAGTTCCATAGTACATTGACAAATTGCAAGATCCCAAAATTTCAAAAGGTAGCTCTTTCCTTTGTGGACTTTAAACATACTCAAGAACCTGAGAGAGAGAATCATAACAAAAAAAATCACAATTGATTTTGAATGAAATCTCCCAAGCAACCACAAGAGACACATACATGTGAGTCAATTGATCTAGAGTGCCTCTAAAGACAAATGCAATCATGCCTAATTTTGATTTTTATTTTTTTTTTAATAATTAACTAAGTGTAAAATCATATGGCACACAAAACACAAGAGATTTCCAAAGATTGAAAAATCTCTCAAAAACAAGACACTTGGCAAATATATCGAAGAAGATGATTTTCATCCCAACATGTTCAATGCAAACAATTTACATATTCAACCAAGTCTCTAATAAAGTGGTGTCTTAAATTAATGTGTTTAGTTCGAGAATAATGAACCTGGATTTTGTGCTAAGAAAATGCATAGGTGTTATCAAAAACAAGGTTAACGCATCAATGTGAACACATAATCTTTGATCATTTGAAGCATCCATAAAGATTTAAGGCTTCTCTCAAAAATATTTTGATAAACATGCAAATTTTTGAGAATCAACCTTACCTCTTTCTCCTCGTAAATGCCATCATGAATATCACCTATTACTTGAGAGATTGGATGGTTTTTCTCGAATCTTGCTTGAAACATCAATTTCCCTCGTTCACCAATCTGACCGATCATCTTCCCGATTTGAATTGCTCCAGCGACTTCATCTCTCCGCCGAAGTTTCGGTCAATGTTTCTTCCGATGTTGCAACATCCTGAAGAACATCGGGTGAAACATCCTAATTTTTTCCACTGAACCACCTCATTCCGCTGAATTGCCCGATCATGTGCAGATTTATCGGTTTCTGTATGCCGGTTCAAGATTTTGGGGAGATTCATCATAGGATCCCGCTTAGAAACGTGACATATATCAAAGGGTTCACAATATTTGGACTTGTCTTTGTCATTACTACCCTTAGAACCCACATCCGCTTAAAAACTTCGCTTGATTTTTCTCGAGGATGAGATTGATACGACTCTCGAATGAGACTTCCAATGTGACTTCCAATGTTGTTGCATTGGTTGTTTCATTCGATGTTGCATCCGATTTTTGCCAAGAAAACATGCCTAACATCATCCTCGTATATAGCCATTTTAAGATAACGTAATGGTTGAATATGACCGTGCTTATGACAAAAATGACACACAAAATTTTTTCTTTCTTAATTTGGGTTTTTCAAAGAAATCGATTATGAAAAGGAAGGTTGCAGGAAGGTTGTTCAGATCGATGTACCTTCACCTTCTCTCTTCACAAATATTTTGGTACAAAACCAATACCCGACTTACTGTATTTATTCAACCAACATCTCATCCATTTTTTGTTGGCTTGAGTTCCATTTAGCCATGGTTTCATTGGCTAGATGAGCTTTTCTTTCGTATCTTCAATCTCCACATCCTTCTTGGTCAATGCACTCTCCATCCTTGTAATACACTCCTTCCGATCTTCATTAGCCTTCTTTAACAAGTCATTTGCCTTTTAAGTAACTTAACTTGATGAACCCTCTTTTCCCAATCATTGTACAACTCCTTATAAGCATCCATCGATCTCGATTCTCGCACCATCTTCGAGAGACGTAAGAGTTAAAGCAACGAAAATCATTATACAAACCTTTTTTTCAAAGTATTAGACAAACAAAATTCTCATATTGAGAATCCATCATGGCTACTACCGTAATCAACTCTTAGTGATGTCAAGAGAAGGCTCGATACCAATTGAAAGAACGCAATGCCACGGAAACTCAATATGAACGATAAAGCACGCCAATGTTGCAGTGAATGTTGCAACAATGACAAGAACAATGTGAACTGAAAGTGTATAACGTAAAATAGCAATGAAGTTTTGTTTTCAGATTTAAAATCAAACGTACTTAGAAGACAGAAAATCACACAAAAACAATCTACAAGTATCAAACTTGTAGATCAAGCCTCAAGGCCACACAATTTATATAAAAATCAACACCGTTTTTATACTCAACAAGCATCAAAAATTCTCACAAGATATAGAATCTTGAGAACCAAAACCCACATAAATCACTATACCAAACGTGGGAAGAAAGAACCAAAAAAATTCTTTTAAACAAAGAAACTAAAAAGAAGCACATTAATACGTAACTTCGAAGAACGGTCGTTTTCACGTAAGTTTCAAACCAACATGCGCTTGGGAGAAAACCGCTGCGCACGCTCCTCGCTTATGGCCTTTCAATCTACTTTCAAGCTTCTACACAAAGCAGTCGTAAAAACTCAATCTCTCAATTCAAGTCTCTCGGATATATTTTTCCTTGCAAGTTTGCCGCTCCTGCCTATCTTCAAGATCTCAAGATCTCGGCGAAGTCTCAAACCGAAAATCACGCCGCCAAGATATATAGGCACAAACCTCGCAAGAACACGGCACAAGGAAACCTTCTCCAACTGGTAAGAGATTAGCACAATATTACAAAAAGATTATGTTTCTTATTATGATACCTCTAATAACTAAATTATTTTGTAAAGATTTAGTTACCAAAAAATATATCACAAGATATCTTTCCTAACAAAACTATGATACATGAAATAACTAAATTATGTGCAAAGATTTAGTTACCTAACTAATATACCCAAAATCTTTTGAAAGATTTTCCTATAAAAAAACAAATCAATCTACCAAAAATAATCTAAACAAAATCTAACACCTAAAATAAACAATGACTAAATTAAAATTCTTCTTTGACCAAGAAAGGTGAAAACAAGATAAAATAGGTCATGCCTATTTTACCCTTACACCTTTTCTTCCATTACAAAATCGTTTATTAATAAAAGTTTTAAATTGCGGATATGATAAGTTTGATTTTACGTTTGTAATACCCCAATTCCACATCGGGTAGATGTGAGACTTGTGTTTGATTTATAAGGTAGTCCTGCGCAACTATTGTGCACCAACATCATCAATGGACTTTTGGGTTGGCTTGTGGTGGGTCTGACGACCCAAGGTGCTGTGTGCTCAGTGGGCAGTGTGTGGGCTACACATAGCGGACCGGGCTCTCGGGCTCAGGTCGTTACACTATATGAGTAGTAGGGGTGTCCATGGACACCGTCCAAGAAAAAAAATTGGGAGTAGGTTTGTAATATTTAACAATTGGACCCTTCTAAAAAAATTCATTGGATCCCTCTCAAATTCTCTGTAATGAATATTGTCAAAATGGATTTACGAAATCGAATGTCTGATTAATTTTTAAATGATTCTCTTGTATGTTACATCAAAAAAAGACATGTTAATGAATGTTAGTGATGATAATGTAATTACGCATTTTCAACGTATGAAAACGTGTAAAGGATAAATTGTAATTTCTAATTATTTTTTTTATGTAATGCTCCCCGTCCCAAAATATATGACGTTTTAGAAGAGTTTTTTTTGTTCCAAAATATATGACACTTTGTAATTTTCAATGAATTTTTCACTTTTTTTTTTCAATTCTACTCATATTTATTGACTCTACAACTCGTGTTTGACTCTTTTGACAAAAATATCATGACACCTCATTAATGTTTGGATATGGGAAGTTTAGTCTTTACAATATATTTCCTTGGTCTGTGTGAAAAGCCCCAAAACGTCATATATTTTGGGACGGAGAGAGTAGTTAAAGTTTTAGACACCGGTCAACATTATTCCTGGATCTGCCATTGCCCGTCCTGATACCCCTCATTCCGATCCCGTCCCGATAAAATTCGAGATTTCAATTTCCTTTCTAATCCCTTTCCCGATAAGTGCGGGACCCGACGAATCGGGATCCCGACAGTTCAAGAGATAAAAATTATGTAATTCCGACTATAATATTTTATGAACAATATCTTTTGACACTAAAATATTTTTAAAATGTCTCCATTATGATTAAGAGTTCAAATTGTATATTTACAAGTATATTTGAATATTTACTTAATGGTGGGTTTTGAAGAATCTGTCATTATGAACAAAATGCACATCTCACTCGTAGGAATAGAGCTACACTAAATGCAAAAATGTGATAGACAAAAAAAATCACAAAATTGTGAAAATAAATTTAACAAACACCATTAAGTAATTTTAGCAAACACAAAATAGACATTGTTTGAAATTCATTCTTTTGACTTGACAAATCATATCCACCAACAATCCTCCGGAATTATGAACTTTTTACTTGATTCATTTGAAAACGCAACACTCAACAACAATACACATTACACACTTATAATATATAAAATAAATTAATTAATAAATTTAGTCGGCTCTCCTCTTGTTAATTAATGATGTAGAGGTTAGGGGAGACCTAAGGGAGTGCATATCTCCTGTATCACTTGTGTGTATCATTGGTGTACCATTTTTCATCTTAATTATTGGTTGAGATGTAATGATTGGGATGTAATGGTGGAGATGTAAAGTGGTACACATAAGTGATACATGATATCTGGACTCGACTTAAGGTAGGTAGGTACTCGCTGACTCACAAATACTCCCTCCGTCCCTAAATAATCGTCCTGTTTGACCCGGCGCACAGTTTAAGAAAAAATAATTGACTTGATTATTTATATTGGTTTAATGTGTAGTTTCCTTTAATGTCTATGTATATGTGGCCCATAATTAAAGTAGAGTGAAAAAGTAAGGGTAAAGTGGTAAAAGTGATGTTCTAAAAAGGTAAGTTTCAAAGTGGACAATTATTTTAGGACGGACGAAAAAGGAAAGGAGGACGATAATTTAGGGACGGAGGGAGTAATATTTATTGGAGAGCAGATCGTGTCCATGCCTAAAAGGATACACGTACTAAACATATTGTCTAGAAAAGAAATTTTAACATCTGACCATTAAAGCTTTAATTAGATTCTCAACTGCCAACTATATTTCCCTTGATTTCTTCTCTTTCACATTGATCTCTTTCCCTATATAAACCCTATAACCTCTCATCTGCTTCTTCACTCAAACCACCGCAAGAATTATTAGTTCTTTCACACTTTCATAATCTGCATTTTCGAATTTTGAGTACATATATAGAGAAAATGGCAGCATCATCAATGGCAACCAAGATTGCATGCATGGTGATTTTTTGCATGGTAGTGATCACACCCTGCATCAAAGCCATCACGTGTGGTCAGGTCGTGAGTAGCCTAGCGCCATGCCTCGTCTACCTGAGGAGTGGTACAGGGCCGGATGCGAAATGCTGCAATGGGGTTAGAACACTCAACGGCCTCGCCAAGACAACCCCGGACCGTCAAACTGCTTGTGGCTGCCTCAAAACTGCAGCTACCAGTTACTCTGTCAGTGGTAGCTACGCATCTTCCCTTCCAAGCAAATGTGGTGTCAACATTCCCTACAAGATCAGCCCCTCCACTGACTGCACTAAGTATACATAACATCTCCTGGCTCTCTAATTATCTATCTCTAAGTCTTCCAATACTTTTACAAACATTCATTCGATGTTCTTTATGTAATTTTAATTGTGGTGTGCTATTTTGCAGGGTCCAGTGAGAGAAAGGTTGACCGAAGATGGATCTTTCAAGTTTCAGCAGTGAGATTATGAGATCTACGTACTATTGTAACAATAAAACGAGGGTGGTGGGTTAATTAGTCTGCTAAAACATTCATCCTGTGGTTTGTTAATTATGTCACAAATTTGATGTTTGTATGTTATGATCATTATATATATGATACTTGAATTACTACAGTCTTTAAAACACACTCTCTCTCTCACTCTCTCTCTCTATATATATATATCAAATCTAATAATGCTACTAATAAGATAAGAATGTATGTATATTCACTGACATATATAAAAACAACACCAAACTATCAAATCAAAAAAAACTATCTCTATATATATATATATATATATATATATATATATATATCAAATCTAAAAATGCTACTCATAAGATAAGAATGTATGTATAAGCCACCTCGTCAATCCGAGCCCAATGTCCTCGGCAGCATAATGATTGCCCTTGCATCAACATCAATGTTAACCGAACTGAAAAATTGACCGTTATTTATATGAGACGGATAACAAGGAATTATCGAAATAAAAAAAAAATGGAGGAATTGTTAAATTTTTGTATTAGCAGTATCCATCCCATTCCTTAACTATTACCCGGATTGTTAATAATATAAATTTAACCCTTACTATGCAAGTATTTACCATATATATATATATATATATATATAGACTAGTTAGGTACACATGTGTTGCACGTATTCTTAATGATTTTTTAAAATGTTTTAATTTTATTTTTTTGTTTACTTTTAATTATTATTCTTATATACGAAAAAACTGTATCGTTTCTGAAAATTGTCTTTTATGAAATTTTAAAACATATTTTTCAAGAGAAATAATTAAGTTATACATATATATATATATATATATATATATATGTGTGTGTGTGTGTGTGTGTGTGTGTATGTATGTGTGTGTGTAAATATATACATACATATATATATTTGTATATATTTCCCCTATGAATTAAACTAATTAATTATAAAAAACTAAAGTGAGATTTAATAGAAACTTTGATGAGATGTTTGCTTTTTTGGCCTAATTTTTATGGGAGACCAAAATACGATTCGCAACCGAAAGTATTTACTTAAATATCACATTACATTCTAACCTACAAATTAAATGTCTCACTTTTATACATAAATTTGTTATTCGTCTCACTTTGCCCCCACACATCCATGAGAGTTGATTATATTAATGGAAAATGATATGTGTATGTTTGAGGATTATTTTGGTCATTTTGCTTGGGTGCAAATTAAGTTGAATTTAGTTATAATTCAATCATTTAGCTAACCATTTGATTTTAAGATATGTTTGTAATAAAAATTAATGAATAATTGTTTCAATAATCTAAAAATAAAATAAAAAATCACATAATTAACTTTAAAGTTAAAAAAATGTTCCAAAAATAAATTTTAAAATCTTATTTAAGAGAAAATTACATCATTTGTCCCTGAACTTTAAGAAAGTTCATTAGAAAACTCTGTACAACGCAAATGCATGCCACAGACCAAATAATACAATTTTTGGACACCATTAGTTTATGTCCCTAACTACGTTAGTTGAAGTGTCATGACGTCAGTAAAATATGGATTGTTTATAACATCATCAAAACAAGGGTGTCATATGAAAATTGCAAACAATTATAATCCAAAATTGAAAGAAGAAAATGGCACTAACAAGCAGACCACCCCTTCTTTAAAGGTTAACAAGAGATGTATAACAAACAATTCAAAATTGGTTGGTGGAAAAATTGAAGGAAAAAACTAAATTTGCCATATATATATATATATATATATATATATATATATATATATATATATATATGTGTGTGTGTGTGTGTGTGTGTGTGTGTGTGTGTGTGTGTGTGTGTATGTATGTATGTATGTATGTATGTATATTGAAAACAGAAAACTCCTATCATTATTCTCAATCACACGAATTCGCCACTCGGTATGCTTAGTCGCTCACAACTCTTAATCACTTGAAGTCATGCATCTCCAAAAATCCATAAGAAAATTTTAATCAATCAAACCTATTAAAGACATCTATAACAATTGATGAACAAAACACTACTCATATCTCAACAATGTTTGCTTCCCTCTTTCTCAATATCTATTATGTTGACAAACAAGTTTAAGGTAACACAAATCGCATGGTTTAATAGATACTTCGATCCATAAAATGAGTTTGTTTCTCATATACCATGAAAGATTGTATTCCAATTAAATTATCTCATGTTTTAAAGTATTGATCAAGTTCAGTCAAATTAATTACATTCTATTCATTACTTTTCTCAATTAGACAAGGTGACATGGATCTTTAAATTTATATATGTCAAATATATTTTTCATTTCAAACACTAACCAGTGTTTCATGATTTTTCTTTTATCTATGAAATTAAATATGTAATAGATAATTTTTTATATTTTCTCTTGGCATCCATACTCATTAAGAAAGTTGAGCTAAAAATAAGTTTATGTATTATTGCAAAACTTAGCCAATAAAAAATTTCATTTACATCAATGTTTACTACTAATGAAGTTTTTTCTCTCGGCATCCGTACATACATCAATGTTTTTTAAAGAAAAATATTTGAAAGTTTTTTATAATCTTTAAAGTGTTTTAAACTAAATTATTAACTTGACTAATCTTCATGGTTAATCCTCGATTAACCATTACCCGGGAAATTGGATACGGTAGGACAAAGTGAATAGTCGGTGAGGAATGGGGCGGTTATGGGACATCAAATTGAAATTGGGGAATGAGGGCGGTGCCCGAACTGCCCATTTCCATTAATAATTACATCGGCCCACTCGCCCTCTGATAAACACAGATTCACTGTCTGCCTCGTGCGAGTCTTTGCACTCGGCACAGTCAAGTTTGCCCAGGCTGTCGACTTGAGAGATGGTTGCTGAACCATGGACTTGTGCCAGAACAAGGACATACTTTTTACTTCCTATCTCTGGGCATTAAGTATCGATATGAAGATCTCACTAACTCTAGCAAGATCAGAGTTGAGAAGAGCGTTCTTGTCCCACTCAACAACCAATCACTAGCTGCCACATCATCAACACACCTAGCTATAATTAGGGTGCATTCCCCTTAATTTATTTCTCTAGCCACTTATTACTCTCAAACCCTCATAGTAGCATTAGCTCCTCTTGCATTTACACCATAGTTGAGCACACCACCGTATTATTCTTATTATTATGAATACTTATCCTCACGCCGAATGATTTGAGTCGGGCCAAACTTGGACTCCTCCTAAGAATAAGGCCAATGGAGGTTTTCCTCCAAATCTTCAAAGATTTTTGCCAAACAATGGAGATTTTTAAAAAATTAAAACCAAATCAGTTGATGATTTGAAACCAAAAGGTTCGGCAGATGAACTCCCAGAATTCACGGCTTCTCCACAATAGCCCCTGCAGAAACGATGAGTTTTGAGCCACAGCCCATAAAAACGACGTCGTTTTGATGGGCTAAATTTGAAAAAAAATTGCTAGCAGCCGACATTGCATCTGACATTGCTTTCCACATGTCATTAAAGTGGTGGTTGAGGGAATTTTTTCTTTATTTGTTGTTTAAGGACAGTTTGGGTATTCAAAAAAGCTTTTTTTTAAAATAAAAAAAGTACATATTTTTATCTATAAATAGAGATTTTGTTTGCTTCATTTAGATACCAAATGAATTTTTTGCAAAATTTGAATTTATTTGTAAAAAACAAATAAATTAATAATATTATAAATAAATAATAACGAATTATAATAAATATTATTCAAATTATAATAAATAAATATTATTTTAATAATGACTATTTATATAATTTCGAAATTATTTATTTATGCAATATAAAATTTATTAGTTAGTATAAATTGAAAGAATATATTAAATTAATAGAGATAAAGATGGTGACGTATATAAAGTTGTTTAAGATAAAGATAGTGGGGTATGTAAATGTGTTAGATTTTATACCACCAATAGAAGAATTTTTTTGTTTTAAATCAAATAAATATGTAATGAATTAATTTATTAATTTTTAATAAATTGAGTTTGATTTTAGATTTGATTTTCCTACACGATTTGGGTTTCATCTTAGCAGGACTCTTAACATTCAGCCATATCATCCCGCCATTTCACTACTCAGCATCACACGTGGACAGTTGACTAGGTCGCCGACATTTTTTGGCATTAAAAAAAAAAATTAGAAAGCACAAAACTTGGAGGTACAATCTATGAAGAATTAAAAATATTCAAAAGTCAAATGCATGTATGTTGACTGTTGTCTGCCGCGATGCCTGCACCTATTGATATAGGAATGGTTGGAAAAATTGGATATTCCCTCCATTCCAGACAAATAGTTTACTATACTATTTTGATATATATTTTATTTTAAGAGTTCACTTTCTAAAATTGTGTTCATCATATCCATAATATTTCAATTTTACCTTCCGCATTAGATTTAACATATTTATTATGTAATGAGTAACTTTAATGTTACTTGCATAACCCTTAACAATTAGATTTTTAAACATGGATTATTTGAGAGGAACATATGAGTATAAGGCAACTGTCCTAATTACACAGATGTTGCATCCAAGGAATATCTTTAAGTAGGAGTTCTTAACAAGTAGAGCAGTTGTTCCTCACAAATAATTCTTTTACTTTCTCTTTTTGTTTAGCTACTTCATAAGTTTTCCAATTAGATAATTTAGACAGTAGGAATGATTGAGATTCCATAGAAGATCTGTGTCGTAGTTCATTCTTGATATTTTATAAATTAAGTTGATCGTCTATAAGTCGCTAGAGATCTTCATGAATCATACAATACTTTTCAGTTAAAATTAGGCCAAAATACAAGTTTCTCATGAATCCCAGTTTGCTAGCCAACCTCCATTTTGTGTCATTTTCATATCTGATGTTGCCATTTTTCCTAGTTCTCCCCCCCCCCCATTTTTCCTAGTTTCCCCCTACCGTCAATTGGTGTTAGAAATAGTAACGGAAATTGACATGCATATGTCATGAGAGGGGGAAATTATGCCTTTATACTCCTCTTGCCTCTCCAAAATCCAGATCCTCAATATCAACGATCCTTAACATCAAAATTCCAGCAAAACAAACAAAATTGTGATTCAAAATAGATTGAAAAGGATGGGTAGGGGAAGCAGGGAGCAGAAGAAACTGTCGTCGGAGCAGAAGCAATGAAGAACGACAACAACAAGAAAAATGGTTTTTTATTTTGTTCTGACAACAATCACCATAGAAAAAAGGGTCACTAATTCACTATCCTCCTCTGTCCCCTCCGCATATCGTGATTCTAGAAGTCTTAAGATTTTGATTTCCTTGTATGGATTTTTCAGATCTGGTGGATGCTTTGGGGGTAAATTGTATTTTGGCCTTAAAATTATATCAAGACGATCGAGACGGATACATGTTTCTAATCGTGTGGGAATAGGGGTTGTTGCTTATAACCTATCTGGGGAGCAAGTTGGTGGATGGATCTTCTCATCGTTGGTTGAATCTCAGTTAGCAGAGGATGCTCTGTCGCGTTATTATGCAACTTGTAAGTCCAGTTGGCATCAAAATAAGGCCAGAGGGGGATGAATAGTCTTTTAAAAACTTTAAGGGTTATTTTGAAAATCTTCAAAAGATGCAGCGGAAAAGATAAGTTTGCCAGCAGCTGCTGAACTCAAAACTGTTTGATTTGGTTTTCTTTTGATCACTTAAGTATAAATACTGAATTAAAGAACAATATATAAAATCAATTATGTAAACAACTCAGGACTGTAATTGTTGAACACTTAAGTAGATAGAAGTTGCTTAAGTGTTGTAAATAGTGAAAATAGCAGGTAGACAGAACACATTATTTGAAGTGGTTCATAGTGTTAAAACAGCTACGTCTACTACCAAGTTGGTCAAACTTGGATTTTGACGTGCACTAAGATTATATATATGCTAAGTGATCACTAACGGATCAGTGTACAACGAAAACCAGTGCTTGAGAAGTTTGATCTAGTAAGAATCAAACTCGTGCAACAATCTGTGATCCTTTAAGGATTTGAAAGAATAAGGGAAAAGAGAATTAGAGATTGCTCAAAACAAAACTAGAAAAGAATAACTATGAAGGAAACTGTCTAATAATGTTTTGGAGAAAAAACTCTTTAAGAAAAGATTTGAAATTCTTGGTTTGAATGAGAGCTTCGACTAGTTTGTCTCTTTTGAGTGCTGTAGAGAGATTTTGATTTATGAAATCTTGAGTACGTGATATTACATAAGGTGTCTTTTTCAATCTTTGCTTCAAATGTTTTATAGAGATATCCAGAATTATAGTCGTTTGAAAGATCGAGGTTGAATCTTGAATTTTTTGATGAAAAGATGTTCCATTGAACGTCCAAAAATTCTAGAAGACTGTAAGAGATAAAGAGCATTTCCTAGCATGAAATATTAAAGAGAGTGGTTAGCTAAGTATATGTATACAAAGATCATTTATGTCATGCACGAAAGTCTTCTATTGATATGACATGTGAACAGTTCTTTTGTTTGAAAAGGTTTACAAAAATATTATTTTATACTAAGCGCGCGAAGATCAAATCTTTTTCAAATAAATACAGTAATTTCAGTAGATAGAAAGTTAAAGTATAAGCAGGTGCTGGCATGGTGTATCAGCAACTGCTAGCTGCTGATGACTTATGCTTTAGGCAGACAGAATGAAACTAGAATGTAGGCTACCAAGTAAAGTCAAAAGATATCTGTTGTATAAACAATAGGAGATATCTTATCTGATGAATTTTTCAGTAGATAGATTTAGACTTGTTACAAAGTTTAAGTTTAAAACCAAATTTAAGGATTTTGGAAAAGTATTTATACTAGCTGGTTTTAATTTAATTGTTTTAAGTAAATTTAAGGTATGTGAGTTTCTACATAACTAATCGGGTGGAGGTGTCAAAATGTATTGCTCCGATAATGTATGATCTATGTATGTTGGCTGTGGACCTACATAGTTGTGGTTTTTGTAAGAAAATATTGGAGACTGCTCGACGGTTAGCCTCTTTTTCAGCTCGAGCTTGAAGCCCAATTTTCCATCGTTGGTTGTATTGTAATAGGTCTAGTATTACTTAGTTGATGTTTAGTGCGTGGTTGTAACGGTTGTTAACTTGGTTTGTACCTTGTGGTCATTTTTATATGTATATATCACTTTGTTTGTAGCGAAAAAAAAAAGAAAGTAAAAATTAAAGTTTTAAGGAAACCCAAAAATAATACATAAATGATTTTTTTAACACTCACCCAAGCGCACAACATCTAATGATAAACTCATAGTCAAACGAAACTAAAAGAAGTCAAACAAAATAAATCAAAGCGAAAATAAAATAAAATAATTTACTTAAGAACCTCGAAAATTCATGGGGGTTACAAATATAATATGTAAAGGCTTAAGCCTCCTCCTTATATAGTAGTGGGTCATTCTTTTTCGCTTGGGCATTTCTTTAGATACAGGTCTGGCTTGGGCCATTTCGTAGTGCCCCTCCAAAAGGGAAACGGTTAAGTTTGAATCTTTAGTAGACGGTTTAAATCGCAACATGTGAAAGACAAAAACTGGCGGGGCTGAATCAAAATCAATAGGGTTCAAACGAGTACGATACATTTAATGAAATAAAGACGTGCTACGAAGATCACTTACTTAACGCATCAATTTTTACACCGAGATCCATAGATTTAAATTATATAATCTAATTTTGCATCGTGTTGTACCAATTTTATGCACTGCGATGTATCAATTTAAATTTCAAAATTCAATTTTATGCATTAATTAAAATTACCTAATCCAATTTTGCATCGCACCGCATCAATTGTATACATCGTGATGTATCAATTTAAATTACCAAATCAATTTTATGCACCGCGCTGCATCAATTTAACAAAATCCAATTGATGCATCACGATGCAAACTGGTTTTGAATACATCTCCTTCGCCTTCTTTCTCCTCCTCTATCATAAGCCATCTTCTTTATCCTTTGTCTTCGTCCTTACTAAAAATATTCCCACCCAGTCCAGGTTCATTTCAAATTCGTACTTAATGAACCGGAAAAATTGCTTACCTTTCGAAAGCGTTGCCCCTGGACCTCCCCCCCCCCCTACGAAGAGGCACTGCCCCCTCGACCCCTGCGATCTGACCGAGCAGGTCGATTCTCTTTTCGTTGCCTAATAATGGTGATTTTCAAATCTAAAGTGCTGGTCAGAGCTGTGAAGGAGACATATGAGCATTTTATGAACAATATTTCCAAAAACGTACTTTAACTGTTTAAAAAAAAGGGGAGAATGGAGGTTTACAAACTTGGCAATAGACTAGACCGAAATGACCCCTCTTGTTAATTAATGATGCAGAGGTTAGGGGAGACCTAAGGTAGGTACACGCTGATTCACAAATTATTATTGGAGAGCTGATCGTGTCCGTGCCTAAAAGGATACACGTACTAAACATATTGTACGTCTAGAAAAGAAATTTTAACAACCGACCATTAAAGCTTTAGATTCTCAACTGCCAACTATATATGAACTAAGTATCCACCCCCTGACTCCAATATTTCCCTTGTCCCTTGATTTCTTCTCTTTCACATTGATCTCTTTCCCTATATAAACCCTATAACCTCTCATCTGCTTCTTCACTCAAACCACCGCAAGAACTATTAGTTATTTCACACTTTCATAATCTGCATTTTCGCATTTTAAGTACATATATAGAGAAAATGGCAGCATCAATGGCAACCAAGATTGCATGCATGGTGATTTTTTGCATGGTAGTGATCACACCCTGCATCGAAGCCATCACGTGTGGTCAGGTCGTGAGTAACCTAGCGCCATGCCTCGACTACCTGAGGAGTGGTACAGGGCCGGATGCGAAATGCTGCAATGGGGTTAGAACACTCAACGGCCTCGCCAAGACAACCCCGGACCGTCAAACTGCTTGTGGCTGCCTCAAAACTGCAGCTACCAGTTACTCTGTCAGTGGTAGCTACGCATCTTCCCTTCCAAGCAAATGTGGTGTCAACATTCCCTACAAGATCAGCCCCTCTACTGACTGCACTAAGTATACATAACATCTCCTGGCTCTCAAATGATCTATCTCTAAGTCCTCCGATACTTTTACAAACATTCATTCGATGTTCTTTATGTAATTTTAATTGTGATGTGCTATTTTGCAGGGTCCAGTGAGAGAAAGGTTGACCGAAGATGGATCTTTCTAGTTTTAGCAGTGAGATGATGAAATCTACGTACTATTGTAACAATAAAACGAGGGTGGTGGGTTAATTAGTCTGCTTAAACATTCATCCTTTCGTTTATTAATTATGTCACAAATTTGATGTTTGTATGTTATGATCATTATATATATGATACTTGAATTACTACAGTCTTTTAAAACACTCTCTCTCTCTCTCTCTCTCTCTCTCTCTCTCTCTCTCTCTATATATATATATATATATATATATATATATATATATATATATATATATATCAAATCTAATAATGCTACTCATAAGATAAGAATCAATAATACAATATATCTCATAGTCGCACATGTGCAATTGACTAAAGTTATTTAGGGATTGAGATTGATTCGTTTACTGAGATCCTACAGTCATTATCACTCCCCAAATTCACATGTGTGAACGGCGATTGAGCAACTATCACCCCTTTCTCTCTCCAACTCCCCCCACTTTTCACGGTTGGTGGCCGCTAATCCTTCCTCCACCAAACTCATGTCCATTTTCTTTTCGATATTTAAATTATTTAATCAATTTTATGTAAAAAAAATTCGTAAGTTTTGTAATTTGAAATATTTGTTTTTTTTCTTTTTAATTGTTATCATAATTAACTTAATCAATTTATTTTTTGAAACTGAATCTCAATTTAATTTATGTCTAAGTTTTGAATATTTCTATTTTATTTTTTTCTTTTTAATTGTTATCGTTATTAACTTAATCAATTTAATTTTTTTTCGGTCCGCAATTTCGTATACAAATAAATTTTAAAAAAATTGTAAATTTTGTAATTTGAAATATTTGTTTTTTTTCTTTTTAACTGTTATCATAATTAACTTAGACAAATTATAAGTAATATTAATTAATTTCCACATTATCTACTTTATTTATTAATAAATTTACAAACTGGCGCCGTGCCATCGACACAAACAAAAGTACTAGTGTATGTATAAGCCACCTCGTCAATCCGAGCCCAATGTCCTTGGCAGCATAATGATTGCCCTTGCATCAACATCGATGTTAACCAAACTGAAAAATTGACCGTTATTTATATGAGACGAATAACAAGGAATTATCGAAATAAACAAAGGGTAATGTTAGGGCCACTCTAATAGCACTCAATTTTGAGTACCAAATGATGTGGCATCTTATGTGTCATATTGTTAATATAGTTTTTCAACTTATAGTGGAGCCCATAAAATGCCAAATAAGATAACACATTGGAAACCACATCATTTGATGCACAAATTTGAGTGCTAATTGAGTGGCTCTAGCATTACTTATAAACAAAAAAAGAGGAATTGTTAGATTTTTGTATTAGCAGTATCCATCCCATTCCTTAACCATTTCCCGAACTGTTAATAATATAAATTTAACCCTTACTATGCAAGTATTTACCATATAGACTATATATGTGTGTGTGTGTGTAATATACATACATACATATATTTATGTATATTTCTCCTATGAATTAAATTAATTAATTATAAAAAACTAAAGTGAGATTTAATAGAAACTTTAATGAGATGGTTGCTTTTTTTGCCTAATTTTTATGAGCCAAAATATGATTCGCACCCGGAAGTATTTACTTAAATATCACATTGCATTCTAACCTACAAATTAATTAAATGTCTCACTTTGCCCCCCACACATCCATGGGAGTTGATTATATTAATGGAAAATGACATGTGCATGTTTGAAGATTATTTTGGTCATTTTGCTTGGGTGCAAAGTTGGATTTAGTTATAATTCAATCATTTAGCTAACCATTTGATTTTAAGATATGTTTGTAATAAAAATTAATGAATAATTGTTTCAATAATCCAAAAAAATATAAAAAATCACATAATTAACTTTAAAGTTAAAAAAATGTTCCAAAAATAAAATTTAAAATTTTATTTAAGAGAAAATTACATCATTTGTCCCTGAACTTTAAGAAAGTTCATTAGCAAACTTTGTACAACACAAATGCATGCCACAGACCAAATAATACAATTTTTGGACACCAGTAGTTTCTGTCCCTAACTACGTTAGTTGAAGTGTCATGCCGTCAGTAAAATATGAGTTGTTTGTAACATCATCAAAACAAGAGTGTCATATGAAAATTGCAAACAATTGTAATCCAAAATTGAAAGAAGAAAATGGCACCACCAAGCAGACCGCCCCTTCTTTAAAGGTTAACAAGAGATGTATACCAAACAATTCAAAATTGGTTGGTGGAAAAATTGAAGGAAAAAACTAAATTTGGTATATATATTGAAACAGGGCCGGCCCAAGGGGGAGGTTGAGTAAACTAGGGCTTTAGGCCTCACCCAATAGGAGGCTTGTTGAATCTTGAAATTAAAAAGATTTGCTTAAAAACATTCCACTTGATTGTCAGCTAAGAAAAATAGATTATAATTGATCAGCTGAATATCATTTTGTCAGCCACTTATCTCAGCTGATCTATACGTACTCAAAGTATGAGTTTATCTTTCCTTATTTGTTTAATCATACACTTGTACTAACTCTTTCCCACTTTGTGTTTTTGGTAGATGTCCTGCCATATAATATCTCACAAGATCCTTTGAGATCTTGCCTCTGCCATAACACATTTTCAAATTCAAATGTGTTCCTAACGGGTTGCTTGCAAAGACTATCTATAAATACCCATTGGAAGCATTGGTGAAAACAAGAATCTTAACAGTTTTTGAAGTCAAGAAACTTTCTACTCACAATTTCTCAGACGTCGCCTTCACGAAAAACTTTAACTAGATACTTCTCATTGAAAATTTCTCTCTAGTTATTGTTTAGACAAAACACTGAGTATTTCATTTCAAATTATTTAGAACTCAGTCAGTTTGTCTCACGAGTTTGATTGTTCATCAATCATTCTCCCAAACACCGGTCTTTTGTTGTACACTGATCCATTAGAGATCAATTAGATTTTTAATAAAATTAGTGCACTTCAAAAATCCAAGTCTGACCAACTTGGTAGTGGACGTAGCAGTTTATCTGTGAACCACTTCAACTGATTTGTCAGTCATTTCTTACATTCTTGCAAACTGACTTAACACTTAAGAAGTTATTCAACTGATTAAGTGTCAGCCAGTTAACAACAATTGTTTGCTTACTTGTTTAGTTAACTTGTGTTCGAGTTTCCTCTCTATATTCAGTGATCAAACATTAAAAGCATTTCTTTTGAAAACCGTTGTGTCGCCGGTGACCAACTTTCTTCGACTTAACAATTTCAAAGTGTCGCCTAACTGACCAATTCTTCAGTTGACTGACAAGATCAAGTTTTCCGCTGCCAATCTTTTAAGATTCACAAATTAATCCTCAAAGTTTTTAAAGGCTATTCACCCCCCCTCTAGCCTTAACTGTTGCCATCTGGACTTACAATTGGTATCAGAGCCAAACTTTTTGAAAAATTATTTTCCAAGCCTAACAGCTTGTGGATCATGGCAACTCTAAAAGCTTTTCAATCAAACAATGTCACTCAAGTTCCCATTTTTGATGAAGATCACTTTGATATCTGGAAGGAAAGAATTACAAGATATATGAACAATATAGATAAACGATTGATGGAATGTGTAAGAGGTGGTCCTATGCAACCTATGAAAATAAATACTAAAGTTGGTAAATCTTCTGCTGCAGATGATGATACTGTAAACCCTCTTGCTCCTGTAGAAGAAGAATATGTTCTCAAACCTCAAACAGAATGGACTGAGGAAGACAAGATTACCGATGGACTGGATGCCAGAGCTGTACATATCCTGTCAAGTGTTGTACCTGATGAAAACTACAAGCAGATATATGACTGTGTGACTGCCAAGGAAATTTGGGATGCTCTTGTAGAATATGTAGAAGGAGATCAGAATACCAAGGACAACAAACTGTATGATTGCATACAAGAATTTGATGCATTCAAGAAGGACCCAAAAGAATCTTTAAAAAATGCCTACGACAGATTTCTCGAGGTAAGTAATAGATGTTCTTCTCTTGGTAAAGTTTATAGTATGAAAGATTTGAATATGCGTTTTCTTAGTAGTTTGGGAAGTAGATGGCATGTAAAAGTCACTGCCATAAAGGAAGCTAGAGACTTGAACAAAACTCATATACGTAGTCTTGTTGCAAGTCTAAAAATTTATGAAAAAGAAGTTCTCAAAACTCAAGAAATTGAGAAAAAATTTAAAGGTATATCCCTTCAAGCTGAAGAAGAAAATTCAAAAACTTCTACATCATTTGTCGGATGATGACTTTGATGAAGATGAATTTTGCTTTTGCTAGACGATTCAAAGTTTAAATCTTTTAAAAGGAATTTTCAAAAACCTTGACAAACTTTCAAAAGTCATCATCAAATCCTCAAAAACCTTCTTCAAGCTTCCAAAACCTTCTACTTCAAACTTTCAAAAGCCTTACTTCAAAACAAATGAAGACAAGGTTGAGAAAGATAAACTGCTGTGCTTTAACTATAGAAAGCCTGGTCACTTTGCTTCAAATTGTCCTTTTACGAAAAATGAATACTATAAAAGAGCTCCAGAAATTTTGAAAAACAAAAGGTTTGGTTCTTTGAAGATCAAAATCTTGCAACTTGGATTGAAACAGTTCGAAAATGAATCTGGCGGTTCTACGAGCAAGAAGCAAATCGTGTCTTGTTGCGAGAATCGGCAATATATGATTCGAGAAAATGAGTTTTCAAGTCCAAAATATTCAAAGATGCGATAATGAGTGTCAAGCTCACCTATTACAAACTCCAAACGACAAGGTCATCAAACCGATCGGTTGTGGTTAAGAAAATAGGAAATGGATTTTATGGACAAGGAATCATAAGTCGCCAGAAAAGAAAGTCAAGTCGGCTTCTCCAAGGCTGCTAAAATAACTCATGATTCAAAAGGCGGGAGGAGAAGATTCGACTCAAGTGTTGATGATTTCTTTGGAACAAATGCAAGAAATGTATTCCAAATTTGAAACACTTAAAAGAATCCATGTTTCCTTATCTAGTGATTTTGAAAGAATTTCGAACAAAGCGTGAGCTTAAAAGATCAATGAGCTTTACAAAGTTCGAGCAAAAAGAGTTCTTTGGGCGAAAAGTCTCAATGAAAAATATGAGATTCAAGCAAAAATCTTAGATGCCCAAATTCGACCTTGTAGAAAGAAATCTTCGCCGACCAATGTTGTTGATACTTACTCAAAGTCAAAAGCTGCTGTAGAAACTATCATCGGACAACAACGAAGATCATGAAGACCAACATGGTCTTGGATACTCAAAAGATGATGAAGGCCGTGAGATCGACAGTTAAAAGGTGAACCTAAGATTACGAAAAAGGACAAGGGATTAGTCTATAATCTTTGTACCATTCACTTATCCCGAAATAAGAGTCAAGCACAAGAGGTACATCAACAAAAGGATAGGGTGAACAATGAAAGTTGTCGGTCTTACGGTCACAAACCTCAAAATCGGTCGGCTAACTCAACAACAAGCGACAAATGTCGACTAGGCGACAAAAGAGGAGGATTCGAGAAGAAAGGCAAGCGACAAGTTCAAACCAATAAATTTTGTTCTTTGCTAAGACCTCTAATCAAATAAAAAGAATCAAAAATTCACCTCAAATGGTGATAAACTGGTTATCACAAGTGTAATATTTGTTCTACTTTTGGTCATCGAGACACATGAATGCTTATATAGATTTAAACCTATTGAGAATCAAAAGCCTAATTACAGGCAAGTGCGGATACAGAAGAAAACTAACCCTTTGGACCCAAAAGTATAAAGGGTACCATGATTTAAATATTCATATTTTTCTTAATGGTGATGATCATCAAGCGACGATGATATGGATATTATATGGATGCTCGGACACATGGTTGGATCGGTGAACTCCTTACTAACATTATTGCGACAAAAGGACCTTACGTAATCTTTGGGGACAATTCAAAAGGAAAAACTATCGGCTATGGATCCATTATCGGAGGATCTATAATAATTGAAAATGTCTCTTTGGTACAAGGTGCGAAACACAATCTTCTAAGTATCTCACAATTGCGTGATAAAGGTATGAAAGCCGCTCATTCTCCTCCACACATTGTTTCATCAAAAATAGCCTCACCAATGAAATTTTGCTTCTTGGTACTAGAAAAAGAAATGTTTTTGCTATAGATTTACTTTCCTTAAATAGCAGTACTCAAATTTGTCTGGTAGCAAATAATATTTCCAAAAATTCATGGCTTTGGCACAAAAGACTTTCACATTTAAACTTTAAGTATCTTTCAAAACTTTCAAAAGGAGATTTGGTAAAAGGTTTGCCTTCCATAAATTGTCAACCGACAAAAATGTGATGCTGTATTTTGGGAAAAATAACAAAACCTCTTTTAAACCAAAACCATGTCTTTCTACCAAAAGAACTCTTGAGCTCCTACACATGGATTTATTTGGCCACTCTGCAAGCTTAGGAGGAAACAGTATACATTAGTTGTTGTGGATGACTACTCGGATATACTTGGGTTGAGATGATGCAATCCAAAGATGAAACTTACAAACAACATTCTCACTTCCCTATTCGAAATTCTTCAAACTCAAAGGAATGTGAGATTATAAGTGTTAGATCGACAATGGTACGAATTCAAAAATCTTGGGATGGACACATCTTGTGATGATCATGGAATTGATCATAACTTTTCAGATTAGAACACCTCAGCAAAATGGTATAGCTGAAAGGAAGAACAGGACTCTGATTGAAGCAGGTAAAACAATGATAGCTGAAGCAAATTTGCCAAAATATTTTTGGGCAGAAGCAGTCAACACAACATGTTTTACTCAGAATAGATCTCTCATAAACAAATTTCATGGTAAGACTCCTTATGAAATATGGAGAGGTAGAACACCTAACATTGCTTTCTTTAAGATCTTCGGGTGCAAATGCTTCATTCACTACAATGGTGGAGATTACAGAGGTAAATTTGATGAAAAAGCTGATGAAGGTATTTTTGTTGGTTATGCCAAGCATAGTAAAGCTTATAGAGTTTATAATAGAAAAACTCAAGTAATTGTTGAATCTATGCATGTTAATTTTGATGAATCAAGTTTAATTGAGTCTTGTGAAACTCCTGATGTTACTAACAATTTTGAAATATTTGAGACAGGAAACAGTATAGGTTCAATTCAAAATAATCCTCCATCTTCAACTCCTACTACAGAAACTCTAAACCTTCAGAATGAACCTAAACAGACTGACACCCTTCAGCCAGCTGACAATCCTCATCCTATTACAATAGATCAGTCAGCTGACACACTTAGTCCTGAAGCCATTCAGTCAACTGACACTCACCCATCTCTACCTTTACAAACTGAGCCTCCTACTGATCTTCCTAAGGAAATTAGGGAAGCTAGACACCACCCAGTTTCAAATATCATAGGAGACCCCTTTGCTGGTCTAAGAACCAGAAGTAGCTCCAGAAATGAAACTCTTGATTCTCATGCCTTTGTCTCTTCCATTGAACCCAAAAAGATTGATGAAGCCTTGGAAGATCCCCAGTGGATTGAGGCTATGCAAGAAGAGCTGAATCAGTTTGAAAGATGTAAAGTTTGGGAACTTGTGCCTAGACCCACAGATCAACAAGTCATTGGAACAAAATGGGTGTTCAGAAACAAGTTGGATGAAGAAGGAAATGTTACAAGAAATAAAGCAAGGTTGGTAGCCCAAGGATATAGACAGGAGGAGGGCATTGACTATGACCAAACTTTTGCTCCTGTAGCAAGACTTGAAGCCATCAGATTATTTCTTGCCTATGCAACCTTCAAGGACTTCAAGGTATACCAAATGGATGTAAAAAGTGCATTCTTGAATGGAGACCTTCAAGAACAAGTATTTGTTGAACAACCTCCTGGTTTCTTTGACCTTAAAAAGAAGGACCATGTATACAAGTTAAGAAAGGCTCTCTATGGTCTTAAGCAAGCACCAAGAGCATGGTACGAAACCCTATCCAAATTCCTTATGGAAAAAGGATTTCAAAGAGGTAAAATCGACACTACTCTTTTCTCTTTGAAGCACAAAGGTAATATTTTACTAGTTCAAATTTATGTTGATGATATTATTTTTGGATCAACTAATGAAATTTTATGCAAGAGATTTGAGCATCTTATGAAAGGAAAGTTTGAAATGAGTATGATGGGAGAACTAACATACTTCTTAGGTTTGCAAATCAAGCAAACTGAGGAAGGAATTTTTATCCATCAATCTAAATACACTAGAGAGCTGATCAAGAAGTATAATCTTCAAGAAGCCAATTCAACAAACACTCCAATGGGAGTTGAATGTCATCTAGTTACTGATGAAAAGGGTAAGCCAGTTAATACAACTGAGTACAGAGGTATAGTTGGATCTCTTCTTTATTTAACAGCTAGCAGACCTGATATCATGTTTGTTGTATGTATATGTGCTCGTTTTCAAGCTAATCCTAAGGAATCTCATATGATTGCAGCAAAAGAATCATTAGATATTTGATTGATCTTGAAAAGTTTGGCATTTGGTATCCAGAGACTCTTCTTTTAATTCTAACGGGATATTCGGATCTTGACCTTGCTGCGAGTTAATAGAAAAAGCACCAGTGGAACATGTCAGTTCCTTGGAAACAGACTGGTTTCATGGGCATGTAAAAAGCAAGCTTCAGTTTCCACTTCAACAAGCGGAAATTGAATATATCTTCTTTGGAAAAGCTGTTGTTCTCAGATTCTTTGGATGAAACAGCAGTTATTGGATTATGAAATGCCTATGGGAACCTGTCCTATTTATTGTGATAATACTTCTGCTATATCAGTCTCTAAAAACCCTGTCATGCATTCTAAAACCAAGCACATAGACATCAGATATCATTTTTTGAAAGATCATGTTGAAAAAGGAAATGTTCAGTTAGAATATGTTCCTACTGAATTTCAATTAGCTGACATTTTTACAAAAGCTTTAAAAGCTGACAGATTTGAATTTTTAAGAGGAGAATTAGGAATGCTTATAATGTCATAGAAAGATGCATTTGGCTTGACTAACTTATGCAGGGTATACTTCAGTTTTTGTGCATCAAGCTGACAATTTATATCAGCAAGCAAATGGTCAGCCAGTAGCTCAAGGAAATATTTGTCAGCCAGTAGCTGACACATGAAGCTCTTGTACAACAAAGCTTCTCAGCTGACAACCGTTAGCTGACAAAACTTCTCTTCATTCCTTGATTGAATTTGTTATAAAAATGTCGACCCGATGACAAACATTCCAGTGACACTTATTAGGCGACAAATTGTCCGGTGACATATTTCTGACACATAGTGATGCGATCCCTTGTCGAGGTAGTCTCTAAGCCTTAAGTCAAAGCTGATCGTATCTCAGCTAAGACTTAATCTCTAATCTATTTAAAATTCCTCATTTATTTCCGCCATTTATTTTCCTTG
Organism: Codonopsis lanceolata; assembly: GCA_013146195.2. Lineage (NCBI taxonomy): Eukaryota > Viridiplantae > Streptophyta > Magnoliopsida > Asterales > Campanulaceae > Codonopsis > Codonopsis lanceolata. The sequence goes on from CM028380.1 coordinate 28,528,970, forward strand.
GAACTTCATGAAACTTTCTTGAAAAGCCAAAATGACCTTTCCACTATCCCACCAACTCGGCGGTTGAAATGGCGTGTTTTCACAAAAGCGGCTCATCATTGTGATAATGACTATCTGTCATAAATTGCTATTTTATCACAAAAACCAAAATTACTGTGTACTTTATCACTACACTCCATATCTTCGCTTTTAAAACCCACTATAAGAGTAAAATGCGTATCTTATCCTTTAAAAACACACTCACATTGTCTCACTTTTCTCTTACCTTCTCTCTCTAAAATCCTTCTTCTTCTTGCTTTAAAACCCTAAAAGTCTAAGTATATTGGTGGAAACTCCATTGATACAAGTAAAGCATTACGAATAGAGTGTGGTATCGCCGGAGCATATGCGTGCTTGGTCAATCAAAAAGCTTTCAAACACTATTTTAACTCTAAAATCTTTCGGTACTCTCTATTTCTCTCAAATCCTTCTTCTTTTTCTTTTGCTTTCAAAGTTCTTAACTTGTTTGTTAATTGTTTCGGGAGATGGCTTTAAAACAGGCGATTTGGATGCCTTCTCGATGTCGTTTCTACGAGAATGAAGAACCTCTAGGGCTAGAGTTGATTCATCTTGTCACATGAAATGGGTTAATGCCCTACTATCATTCGACATTCGAGACTACATGGCCAGGCGAGGAATTTTTATGGGAATGAATGAAAACCCGGCCCGATCCCTTTTCTCTCATAGGTAATATCGAGAGGTGTTCGATTGTGTTCGACTCGGAGACCATCAGCTGGCATTTTCCACACCTATGGCGGCGGCTACTAGCTACACACCATTCCGCCCGGCAACTCAGCGTCTTTGGGTGGATTACCATGAGAGAAGTTCCGGTGGAGCTTGCCTTCGGCGAGCACAAGCATGCATAGGTTTGCTCCACTCCATGCTCTCTTGCCACGGTGATAGATAAATGCGATAATCAAGTGGGGTCATGACAAGATGCGAGGCCCAAATGTTCCTTATGGAAGGAATTGTGGAAAATTGTGAAATGAATTGGGGAGCCGTGCGGTGGGAATGTGTGAAGTGAATATTGCCA
>CM028380.1:28530141-28545141 GCA_013146195.2 Codonopsis lanceolata
GTACTTGGGGAGTCCTCCTTTCTTTGGCCAGTTTAGGTGAAAGTTGTTTGTATATTTAGCGGCATGAAGCAGTATAGCCGGCTGTGTTAATTAGGAAGAGTTTAATGTTCGAAGCATGTTTACTATGTGTCTAAAGCCCTCTTTTGTGTAGAGGACGGTATTTTAATGCGAAAGATTGGCTTATAAGCTTGTAGTTTACGCTCGGAAAACTTGAGCTTATTTTTCTGCACACTTGATCATTGTATATCTTGACATGCCTCTTGAAAAATCTGCACAAGCAGACTCTTCATTCGGTTTGCTCACTTGGTCGATTGACTCTTGAGTTTGATATTGATTATCAACCTCGGCGAAATGGAGTAAGGCACATGCTTTAGCGGAACTTTGTAGCCGAAGACTAGCTTTAAGGATTCATGCGAAGAGGAGGTTCCTTCAAGCAGCATCCAGCGAGTACACCAATTCAAAACCGGCGAATGCTGTTGGGGAGTTGCATGTTGATGGTTTAGCTATGGTCGGAAGTGGAGGCTGGGTTGGTGTTGGTTCCACAGCGGGATGTAGAGTTTGAGAAATCATTGCAGCTTTAAGTTTCGACTTCCAATAACCAAGCCGAGTATGAAGCATTGATAAGGCTCGAGCTCGTGCAAGATGTGGGAGTTCGAGGTGATTATTTATTGCGATTCAGTGGTTGTAAATCAAGTCGAGGCGATTATCTTGTTCATCATCACGTGTTGGTTCGCTATTGTGCGATGGTGAAAGAGATTTTAAAGGATTTTGACTATTGGGAATTAGTGTGGATTGCTCGTGAGGATAACATGCGGCGATTATTTGTCTAAATGGTGAAAGATGAAATTCAGTCCTTGCACCGAAGTCATGATTGAATATTTGGAGGTTCTGTTATAGAAAAAAGTGATCATGGACATTGAGCCAGCTTGAAAGTGTTGGATAGGCGATTTGAAGGCTTATGGCGAGAGACTTTGCCCGGAAAGAGCGAGGAGGCAGAACCATTGAGAGCGGTCATGTCGATATGTTATTTTGGATAACATACTTTACAAATGATCTTATACCCGACCATTGTTGAGATGTGTGCGACCAGAGATGACTTAGGGCATTTTGGGAGAAATACATGAAGGAAAATGTGGCGGTCATCCGGGCCAAAGGTCATTGGCGGAAAAAGTCTTGGCAGTTGGATTCTACTGGATTACTTTGAGCAGACATACCACGTGGTTGCATCCTGGTCATTCGATATGTGGGGTATAGATCTCATTGGCCCATTTCCGGTAGCTCGGTCAAAGTTTAAGTATGCAGTGGTCTTGTGGATTACTTTACTAAGTGGGTGGAGGCCAAGCCTTTGGCCATTAGTGAAGTTAATGTGATCGACTTTGTTCATGAGCACATTTGGTGTCGCTTTGAGTTCCACAAGCAATTGTGTCCGATCATGGGACTCGCCGAGAAAAATTTACTAAGGCGTGCGGCAGATGCGAGTGAAGCATTGGCAATCCTCGGTGGCATACCCACAAGGTAATGGGCAGGCTGAGGCTGCTAATAAACAAGTCTTGCATGTCCTTAAGCGAAACCTAGAAGATAAGGCAGAAAGATGGGTGGAAGAGTTGCCTTCTACCTTGTGGGCGGTTAGAACAACGATCAGAGGTCCCCGAGAAACATCTTTCTACGCCTATGGATCCAGGCTATGGCTCTAAGTGGAAATGTATTTGCCCAATCATGGGTGTTGCATTATAACGCCGAATCTAATAAATGTTCTGGGCAAAACATTTGGATTTATTAGAGGAGAAACGGTTGGAGACAAAATGAGGATGGCAAACTACAAACAACGAGCAAAGGCTCACCACGATAAAAGGGTTCGTGGTAGGTCATTTGCTGTGGGCGACTGGGTTCTCCGTAAGATTGAAGCAACAGGTCATCGAGCTGAGTGGGGGAAGCTTTCGCCAAATTGGGGAGAACCATTTCAGATTGCCAGAATTGTTAAAGAGGGCATGTATATGCTTCGGACAGAAGAGGGAAATGAGTTGAGACATCCATGGCATGCAGATCACTTGAAGAAGTATTATTGGTGATTGGTAGTATGTAATTCATTTATCTCCTTTTTTTATGGCAAGTGATAATGGCAAAGCTCAATTATGCTTTCAATTTTGATTTGAAAGTTGGTGTTTGAGTCAGTTGCTTTTGTTATTTTTCTCGATTATTCTCTTTTGCGAGCATGAGTTATTTGTGCTCGTGCAAAGGGTTGGTGTTCGAGATAATTGTTTTGTCTTATTATTCTCGATTATTCTCTTTTGCGAGCATGATTTGTTTATGCTCGTGCAAAGGGTTGGTGTTCGAGTTAACTGTTTACTCTCGATTATTCTTTTTTACGAGCATAAGTTATTTATGCTCGCGAAAAAAGTTGATGTTCGAGATAATTGTTCTTATTGTGTTTTCGATTATTCTCTTTTGCGAGCATAAGCTGTTTATGCTCGGAAAAAGAGTTGATGTTCGAGTTGGTTGCTTGTTCATAGTTGAAATCTTAGAATGCAAGCAAGCATAGCGAAGTAAAAACATTCATCAAAACCATCAAGATAAAAAAATAGTAAATATTATAGAGCCATGAATGTAAATTGTTTTGAAATCAAGCAAGGCATGCAGGCTAGAAATTGGAACTTCATGCACTTAAAGGGATATTGCCTTGGTCTGGCTGAAGAACAGAAAAGCGGGTTAGTACCCCATTCAGCTAGCAGTTCTGACTTGATTTCCAGCCCGCTACATGAAAGTTGCCTTAGCACGTGATTGACTCCCTAAAAGAAGAAGGGGTATGCTTCACTTTCTATTGAGGCAGCAAAGTCCTCAGAATCTTTGTAATCTTCAATGATAGTTTGTTTCTGCTCCTCGCTCGGGAGAGATTCTGTTGCCTTCAGTTTTCCTTCTAGCTCGGCAATCCTGGCTTTGGCTTCTTCAAGTTCAGCTTGGCTGGTTCGAAGATCTTTACGAACACCAGAAATGTTATTTAAAGCTGCTTCTTCGGACTTCTTAGAGAAGTCAAGGTGAGCTTCCAAGTTCTTCTTTTTAGCCTCGACCTTGGAGAGCTCAGTCACTTTGCTTGTGAGGGTCTCCTCAGTTGTCTTCGGCCCGACGAAATGGACTTTATTCCAGTAGTTCTTTTTCTTTCGATGTGCGGTGTTTGAGTTCATATTGTCCACCAGCCGTTCGTACATTAGTACCGATTTGGTTGCAATCTACAAGAAAAGATGTAGTCAGTATTTGTGGAGTGTTAAGGAATGTTGGACTGCAAAGAAAGACTTTACCTCGGTCAAGCACATCCCGACTTCTCCTATCAAAAACGAGCTTGCTTGGTCGACGCTTTTCTTTCGAACCCCGCCATGTTGAAGCCTTTTCATTAGTCCAAGACCCACGGTGGCTGGGTATCCACTGCGCTTGAAGATATTGATCTTGTCAAGGTCGGGCACGTCGGCGAGTTCAGCAATGAGGGCCACAGCTTTGTCCCGGTCATCGGGCATGAGAAAATTTTCCTTGTGCCATGATGGTGTAGAAGGGGAGGCTTCCTCAAGCGCTACCTTGTCTGCTCGGCGTTTACTTCTTTTGGGACTTTGGCTCGGTTCAGTGATGTTGATGATGGGCTGGGGAGTCGGTTCAACCCTTTGTATAGCAGGAGTTGGGGTGATAAACGTGGCAGGGTGACTGGGTTCAGGCTGATTACGTTTGGTACCACGACCAGTGCTGGTGGTCGGGACAGTTGGAAGAGTAGTGACAGGCTGGGTTGATAAGTGTTTGTTTCGTTTGCTTGAGCCTTTTTTGGCAGCTTGCAGGAACTTGTTGACATCAGTTAATTGCTTCATGTCTGCAAAAGTGAGAATAAAAGTGTAAGACATATGGAAGATAATAAATTTGTGAGTTCGATGTAAAAAATGAAGATAAAAGAGTAGACAAGTAAGAGAGAAGGGCGGTCTGCAATGGGTTCCAGTTCGCACACATTCCACGCATTCGCGGGGGAACTTTTTCCCGTGATATTGACCCCAGTATGGGTGTGGAAGTTCAGGTTCGATGATAACCCGGGGCTCGACTCCTTCCATTGGCCAGTTCAGAATTCCAGCTCGCCGAAGAAGAGCTAAGTTAGATGTAAGAGTTCGCCAATCAAGTACGAAGTCTTGGCCAGCTCGGCCATCTCGTCCTTCCTTCACTCCGAGCAAAGTTCTGAAAGCCCTTGCTATCCTAGGTTCGCCAGCTCGGTAGGCGTTCTTGTCGTATTCGGGGAGCCCATAGTCGTTAAGATAAGGGGCGAAGGGCCAGCCGACGCTTGACTCGACAAGTAGGGCTTTCGAATCCCAGCCATCTACTTTGTTCGGGCCTTCGTTGAGAAGCTTGAAATAGTTCGGGTTCGAGCGACCTGTGAGACGCCCAGACTTTTTGTCCAAAGAAAAAAGAAAGAATTTTCTAAACAAGGTCATGTCGGGTTCGAACCCGAGCAACCTGCAAGCTACTATATAGGCCATAAGGAATCTTACTATCGTCAGGGTCAGGTCGCATGGAAGGGTATTAAACTCGTTCAAGAATTCTACAACAAAAGGGTCGAGGGGAAGGCGAAGTCCTACCAGAAAAAAGTCAAAGTAGAAAACCATGTTGTCTCCTTGGTAGTTGTGTCTTTTTTTGTCAATGTCAAGATCGAAGGCGCGAACTCGGTAGTGTTTGGGGTCCATTCCTAGAAAATAAAACCAAGTGCTAACTTCATCCTCGAAAGTCAGGTCGTCCCACTTGATGGAGGGAGGAATGTGTGGAATTATTTGGGTAGAAGAATTTTGGTTTTGCTCAGGTTGGCGATAGCTCGAGCAGGGAAGGTTTTCTTCTCGGTCATGTTCGGAAGGGTTTTGACGGCTGCTGCTCGTCCCTTGTTCTGTTGATTGATGGGGTTTTCATCTACGAGGAATCAGAGTGATCTCCTCTTGCTCGTTTTCTTCGGAGCTTGAACTTGAGGATGGTGGATTTTCTTCTGGTGCGCCATGGTCGTAGTTCCGACCTTCAATTTCTGATTGGGTATCTTCGCTAGACATCCTACAGGAAAAAGGAATCGAGGAACGCATGTTAAACCTTGTTTGGGGTGGTCAGGCAGACATAAATTAAATTAAAACCTATGGCCAGAGCCGGTCAAGAGATCGGTGAACAGGGCGCCGATCAAATCTTCCTCGATTCCTTTGATTTCGTTTGAAGTAGTTGGATGATAGAGAAGAAGGCAAGATGAATTGAGGGGATCGGAACCTATGAATCTACGTTCTTAACAGTTTGCATTATGAGTATAAAGTTCGAATGAGGCAGAAGAACCCTAATTTGGAGTCAAAGTAATGGAAATAGGGAAGAAAAGCAGAAATGGAAGTGTGAGAAAGTACATGTTCTTCGTTGAAGGGTGCTGGATTCGGATCTTGGAAAGTTGTTGAAGACTGGATTTTGATGCTGGTCTTGTTGGTGTTTGCAGATGTGAAGATCGGTTCCCTCTTGAGCTCTCTAAATTTTCGTAGGTGGTAAAGTTCGAATTGAGGGGATGCTCACGTCTTTTATACTTGGTGAAGCCGGCGGTTGGCGGTCACTCATCATTAGGGTTCGCGTTACGAGGCTCAATTCTCGAGGCGGCATTTAATGCCTTGTTGGAAACCGGGCCTGTCTCTTCAAAAAAGCGGCGGCTAACGGCTTGGCTTTCTGAATACGTTTCCCTAAAAACCTTTTGGGCAACTGTCTGTTTAAAATCTTTGCTCGAGGATAGTCTGATTCACACATTGAAAAGATTCAATTACGCTTTGGAGGATATTTATGAACTCTGAGTCCTTCTCCTCGCATCGAGCATGAATACTCGATGGGCAAGGAGTAGGAGGCTATTGAGCTGCCCGACCCAATAGGCCCAAGCCATAGGTCACGTGCTTGGTATGTGGTTACAATTCAGTCAGGCGACCATCCTACAGTCAAGGTTACGAGGAGAAGATTAAATGGTTCTTGTGCGTTGCGATCAGGGTCATAGTCTTTAGTGAGCAAATGATGTCAGCGAGCTGGGGGCTTAACCAGCAAGCATGAGCATGTAGTGAGCATGGGGTGTCATGCTCATGGAGTTAAGAATTCTTATCAGTTGAGGACGGTTATGTCCGGAAACTTCTCCATTTGACCGTTGTGGTTAAATGGGACAGTTAATGGGGTAGTTAATATGTCCGCCATTAATGTCATGATTGTTAGTGGGCAGTTATGAGCAGTTATACTCTCCGGCAGCTATAAAATCCCCTGAAAATGAAGAGGAGAGGTATGTGATTTTTATTGTCTAGCCAAAACTCTGCTAAAATATATACACACCTGCATTCTTGTGCTAATTCTCACGCCGGAGGGCTTTTGCAGGGAGTGCCCCTGCCAAGTTTACGGTTTGTTTTGTCTAATTGCAGAGTTGGGCTTTAAAGATTAATGGATACATTGAAAGCCAGGTATCCAGTTGGACAGGTCCAGTGCGCCCAGAAGATTTTGGACGCATCATATATATATATATATATATATATATATATATTTCCCTCTTTTTTATTTCTATTTTCCACCATAGTCGGAATGAAATTTTTTTAATTGTATTTTTTAAAGAAAGTGTTGCATGTTTTAATAATTTCAATTACTTTTAAGTAAAAATATATGTCAATCTAAGGGGTAATTCATGTTTAAAATATATTTTCATTATTATTTTTGTCACCTCATATATCATGAACATGGGGCAAATGTGATCTTTTTTTTTTGTCAAAAGGAATTCAATGTTAAATCACAAATTTCATATAAAAAATAAGTATTTTTATATTTTATGAATTGATAAAAGTTTATGATTATGATGTATAGAAAAGAATATATATAGCAATTTTTTTAAGAGAACCAATAGGTATTCCTCACTTACCCCTCGGTAACTCGAACAGAGAATCTGCTATGCATAGGTGAAGTGTCTACTGCTAAATTGCACTTTGTTGTCAATATGAATATTAGTTACTTGCAACGGCAAGAATATTAAGAAAAAAGGAGATGGTGTGATTAATTTTCAAAGCTTATGTCTTTTGTTTTTCAAGTAACAATGATTAAAATAGTCTAATTCGAATCACTCAACACCCATTTCTAAAAGTTAATTATAATTCATCTAAATCACATCTACATTAAGAGGGTGATTTAATGACTTTTAGAGATGGAGGGTGGAGTTGGACGTCCAATGAAGGCTTAAGGGATGCAAAGAAAAACTCTAAAAGGGGTTTTAGAACATAAGGGTGCATTAAATTTTGAAGTTGTGAAAGTAGGCTTGAACGTAAGGGTGTCAATCCGAGCTCTCAAATCGTTAAATCAAACCAAGTCAAACTAAGTAGTTTCGTTTGGTTTCATGATATATATAGTTCAACTCGATTCGATTTTTGAAAAATTGCAAGATTCAGTTCGGTTCACAGTTTGACTAGTCGAGTCGAATCGAACCGAACCATTTTGAACTAAACCGTCAAACTGAACTAGTGAACCATGATTAGATTTTACTATTTTTATTAATTATTAGAATTATATCGTCTATTAGAATATTATCACGCCCCGACCCAAATTCCAACACAAAGTTCCTAATGAGTGCTTGGGACAAACAAATATACAGATTAACACCAGTTAAGCAACGAGTAACAATAACTCAACAACATAATTTATTAACTAAGATAACACTAGAAACAAAACGTGATCGAGCTACTACTCGGAGCTATACAACAAAAGAGGCCCTACGGCCTACAACCAGTAACCAACAAGAGTATCATAACTTTAAACACGCATGACGTCACATATTAGCACGAAAAGAATAACAAACGGATAAACAAGTAGCAACAACACAAATATCACCCAAAAGATAGAGTGCAATAACTCTATCAATCCACGTCCTCACAAAACTAAACAAATAAAAAGGCTCCCAACGAGCTCCTACCCAGAAGTAACCTGCTAGATTTTACATATCTCGCCGACCTCACCTCGAGCTTCCATGACTAATGAAATCTAAGGAAAACAGAAAAAAGGGAACATGGTGAGTGGAAACTCAGTAAGTTACTATATGCATTTACATAGCATGTTATTATGAAACACTTCATAAGTCATAACTTAAATCAACCAAGTATTCATAACGGATATACCGGCACATACTCACAAACACATAACAAATGATGTATTAGTTGGATATCTATTGATCTTATCCCGAAACTCAAATGTTGAAGTTGTGCTGCTATGGCAGTACACATGTTGAATAATGTTTGCACCGATATAGGTTCTCAAGAACTAACCCCTTAATTCGCTGAGTGTCTCGGAAACAAGGACACAAATACTTATGATAGTCATATGAAGCAAAGTTATGTGTATTTACAATGGGACTACTTCCTCACTACGGCCGATAGTGAAGGATACAACTAATACGGCGACCCATAGCAATCTTTGACAAAGGTTGTGTGTCATCCTATTATTAACACAGCTCAAATACACCAGTTGGACTCAATGCAATGCACAAGTAGCTATTTACTTGTTCTAAACAACCGTTGAGTCCAAAAGTAGTGGAACTCAACACACATACAAGCAGGTCAACGATCCTACTATAATTAAAATACCTGACAATACCCAGCATGTAATTGCAGGTAATAAACACCACAACGAAACTACGTATCTGGTCCATAACAACCAGTGTCAAATCACACAAATATTATAAGTTTCAAGAATTAATAATTATGCCCAAATAACTCCCTAACGCCATAGGGATGAAGTATATGATTCATTATATTTTATTTGTCCCTAAATCGAATCCCTTCAGTCATTTACTATGATTTCATAATTTACAAGTTTATCACCTTGTATTATATTTTCTCAGACTATTTTACTAATTAAACGAGAAAAAATTCAGCTTGGTCATATATACAAGTAAAAACAAATAACAAAACGGATCGAGTCATTTCTACCCGTTAGTTATTATTATTATCTCTAATAATAATTTCAATACGAACGTTCAACTTCGGCAGAGTGCTTTTGGTGATTTCCGGAGCAAAAGAGTGAAACCCAATATTTTCTCCTTGGGTTCACTCTCTCTCACAAAGGTGAAGGAGAAAGGAAATGTCAAAGTCTATCTCCAGCAACTAAAATATTCAAGGATGATTGGAACTCTTTTTAGGGGTGGAATCGGGACGGGACCCGTCCCTAGTGGCGGATCTATATGAGTAGTAGGGGTATCCATGGACACCATCCAAGAAAAAAAAAACAGGGAGTAGGTTTGTGATATTTAACAATTTGACCCTTCTAAAAAATTCATTGGACCCCTCTCAAATTCTCTATAATGAATATTGTCAAAATGGATTTACGAAATCGAATGTCTGATCAATTTTTAAATGATTCTCTTGTATGTTATATCAAAAAAAGACATGTTAATGAATGTTAGTGATGATGATGTAGTTACACATTTTCAACGTATGAAAACGTGCAAATGATAAATTGTAATTTCTAATTATTATTTTTTTTATGTAATACTCCCCCCGTCCCAAAATATATGACGTTTTAGAAGAGTTTTTTTTTTGTTCCAAAATATATGACACTTTGTAATTTTCAAGGAACTTTTTTTTTTTCAATTCTATTCATATTTATTGACTATGTAACTCGTGTTTGGCTCTTTGGACAAAAATATCAAGACACCTCATTAATGTTTGGATAGGAGAAGTTTAGTTTTTACAATATGTTTCTTTGGTCTGTGTGAAAAGCCTCAAAACGTTATATATTTTGGGACGGAGAGAGTAGTTAAAATTTTAGACATCGGTCAATATTATTCCTGGATCCGCCATTGCCCATCCTGATACCCCTCATTCCAATCCCGTCCCGATAAAATTTGTGATTTCAATTTCCTTTTCGATCCCTTTTCCCGATAAGTGCGGGACCCGACGAATCGGAATCCCAACAGTTTAGGAGATAAAAATCATGTAATTCCGACTATAATATTTTATGAACAATATCTTCTGACACTAAAATATTTTTAAAATATCTCCATTATGATTAAGAGTTCAAACTGTATATTTACAAGTATATTTGAATATTTACTTAATGGTGGGTATCGATGAATCTGTCATTATGAACAAAATGCACCTCTCACTCGAAGAGCTACATTAAATGCAGAAACATGATATACAAAAAAAATCACAAAATTGTAAAAATAAATTTAACAAACACCATTAAGTAATTTTGACAAACACAAAATTGACATTGTTTGAAATTCATTCTCTTGGCTTGACAAATCATATCCACCAACAATCCTCCGAAGTTGTGAATTTTTTACTTGATTCATTTAAAAACGCAACACTCAACAACAGCACACACTACACGCTTACAATATTTAAAATAAATAAATAAATAAATTTAGTCGGCTCCTCTCGTTAATTAATGATGTAGTGGTTAGAGCATCCTCAATGAAATAATTCTTATTACAACTTCTTAAGTGGGTCCTACTGCCACCTACACATTTTTTTCTTCTTACCAACTTAAGAATATATCTTCTCATTATATAGGGATAATTGCATAAAAAACCCTGGCCTATTTTAGGTATTGCAAATTGAACCCTGACAATTGTTTATAGGCATATTGAACCCCAGACTATTATTTTCAGTTCAATTAAAACCCTCCGTCTATTTCATACGTTAACTTCTAACGGGAAGGTGAGTAGGATGCCAACGTGGCATCCTACGTGGCCAATTTTATTTCTTATAAACCTTGTACAAGTTTTGTAATTTCATAAAAAACCCTAAAATTTATTTTCACCAAATAAAGCCTTAAAATTTAAAATAAATAGTTATTTATATACCAATTTCATTTTTTTAAAAATAAAGTTATTTTTTTTAGAAAATAGGGCTCAAAATATGATGCAAGTTTCAATGAGTATTTAATATTTAATACACATCCGATCCTAAATAATCATCATGTTTGATTTCGTACACAAATTAAGAAAAACAAATTATCTCTATTATAATATTGATATAATTTGTATAAAGTATTTATTTAATATGTAATATTTTAATAAAAATTAAAAATTAATATATTTGTTTTAAAATTTATTTGTAACATTTAATATTATGTTTAAAACTATAATTTTAAATTATAAATTTTCTTAAAGAAGTTAAAAACTAATTAAAGTAAATAGAAGGCGCGCACAAGGTTGTTCTGGCCACAAACATCGCAGAAACTTCCTTGACAATTGATGGTATTAAGTATGTAATTGATCCATGATTTGTCAAGATGAAATCTTACAATCCTAAATGGGATGGAATCCTTACAGGTCACTCCCATCTCCAAAGCATCAGCTGACCAATGGGCTGGAGGATCTGGACGAACAGGTCCTGGAAAATGCTTTCGGTTGTACACTGCACATAATTATTTGAATGACTTGGATGATAACACTGTCCCCGGGATTCAACGGACAAACCTTGCCAATGGTGTACTCACGTTAAAGAGTCTCGGCATCCACGATTTGGTTAATTTTGATTTTATGGATCCACCACCAGCTGAGGCTTTACTGAAAGCCCTGGAGCTACTCTTTGCGCTTAGTGCTCTCGATAAACATGGGGAGTTGACAAGGTGGGAAGACAAATGGCGAGTTCCCTCTTGATCCTATCTTTGTCCAAGATGCTTGTAGCTTCGATAAGTATAAATGCTCGATGAGATCATATCGCGGCGATGCTCTCCATTGGTAGTTCGATATTTTATCGACCAAAGGACAAACAGGTCCACGGAGACAATGCACGCATGAACTTTCATATGGGTAATGTTGGCGATCATATCGCATTACTGAAGGTCTACACTTCTTGGAAAGAAATCAACTTCTCAACTCAATGGTGCTATGAGAATTATATACAGGTGAGGAGCATGAAGCGTGCGTAGGACATACGAAATCAACTAGAGGGATTTTTGGAGAGGGTGGAAATCAAATTGACCACGAATAACAACCGTTTAGAAGCAATCAAGAAGTACATAACATCAGGGTATTTTCCCCACTCTGCCAAGATACAAAAGAATGGATGCTATCAAACCGTCAAGCATCCCCAAATGAATCCATCCTCGGGTTTAGCTCAAGCACTCCCTAGATGGGTTGTGTACCATGAATTGGTCCGGACAACGAAAAGAGTACATGCGACGGTTCTTGAGTTAAAACCGGAGTGGCTAATGGAAATAACACCTCATTATTATCGGTGAAGGATGTTGAAGATTGCGGTGCAAAAACGCCTCGTGTAAGGTGCATTGTGTAACTAAGGATTAATTGGGTGTGTCACTGAATACAAGAAAAGCGTAAATACATTTTTGTAGATCTGTATTAGACTTATTCTTCAATGACAATCTTAATCTGTTATTATCTACCAATCTTTGAATATCAAATAGACAGTACAAAAATGAATCTTTGTTTTTTGTATTTCACCGCGTTTGGCAACGTAAGAAAAATTAATTAACACGAGATACATAAGGTAAACCAGAAAGAAGAGGAAAATATGAGATTTCCAATTGCAAAACAATGATGGCAACATTTCCAGTCATTCTACCTAAACTCTTGTCTTGGATATTTTTTCACATGTGAACTATAATTTTGAATGTGAAAGATTTTCATTTTCTGGAGTTATTTATGCCAAGCCTAGTCTTGAGAACCCCATACTATGAAATTAAAAATAAAATCACTAGTCACTGTGAAGTTTTCTAAACACTACTCGAAGATCTACGTCAAATATACGAATATCCAAAACAACTCAAAGATCTACTTTAAGTTTTATCAATCACAGTTATAAAAATTATAGTTTTAAACATAATATTAAATGTTACAAATAAATTTTAAAACAAATATATTAATTTTTAATTTTTATTAAAATATTACATATTAAATAAATACTTTATACAAATTATACCAATATTATAATAGAAATAATTTGTTTTTTTTAATTTGTGTATGAAATCAAACATGATGATTATTTAGGATCGGATGTGTATTAAATATTAAATACTCATTGAAACTTGCATCATATTTTGAACCCTATTTTCTAAAAAAATTAACTTTATTTTTTTTTTAAATGAAATTGGTATATAAATAACTATTTATTTTAAATTTTAAGGCTTTATTTAGTGAAAATAAATTTTAGGGTTTTTTTTATGAAATTACAAAATTTGTACAAGGTTTATAAGAAATAAAATTGGCCACGTAGGATGCCACGTTGGCATCCTACTCACCTTCCCATTAGAAGTTAACGTATGAAATAGACGGAGGGTTTTAATTGAACTGAAAATAATAGTCTGGGATTCAATATGTATATAAACAATTGTCAGGGTTCAATTTGCAATACCTAAAATAGGTCAGGGTTTTTTATGCAATTATCCCCATTATATACTATTCTTAATATATTCTTAACTAAGTCTCACTGTCACCTCATTAACTTTATACTTCATTCTTATTTTTATACTTATCAACAAATAAATTTAAAACACGTTATTTAATATATTTCATATTTAAATATTTCGTATAAATAATTAATTTATAAATTAAGACATAAATTAATTTAAAAATAATAATTACATTATTATTTTTAAATTTTATAATTTATAATTTAATTAATAAATTATCTATAAAAAAAGGGTTTAAAATTCTTTTAAACAAAACAGGCCCCCCCCCCCAAAACAACACACCAGCCGGCCCCCCACCGCCCACCGCACTCCACTCCCAAAAAGTGAAAAATCAAAAAAATTGACTTTTGTCCCTCCTCTGCAGCCGCCCCCCTCCCCTCTCACATAGCCAAAAAATTGGCTCACTTCCCTAGGTAAATAGTAAACTTTTTAGTGGGAAATTTTTTATTTTTTTTCTCTGTCCTACGTGAAGATGTAAGAATTTGTCTACCATTGTTAAAATGTGTATTCTTAATAAGAATTTTGCTAAGAATTGGGTATTTTATTATAATGGTGATGCTCTTAGGTTAGACCTAAGGTAAGTACACGCTGATTCACAAATAATATTTATTGGAGAGCAGATCGTGTCCATGCCTAAAAGGATACACGTACTAAACATATTGTCTAGAAAAGAAATTTTAACATCTGACCATTAAAGCTTTAATTTGATTCTCAACTGCCAACTATATTTCCCTTGATTTCTTCTCTTTCACATTGATCTCTTTCCCTATATAAACCCTATAACCTCTCATCTGCTTCTTCACTCAAACCACCGCAAGAATTATTAGTTATTTCACACTTTCATAATCTGCATTTTCGCATTTTGAGTACATATATAGAGAAAATGGCAGCATCATCAATGGCAACCAAGATTGCATGCATGGTGATTTTTTGCATGGTAGTGATCACACCCTGCATCGAAGCCATCACGTGTGGTCAGGTCGTGAGTAGCCTAGCGCCATGCCTCAACTACCTGAGGAGTGGTACAGGGCCGGATGCGAAATGCTGCAATGGGGTTAGAACACTCAACGGCCTCGCCAAGACAACCCCGGACCGTCAAACTGCTTGTGGCTGCCTCAAAACTGCAGCTACCAGTTACTCTGTCAGTGGTAGCTACGCATCTTCCCTTCCAAGCAAATGTGGTGTCAACATTCCCTACAAGATCAGCCCCTCCACTGACTGCACTAAGTATACATAACATCTCCTGGCTCTCTAATTATCTATCTCTAAGTCTTCCAATACTTTTACAAACATTCATTCGATGTTCTTTACGTAATTTTGCAGGGTCCAGTGAGAGAAAGGTTGACCGAAGATGGATCTTTCAAGTTTCAGCAGTGAGATTATGAGATCTACGTACTATTGTAACAATAAAACGAGGGTGGTGGGTTAATTAGTCTGCTAAAACATTCATCCTGTGGTTTGTTAATTATGTCACAAATTTGATGTTTGTATGTTAAGATCATTCTATATATGATACTTGAATTACTACAGTCTTTTAAAACACACTCTCTCTATATATATATATATCAAATCTAATAATGCTACTCA
>CM028380.1:28550141-28758204 GCA_013146195.2 Codonopsis lanceolata
AAAATATATAAAAATACAATTTTTAAATGAATAGTTTTTTTTTTGACTTTTTATCGTTTATAGTATTGAAAATGTACAACACCTATAAATGTATAAGAAAAATAAGTATTAATTTTTTTTTTTGAACACTACTATTTTGCATTGATTTAAACAATTTATGACAAAAATAATATACCCCATCAATCTTTTTCTTTTTTGACTTCCGAATAGATATTTTCTTGATAACAAGTTTGTACTAAAAATTCAAGTTAAAAAAAAGACACAATCACTAATAAAGTTAAGAACTAAAGAAACATAAACAATAAAAATAAGTCAAATAGCAACAACAAAAAATTTTGATTTTTGCTTGAAATGTAATAATTAAGCTATGGGAAATGGATGAGCAGGAAATTAGCTTGACAAAAAAGAAAGTGGACCTAAAATAAATAAAATAGAAGGCTTGGTTGAGACTTGAACTCATGATCTACATATTCACATTTCCCAATTTTCATTAAGCAAAGAAGACAATCATGCATTTAAGTTATGTGGTATATAATATATTTTTAAAATCTGACCTACATTTCTTTAAAATTAGGTCTTCTAAAATTTTGGACCATATACGAAGGTTCATATTGCACCTGCTCAGTGCTCACGACCGGGCCAGCCCGAAGGATTTGAATCGGGCCAAACTTGGACTCCCCCTAAAGGTGCTTTCATCTTGACCGAGGCATAGCCCATAAGATGAATGCGGTTCGCCAAGCACTTTGCTTTCTTGGACTCCCCTCAAAAGGTGCTTAGTAGCAATCTTAGCGTTAAAAAAAATATATATTAGCAGGACTCTTAACATTCAGCCATATTCAAAAGTCAAATGCATGTATGTTATCCGCCACGATGCCACCTATTGATATAGGAAAAGGTGGAAAAGTTGGATATTTCCTCAATTTCAGACAAATAGTTTATTATATTATTTTGATATATATTTTATTTTAAGAGTTTATTTTCTAAAATTGTGTTTATCGTATTTATAACATTTTAATTTTACCTTCCACATTAAATATTAACATTTTGATTATGCTCAAGCATTATTGTAATCATGACCAACATTAATACTAAGTTGTATAACTTTTAATAATTAGACTTTTCAAACATGAATTATTTGTGAGGAACAAAGAAGTATAAGGCAACGATCCTAATTACATAGATGTTACATCCAAGAATAGTTTTAAGTAGGAGTTCTTAACAAGTACATCGGTTGTAGTATTTTGGCCAAACGATAATTAGCGCCCCCCCCCCCCAAAGTAACTACCAAATCCCACCTCGCACCTTAGATCCAAAAATGTCCTAAATTCACACTCCAAATTAGATTTTGTCCCACTTTTCCCCAGGTCTGTCGGATGTCAAAAATTGTAATGGAAATTAACATATGTATGTCACGTAAGGCTATTTTAGAGCATCTCCAATGGTCCATTCTTAGCTAAGGTAAGGATTGGTTGCCATTAGAGAGAATTCTTAGAGATGTCTTATACCCAAAATTCTTAGCTAATTCCCAAATAAGAATTTCCTCCTGAAGAAAGAGAAAGAGTCGCATGCCTAGAGAGTGAGGCACACCGTTGCCTTGCAATTGGCTGCCGTCTCACACTCCATAAACGAGAGTGAACATGCTTTTTACCATGGGTCCCCATGTTTGTTGCCACTTTCATAAAACACTTGATTTTAAATTATTATTTTTTTGGTTTTTTTTAAACCGTTGGCTTTTTACTTGGTTGTGCTGCACCAAATTTTTGTTATCGTTCCCATTTTTTTAAAAAAAGGTTTTAAATATTACAATTAAAAATATAAAGTGATTAAATTATTTTATTTATAAATAATATTTAAAATTACAATATATTCATTAAAATTAAAAATGATTTAATTTATTTATAAAAAAAATATACGAATTAATTAATTGGGTTTTTAATATTACAATTAAAATTATAAACAAATTAAATTATTTTATTTATAAATACTGTAATATTTAAAATTACAATATATTCATTAAAATTAAAAACTATTTAATTTATTTATAAAAAATATACGTATTAATTAATTTGTTTGAAAAGTATAAAAATAAAAAAAAATAGTGTAAATAAAGTGGATGATTTTGTAGTAAAACTCATGTAAGAATTGAGAAAGAATGCAAATCATTAAAGAGAAAAATATTTTTAAAATGTATAGGTGATAATAGACCCAAATAAAAATTAATACTCCCTCCGTCCCTAAATAATCGTCCTGGTTGACCCGACGCACAGTTTAAGAAAAAACAATTGACTTGATTATTTATATTGGTTTAATGTGTAGTTTTCTTTAAAGCCATGTGTATGTGGCTCATAATTAAAGTAGAGTGAAAAAGTAAAGGTAAAGTGGTAAAAGTGATGTTCTAAAAAGGTAAGTTTCAAAATTGACAATTATTTTGGAACGGAAAAAAAGAAAGGAGAACGATAATTTAGGGACGGAGGGAATATTAAGAATAAAATGGTCCGGAGATGCTCGTATTAATTCAAATTTTCAAAACCCCGATTAATGGATTTGACATCGATCTAAAAGATCATCATGAAAATGGGCCACTCTGGCTTTCAGTGAGATCCAAATCTAGCTCTTCTAGCCTTTAAATGTTACCTTTCTGATTAGATCCTCAACCGAACACTGGATAGAATTACTGAAATACCCATATCCAAACTTTCATTTGCAATCAAATTATTTTACTCTCTTTTTGTTTAGCTACTTCGTAAGTTTTCTAATAAGATAATTTAGACGGTAGGAATGATTGAGATTCCATAGAAGATCTGTCGTAGTTCATTCTTGATATGGCATTAGGCAAAAATACAAGTTTCCCATGAATCCCAATTTACTAGTCAATCTCCATTTTGTGTCATTTTTATATCTGATGTTGCCATTTTTCCAAGTTCCCCCCTACCGTCCATTGGCATTAGAAATAGTAATGAAAATCGGCATACATATGTCATGAGAGGGGGCAATTACGTCTTTATACTCCCCTTGCCTCTCAAATATCCAGATCCTCAATTTTAACGATCCTTAACATCAAAATTCCAGTAAAACAAACATAATTGTGATTCAAAATAGATTGAAAGAGATGGGTGGGGGAGGCGGGGAGTAGAAGAAACTATGGTTGGAACAGAAGCAATGAAGAACGACGACAACAAGAAAAATGGTTTTAGATTTTGTTTCAACAACAATCACCATAGAAAAAAAAAAAAAAGGTCACTAATTCACTATCCTTCTCTGTCCCCTCCGAATATCATGATTCTGGAAATCTTAAGATTTTGATTTCCTTGTACGGATTTTTCATATCTAATGGATACTTTGGGGATAAATTGTATTTTGGCCTTAAAATTATAGCAAGACGCTTAGTTTTGTCAAAAAAGGAATGCTTCTTCCTCTCTACTGTGCGGGTGCTAAGACTAGGTGAACAATTAAGAAATAATTGTTGGTCGGTCCTTTTTACTAAGTTTTCAATCGTTCCAGTCTCGTGTTTTTCTTTTCAACCGCAAAAGCCACTTTTGGTGGTGAAATTGCTACGATACCTTTAATAAGCTTGAAGCGCGCTACGGAAATTTATATATCAATTTAAATGGAATTAATTTTAAGGCCAAAATATAATTACCACCCCCCCCCACAAGGTATCCATTCAATCCCAAAGTGCACCCCAACCTAATTTTTTTTTCCCAGAATGTCATCTGACATTACCATTTGTCTCAGTTTGTACCCTAGCTGTGACAGCCGTTAGAAAGATAACGAAAAGTTACCTTTTAAACTTTATAATGGTAGAAATTATACGACAAAAAAAAAGTTGAACGAACTAATATATACAAATAATACAATTTACATTTTAAAAAATACGGCATAAAAAATTATACATATATGTTAATTAATTATTATTATGAAGTTTATAATTTTTAAACCTAACCCTTAGTATAAATAGTAAACTTAATATTTTTCGGCATTCAGCACCGTGTTGGATACCAAAATTGAAAAAAAAAAACCCAAAAATAAAAATAAGTGCACAAAAAAAAGTCAATTGACATTGTTTTTAATTAGGTTGTGCTAGCATGTATAATAAGCAATGTTCTAATTTGTTAATGGACCTATGAATTATTGAATTATATATTGTAAATTTGTAATTTGTTAATGAACCTATGAAATACTATTCAGCTTTTTTTTTCTTTTGAACAGTGGAATGATATTAAATTGTTGGTTTTACTTTTAAAATTTAACCTTATATTGTAATCATATTTTTAAATAATTTGGTGATATTTGCTATTAATAAATTTAAAATTTTAATGCTTGTTAATTATGTTATATTAAGAAAAATATTCAAAACAAGGTAATTATGTTAATTATGATATCTATTTTTTTCTGTCGTATAATTTCTACCATTATGAAGTTTAAAAGATAATTTTTCGTTATCTTTCTAATGGCTATCACAGCTAGGGTGCAAACTAGGACAAATGGTAATTTTAACCCAATTGTAATTACCTATTACCTAATTCAATTCTATTTATCAAGCCGAATTTTAAGAAGAAGAAGGAGGAGGATGAGAAGAAGGAGAAGGAGGAGGAGAGAGAGAGAGAGAGAGAACAGAGTTACAAACTTTGAAAAATGGATCAGCAGAATTTCACCCAAGAATTAAAGGCCAAATTACAAATTTTCTCCCGAAGTATACACCTAATCTCAGATCACTACCCAACATAAATTTATCCTAATTTGATATATGATGTTGCCATTTGTGCCAAATAGCTACCTAGGGTCAACTTTTGTTAGTGAAAAAACATTAAGTCAGACACACTTAAGTTAGACCCTAGGCAACTATTTGGTACAAATGGAAGCATCAGGTGTCAAATTGAAATAAAATTATGTTGGGTTGTGATATGGAATTAGGTATACACTTTAGGGGAAATTTGTAATTTGACCAAAATTAAATGAAGACATGAGTCTAAGCAGAAAGGGGAAAGGGAATGAAGACCAATCAAGATTGAAACCAACATATTGGATTGGGCCCAGCGCAAGACCTAATCAAAACTTGATGAGTAACAGAAAGCAAGCCTATAAAATCCAAAGGAATGCAAGCTACTTCAACTTTACGCCCTAAATTTAATTAAATGACTAAAACAACCCTCACATGACATGCACATGTCAATTTCCGTTATAATTCCTAACCTCCATAAGACCCAAGGGGCAAAGTAGGACAAAATGTAACTTGAAGTGTGACCATGAGACATCTTTGGATCTGGGGTGCGTGGTGGGATTCGGTGGTTACTTTGGGAGGCTAATTTTCGTTTGGCCTAGTATTTTTTCTTTCCTCAAGTCTTTTTTAAATTAATTGGAGACATGTCAATACTTAAGAGCGTTCTCTAAATGTTGTCACGGTTGTAGTCGTGACACAACTTAAATGGATTAAAGTGGTGAAAAATCTAGGGAGCCTCCAACCTTATTCTTAAATGCATAGGAGAGAATAAGACGCACCCTTTGGACTTGCTCGAGTAGGAGCATCCATGGTGGTTGTCCTCTATATCACCCTCAAAACATCTTATTTTTTATTTCAATTTCATTTTTTTTCAATATTTTAAAAAAGAATTCACTCAACCCCAAGAGGTGGGAGAAATGACAATGACACTCAGACAAATACCTTGAGCGCATTGGTTTCAATCCTCATATCAACAATGGGTCACACTTACCTATAAAAAAAAACTCCAATAAGCACCTCTCCATACAACCATCTAAAAATATTATTATTTTTGTACGTAGTTCAATTAAATCTCTCTCATCTCAACTAATAAGCCTATCTACCAATATATTTTCACTCTTTATTTTTATTTTTATTTTCCCACCACAATCAGAATATAATTTTTAGTTTTATATTCTATAAAAAAATGTTGCATGTCTTAATAATTTCAATTACTTTTATCTAAAAATACATGTCAATCTAAAGGGGAATTCATGTTTAATATATATTTTCATTATTAATTTTGTTCATCTCATATTTATGGACACTAGACAAATGAATTTTTTTGTTAAAAAGAATTCACAGTTAATTCACAAATTTTATATGAAAATAATTATTTTTCTATTTGATTGATTCAAAAAGTTTACGATGACGATGTATTAAAAAGAATATGTGATGAGAACTCATGATCTCTTAGATAGGTTTTAGGATGAATGACTCTACAACCTAATGTTCTCGAGATGCTGTGAACCTTGTAATTGTAAATAACGTCACAATTGAGATGACTCTTCAATTGATTAGTCAAATTCAATCACAAACAACGAATCCACATTGTTTGCAATCCGAACTTCTGATTCATGACACTCAATAAATCACACAATTTTCTATACACAAAATTTCAATTGGTGTTGGTGGTGCCGTTGTGGCTTTTGAGTTGGGTTGGCTTTTAGGTTTCTAGGGAGGTTTGTTCTAGTCGTAGTGGCAGGTCATCGGAGTTCAGTGTTAATTGGTGGGACTCCACCGTGAAGTGGTAGAAAATGAAGGACGGGTTGTGGGAATTGCTTGAATGAAGTGCATTTGTGTTGATGATGATTATAGTTGCCATGAAGATCCTTAGAAGAAAAAGGCTTAAATAGTAATTTGATCACCCTACTTTCACATTTTTTTTCGATAAGCTCATTACACTTTTTTTTCTCAATTTAATCAATATACTTAGCTTTATTTACACGTTCATCACTCTAATTCGCTTTTTTGGATTAAAAAAAAACTTTTTAAAAAAACCCAAAAATACCCCGTAGCAGCACAATGTGGTCTTTTTGCATTTTACTCTCACCTAAAACTTTTCTTCAACCTTCAAACATGCTCCTTTCCCCTCCTTCCACCCTAGTACCAACTCCAACACCACATGAACGCATTAGAAGACTCCATCTTCTTTCAAGATAATCAAATTTGGGTTTCAATGGAAAGAGAGAGAGAGTTTCGTCATCTTCTTCCTCCATGTCTTGTCTGCCGCCATCATCAAAGCTTCTTTTGATTTCAAAACCTTGATCTCAAATCAAACCTAAATCTAACCCAAATCTCAAATCAAACGCATATCTCAAATCTAACCCTTCCAAACTTCTTTCGCTCTCAGCCTCTTGCTCCGCTAGCCAACCGGAGCTATCCCAACACGCAACCATGGCGGACAAGGCATTGACGATCCGAACCAGAAAGTTCATGACTAACCGCCTTCTCTTTAGGAAGTAAAATTTTCATTGATGTTCTTCAATCTTCATCCAGAAAGTTTCGTGCCCATTTTAGAGGTGGAAAGTCAACTAGGTGTGGAATTGATTGACTTAGTGAGCTAAGTAGATAACTCTTGCTCAAAATCAAAACGAATGTCAACTATCAAGATAAAAGGACCCAGTAAGATAAATTTATCCATGACAGATTCATCAGGTAGTCAGTCTCACATCGATTGCCCATAGAATAGATAGAGGTGGGCTCTTTTTGGCCGTCTGTTTTGGAGTGGATGCTTATTACCGGTAGGCAATTATTTCCGTCGGTATATATATATTCTTCAACCGCTAATACTTTGATCTTTTAGTTTGGCCATAATTATTAATATTTTAAACTGAAAATCCTTAATATTAGTAAGGGTGTTTTGGTCATTTCAAATATTTTCGTCAATCTAACTAACAGAAATGATCATCAGTGACCTTATTGAATTAATTGGCTAAGTACAATGATTAAATTGAGAAAAAAAAGTATGGTAAGGTTAACGAAAAAAGTGTAAAAATAAGGTGACCAAATTCCTATTTAAGCCAAAAAAAAAAAAAAAAGAGGAATTTTTTTGAAGTTTATTTTTTTACATTTTGTTTTAATTTATTGAATTTTAGTTTAAACTTTGTTAAAACTAATTACTTTCTCTACACCCAAAGAAAAAAAATCAATTTTTTTTAAAAATCAATTTCATTATTATATTGAACCGATAAGTATCTCATGATTTGTAATTTTCGAAAAAAAAAAGTAAATACTCATATAATGTATTTTTTAAAAAATATCAAGTTGACTTTATAAAGTTCTTTTTTTATGGAGAAAATAAAAATAAAAACAATAAATTAATCCTTTTAAACATTTCTATTAGCTTTTTTCAATCTTAACATTTCATGCCACTTGGAATCTTGGTCACCATCCTCTAAAATTTTAACGTGAGATTGGACGGCCTAAGATGCATGACTAATCATAAGGTTCAATTACCAAAATAGGGTGCTTTAAATATGTGAACCAAATCAATAAACGTGTTAAATTTAGGGACCAAATTGTGTATTAAATCATTAAAAAAATATATTACATTACCTTCATAATATAATTAATTGAAAATTCAAAAATGCCAAAAAAAACTCACATGACTTGCGATGACATATTGACATCTTAATGACAAATGCTAACGAAAGTTATTAGACATCAATTGTTACAAAATTAGGTTGGTACCCGTGTGATGCACGATATTTTGACTCAAGTTTTGTATTTGAAACTTAATTTTATCCCTATATTGGATTGAATGCATGAATGACACTGAAATTTATTAGGAGATTTATTGAAATAAACATTGTCTTTGCATGTAAAATTACCATAAGATCCAAAAAAAGATGTAATTTTTTCATGAAACACTAATAAAGTGATAATAGTGCAACTATAGTATGATAAATTTTGTTCTAATTTTTTTCCAAAGTCGATTAATCAATTTCTCTCTCTAAGATCATGTATTTGTAAATTTTGATATTCTCTCTTTAAGATTATTTGTTATTTTTCTCTCTATATGTTTATTTTTTATCCTCAATCCAGCTCTCGCACCCATTTGATTGATCAATTTCTCTCTCTAAGATCATGGATTTGCAATTTTTTTTTTCAAAGATTATTTTTAAGCATTCAATCAGTAATTTTTTGAGAGAGATGCAATAGTGGCAACTAAGAGAGGGGATAGAGCCGAAAGATAAATGGGTAGGGTTTGAAAATCAAAATAAATGGAAAAATAATACAATATGTGAGGGTATTTTCATCATATTTAACAAAATTGAATGGCATTTCGAACAATAACATTAAGAGAGAATCTGATTTTAAAAATCCATTTAAAAGACTTAATGAATAGAACGATTAAAGTGTGAAAAAAAGGTAAAATAACTTAATGAATTTTTTGACATATTCCGGTTTCCTAACTATGTAATACATTCTCTCGAACTCTTTAATTTGTTTAGTTAAATCATACTAATAAAATGAAAAGGTTTATGACACATTTTAGGGTTAATATCAGTTTTGATACCCCAATTTTACCAGTTTTTCAGTTTTCATACTCATGGTACCTAGACAATCAAATTAAAGTCAAACATTTCCAAAATCGATCAATTTCAATCCCAATCGTTAACTTGCTGTGAAGGAATAACGAATGACCTGCTATCCTAGGTTGGAAATCGGCTTGCCACAACCATTTCTTTTTAATAGGTTATACGGATCGATGCCTGCAGCTTCATCTGGGAGAAAAGAATAATAGATATGCCAGTCATTAGAAGGAAGAACCACCATAAAAATCTTCCTCGTGCATCATCTTCTGCAAAACTATGAACGAGGGCTAACAATCCCAGGTTAGGTCTCCCTTGATCTTTGTTCTTCCGATGATTGATGAGTTCTCGGTTAGGCGAGTAGATAATGCCATAGATAATGCTACTCAATTTAATGTGCTTTGAATTTAGGGCCTTTGAAGGAGACACGAGTTGTTATTCAATTGGCCACCTTAGCTCGGCCCCCACAAGAAGAAAGACTCCGTTTTTTTCCATCTCATTGCCAGGTCCACATTCTACTCACTCTTACTGGTCCTAGCTATCGACCCTTCGCCCAAAATAAAGGTCGCCATTGTTCCAAGAGAATGCTTCCTCTACCTTTTATAACCAAGGCTGTGTCCAAAATCCAACCTATAGGCTTGAATTTGTTGAGGCGACTGTGGAGATGGGTTGTTGGACCGACAATGGAGTCTCACCGGACTGCTTTCGACTGGAAACGAGGCTGGAGTGAATATGGATCTGTTACACATCACAACGGTTGAAGATGACATCGGCTAGGGCTCAGAACAGAAACAAGACCCACGACTTGGTCGCGGAGTCGGAGATGAAGTTGAATGAGATTGAAGGAAGCTGGCGGCTATGACGGTGATGCGCCGGAGACGGAGAAAAACAGAGATGTCGACGCCCGATGAAATTGAGCTCGCTGCTATTGTGTGTGAGATGGAGAAAGGGGTTTTGATCGCGGGAGAGATCGAAGATGGGGCAGGAGGACGGAGATGGATGGATCTGGAGAAGACAATCCGAGTTGGGAGCTGGTATGGCTATGGAGGGGCTTGGCCGGACATGGTGGGCGTAGATGACAGATGGGTGATGGCGAACTGGAGAAGTCGGGATACTAGAAGTCAGCCGTTAGTCCTTCAGCATTTAATCGGTTGCTAAGCCAGTTTCTAACCTAGGATAACAGGTCAATCGTTAGTCCTTCATGGCCACTTAACAATTGTGATTGAAATTGATCGATTTTGGAAACGTTTGGCTTTAATTTGATTTCCTAGGTACGATGGGTATGAAAATTGAAAAACGGGTAAAGTTGGGGTATCAAAACTAATATTAACCCCACATTTTAAGTACTCAAATTTACAAACTTTTAAAATTTTATTAAAATTTTAAAAATGTCCTTGATCCAATAATTTTGTTTAGGCCTATATAAATAAGAAGAATCTACAATTTCTTACCAACTTGTCAAATAAAACAACTTACTACAAAAAAAAAATTCTTAATTTTTTAAAACAATAAAGGTGGAAAAATGAAACATGTTAAATCCATACTTTATCGGAGTAGAATTCACAATTCAGAAACTAAATCATCAACGACTGGTGTAGCGTTTTGAAAACGTAGCTTTTTTAAATGCAGCAACGACTGGTGTAGCATTTTGAAAACGTAGCTTTTTCTAAATGCAGCGTTTTTAAAACGCAATATTTTCAAAACGTAATTTTTTTTTCTTATAAACATGTTTAGAAAACTATTTCAAAACGATATTTTTATAAACAAAATAGTTGTAAACGCATCATATTTTTAAAACGCTCCAAATTGGAGCGTTTTAAAACGCTGTGTATTTTTAAAACGCTGCATTGAAACATTTTTAAAGAAAAAATACTGTATTTTTACCAATGTTTTAATCAAAACGCTCTACTAAACAAGCACTCAGTACTAATGAAAGGAAAGAGACATTGTAGATATTGATCATGATTTAAGATTTTCTATCACAAGCTTTTACACATCTATCAGGTTTTGCATTTAACAAAAAGATCATGTTTATCACATGATTGAGAATTTGGACGACGGGCAAATCAATATATTGGTTTGGGCTGACGATTGAGTGGGTTGGATTGGTTTGAGTATGAGTTGTGTTGAAATGGATAATAAATCAAAACGGGTCGTGACCTGTTATAACTCAAACTTAAACGGGTTAAAATGGGTAACAAGTCAGAATGAATCGACCCGTTTTAATCCATAATTTTCTATCAAAAGACTTACATTTATATAGTAAAAAAAATAATGGGTCAAAATGGGTAACATATTAGACCCGTTTTAACACAATCCATTGACGCGTTAATTTTTTGGGTCAAAATGAATAACCCGTTTCGACCCAATAAATTAATGGATCGAGTAATTTTTAAGTCGAGTTAGATGAATTAACGGATTTTAGGTTGTAATTGTCAGGTCTAATAAATGTGTATAAAAATGGTAAAACAGTAGTTACCTAATGGAGTCTATGGAGATTTGAGATAATTCTAAGAGAAAGGGAGAGAGAGGGAGAAAGCGTGATTTGAAAAGTAGTTAAAGATTAGTTGTAGGATCCGAAATCATAATTAGGGATCTCATTCATTTAAAATTTCTAAGATAAATTGATAGATGACAAATTTGAAATCTGAAAATTGAAATATTCAAATCAAGTAGGATAAAATCTTTTTTAAACCAACCAATATTTGGCAACAAATTTTTTTTTCATTTCATAGGAAAGTGACACGTGGCAGTACCAGTTTTCTTTAAAAGCTTTTAAGATTTTACAGAAAGTCGTCATGTAGCAACATCAATTTCTATTTTAATAATAGTTAATAAATTAGAACATTGGATCCCACATTTTTTCAGAAATAGAAAGATGAGATCCTAAAGAAGAAACTAGTGATGCCTAAATTTATATTTCTTACGTTTAATGCAAGAATCCACTATTAAATTTATCAAATGATATTATGAGTTTTAATTTGTGGTATTTCTACGACTTTCAGTGTTAGAGTCGTTGAATAATTAAGTTGTCTATGATCTTAAATGTGAATTTTATTATTTAGATAATGAGAAATTTGATGTGATATGGGGATATTTAAGTGAATTTGGTTTGACGACACTAACACTAAAAGTTGTAAAAATATCATAAGCTAGTATATTTTGGATATTTCATTTAAAGAATCTAATTTTCACTTTTTTAAGACTTTAAATTGTGTTGTAAGCATCTGTTATCTTTGACTTGTGTCGTTAGAGCATCTTGGTCGTATTCAAAGTATTTTTGTAACTAACAACTATCATATTGACACTTATACACTTATAATGTTTCATATCTTATATAAAATATGAGATAATTTTACTTTTGGTGTCCCAAGTATAGCCCAATTTCATATTTTGTATCCCTGCTATCGAGGTCATCAATGTTCATTAGCAACAATACTCATTTTAATCAGTTTTCATATTTTCTATCAATTGTCCGTAAAATACTAACGTGTAACCTGTATCAAATGTTTGGAAGTTGACTAGGCTTTGCTGAAACTCTACGCTGCAGTCTCTTTCACACTCTTATCTCTCCATCTCCATTTCTCTCTCTCTCTCTGATATCTCTTTCTTTTTAGAACTGACCAAGCTCTATCTTCGATCCCCCTCATCTCTCTTGGCTCAGCTCCAGTTATCACAATCAATTACGATGGTCGCCACTACTATGTTTTTTAAGTCATATAAATTAATCAATCGAAAGCACAATGTCCAATAACCCAAGTACCCACAAAATCAATTCTCAAATTATCACCCATCAAAACTGGATTATGTAAGGAAATAATGATTTCCACATGACAACTTCCTAAATCACAACAATAATACAAACGCAATTGGAAAGATCTTAATTACAAACTGAGAATAGATTCCAAAATCGAGCCCTAGTTTCGGATTGTAGTCATAGTCGGTAAGACTGTGCTTCCAAGCAATCATCGGAGATAGAATTGATTACTGGAGCAGACAAGAAGCATGTCAGTTTTTCGGACAAGGGATGCCAACGCAATATCTTACCGAAGTCGACGAAGATAACCCTCTTTCTTTCTATCAATCAAGAACATCAAACATGCATTTAGGACCACACCGAATAGAAAATGCTATGAGTTGGATCAATGATGTCACCCACAATACTTCGTAAACAATATGGAGATGAGGCACGCTGAGCTGGAAAACGACGGTCGAAGGTTGCTGCAATGAAGGTGACCAGAGATAGGGGATTTCTTAACCGGAAAGAGTGTGACGTTGGTTGGATCTGGAATGGGTGAACTGAGATGGGAATTTATAGACCAGAATTAGAAGAGGCTTTGTTGGAATATGACAAATCAAGCTTGGAAATGGCGCTGCCTTTGCCGGAACTATAAACACAACCGGAGGGAGGAGAGATGAAAGAACGAGAGTAGCTAGGATTCTCCAAACTGCCTAATGCAGTTTTCAATGTAGCTTGTGAAACAGCTACAATGGAAGTCACAATAGACAGAAAAATCAAAAACAGCGGAAGACTTAATGCAAAACCACGAAATTAATAACAAAAGTTTACCAAACAATCTACAAGTCTATACTTGTAGATCTAGCCTCATGGTCAAAAAGATTTCACTAAAAAGGATGAATTGTTTTACAAAAACTATGTGAAATCATACACAAAATATTCTCACAAGATAATGAATCTTGGAGAACAAAAACCCCACATAAACAAGTTAAACAAAACGTGGGAAGAAACAAAATCAGCTTCCTTTAAACAAAACATGAAGACAAAACAGTTTCAGAACTTCTGATGTGTCTGCCAATGTTGCTGCATTGACTGCAACATTCGGACTGCTGAACTTCGGCACTTCAAAACTGCTTCAGAAACTGTTCGGATCTGCTCACACCCTCTATGGTTTTTGTTCTCTTTCTGGAGCTCTACAAGAAGCACGAATCCTAGCTCCCGAATATATAGATATGCGTCTCCTACACACACCCAAAAACAGTCCGTCTACTACAAAGAAAAGGATTAGAACTTAAGGAAAAAATCAACAACTTACCAAACTAATGGGATTTTGTTACCAAATATGAAAGTGGTCAACAATCATGGTTTGACAAGGATTTATGCTAAGATTTTGTTACCAAAGATGAGATATACCAAAATCTAATTAAGGATTTTGTTACCAAAAATGATTCCTAGACTTTATGATCAAGAAAACCAAAAATCTAATTAAAGATTTAGTTTCCAAAAATGTCACACTTGTCAAATATGAATTTTACCAAGAAAGGAGAAACAAAAATAAAATAGGTCATGCTTATTTTACCCTTACAAGAGATGAGGAAGATCAAAGATGGAGCTTGGTCAGAGCTGGTGTGACACTGTCTTGTACTAAAAAGAGAGAGAGAGAGAGAGAGAGAGAGGGGGGGGGGAAGAGATGGAGATCAGAGAAAGGGGGAATGAGAGGGCCTTCAACAAAGGCTAGTTGGTTTTCAACCTGCTATAGCAAGTTACACGTTAGTATTTCACGGGAAATAGACGAAAAGTATGAAAACGGATTAAAATAAGTAATGTTACTGATGAACATAGATGATCTCGGTACCAGGGGTACCAAATATGAAATTGGGCTATACTTAAGGTACCAAAAGTAAAATTATCCCTATATTGTGACATCGTGTTTTCAAAGTTTTTGCTTTAATTTAGAGTCGCATTATGTAGACCCCCTTCCTCCAAGTTAACCCCCCTTCTAAGTATACCCCCGACCAAAATTTAAAATACTTGAAAACTCTCTGTTTACCCCCCCCCCCTTATTACCCATTTTGCCGTTTTAATTATTTTAAACTACTTCTTACACAAACCCCCCTCCCTAATCCACCCTATCCACACTAACCCCCCCTTTATACCCTCACCCCCCACCAAAACCGTGACCCCTTCCCCCTTCCCCCATTTACGCGGACCACAGAAAAAAATGGGAAAAGAAGCTTCAAACCCCACCTAGCCAAAAAAAAATATTCCCTTTAGCATCTTGTTAAAGAAGGATTGAAGAGAAGAATAGAAGAAATTAACTTCATCAACCCCTTCTCTTTCCTATCGATTTAGCAAAATGGTAAAAGGTATGTACAATTTTTTTTTAATTTTAAGTTGTGCTTTGTTGCAATGTATGTGTTTAGGGTTGATATATCAATTATGATTACTTGTTTTGTTTGATTGTGGGTAGTTTTAGGACCATAGATTTGTAAAAATTATAATTTTTTTAGCAATTTTTGAAAAAAAAATTAGGGCCTGAACTTTGGAACTAGGGCATGTGTTCGGACATGAGCATCCGAAAATTACAGATCTGTTCGGACCTGGTCTGTCGAAAATCCCAATTTTGTTCGGACATAAGCTACCGAAAACCATTGAACTGTTCTGACCCCCACATCCGAACTGTCCAGTGATTTTCGGCCACACTAGACCGAACAAAACTGAGATTTTCGGCCAGAGGGATCCAAACAGAGCTGTTGTTTTTGGTAACTAGTGTCCGAACAATACAAAATTTTTGTCCCTTTTTCATTTCAAACGTTAACGAACTCACATGTGATAAATGCTTATCATGTCATGTACATGTAATGTTTTCGAGAGGAAAAATAGACCTACTGCATCAACTAGGAAAGCAAGGGCCGACGCAGAAGCCCAGGCACGGGCATAGGCACAGGCACATACAGAGGTTGAGCTTGGTAATGATTATGATGAAGAGGTGGAACCAATTACTTTTCCATGTCCTAGGGGTCCATTAGAGGCAAGTGTTCTGCCTTTGTATCTGGAACACGTAGTTGCAAGGATATGGGAAGGACGAGAGTGGATCTTGCTTAAGGTCAACAATCACAAGTAAAAACTTTTAGATTGGAAAACAACAAGAAGCACATATTCTCAATAACGGATTGACTCATTGCGATCCACCCAGCTCTCACAGTTAAAGCAAATATCTTATCCTAACAACGATAAAGTATTGATCAATGCTTTTGTAGAGCGGTGGCACCAAGAGACCAATACATTCCACATGCCCTTTGGTGAGATGACGATAACACTTGATGATGTCTTTTGCCTTACTGGTCTTACAATCACCGGGAAATCAGTCCTTTTGGAAGGTCCCTTAGCGACTCTGACATCTGAATCTACCCTCAATGAGGTTTCTATGTATTTAGGAGTGTCTCCTAACGAGGCATTGAATGCAATAGATGGTGTTAGGAGGGGTCTGTGAGGTTAGAGTGACTACGCCAGTGATTTGCGACGGATGTGACGTCTAAAGATCCAGAAAGGATTACCTGCTCTGTTCGAGATTATTTGTTATACACGTTGGGTTGTACAGTTTTTGCTGATAAGAGCGAAACTCAGGTTAGCATGACTTACTTGAGGTTCCTGGCTAATTTGGATGTCATACATATATTACTCATGGGGATCAGCAACCTTAGCCTTTCTATATAAACATCTAGAGAGTGCTTCACATGTCAAGACGAAGCAGATGGCTGAATATTCCACGTTATTGGAGGTAATTTCGTGTATATATCTTGAATATACATTTTGTTGAATTATGCTTATTTAGATTTACTTAAACCCATTAAAGCTGGTCATATACTTTAACCTTAAATAACTTTGACTTTAGCTTCAGCTGACCTTTATTAGCTAGAAAAATTTCTTTTAGAAAAAGTATGTCAGCATGTTTCCTTTTATGGATAAACATAGTGAGTACTAACTGAATTCTTTGTTTGTGCTTCGTAGAAGCCTCTCTTAGTAAGCTTTATCTTATAGTATATGATAATATCTTACAAAAGATATACTCTCAAATTATTGGATCTGTCCAAATTTCAAAAGTGTTTCTAATGGATTACATTTCAAATTCTTTTATATACACAGGAACCTATTGAAGAATCAATTGAAGCATTTAGACTCTCTCAAGCAAATTACTCACTTGAAGTGCCTCAGCCTTAACTCTAGCTAGATAGTCTTCACTATTATTCTTTTCTAGTTATTGTTATAGACAATCACTGTCTTGATATTCCTTACTTCTTTCAATTCTTTTAGGAATTAGTTGTTTGTCCCACGAGTGTGATTGTCTTTCAATCATACTCTCTAAACACCGGTCTTTGTTGCACACTGATCCATTAGTCATCATTTAGATTATTAATAATATTAGTGCACTTCAAAAATCCAAGTTTGACCAACTTGGTAGTGGACGTAGCAGTTTTTACGTGAGCCACTTCAACTGCCTTGTCTTGTATTTATCAGCTTTTACAAATTGTCCTAACACTTAAGCAGTTTCAATCTACTTAAGTATCAGCCAGTCAATTTCATAAGTTGTTTATTTATTTGTTTTATAAATTGTTTTTCAATTCATTCTCTATAACTTGTGATCTTTAGAAAATATTTAAAACTTTGTCAGCTAACTGACCTATTTTCTTCCCAGTCGACAACATCAGTTTATCAAGAAATCTTGTTTCATCATCTAGCTGACATAACATGAGCTGACTAACAAAAGTTGTATTTTTTCCTACAACTTTTGAAGTATTTCAAAACGACCCTCAAAGTTTTTTAAAAGGCTATTCACCCCCTCTAGCCTTATTTGTTGCCAATTGGACTTACATATTTATATAGAATAGTTAAATCGTAAAAAATGTGTGTATTTTGTTCAATACAGGGGTGAATACATGAATGATTCCTGATGAGTAGCCCTTCTCCTAACGTGCACTATCAACAAGATGAACCACTTGTAAGGAGATGGGAGCACACAGCTGGTTCAGGAGTGCCTATGGACCGATTACAAGGGATGCAGGAACGACTTGATGCCCTTCGACCAGATGATGCGAGTATTTAACGTGTATAACATTTTGTACGGTCTCCGACATGTTTTAGTCGTTGAGGTTGTTATTGTTGTGTTCTTTTCGGCACTTTGGTTGCCGATGGTATTGTTGCATGCCTGCATTGTTACGACACGCGAGTTGTGTTTTTTTACTTATTGTGTTTTAATCCATTTTGTAGGTTATTTGGATATCGTATACACAGTAGGTACGAGAACATTTCCCGTTTCACCGGATATCTTTATATCAAGGATGCATAGGGTTGGTTGATCATGTCGAGCCATATCACCTTGATCGCGTCCTCCGACAGCTTGGATATGTTCATACCATTCTGGAAAATGTTATTGCACTTGATATTATGAAGAGAGGCTTAGGGGAAAATAAGAAAATATTGGCCACGATGCTTCGATACTTCGACGCTTGGAAAAGACAAGTCTTAACTGATGAAGAACTTAGGAGACAATGAGAGACCATGGGAATGTGCACCTGATTATATGGAGTGATACAATCACGTACCTCATCTGATCGTTTGTAACCCCGAGTATCATTCTTTACATCATAGGATTACGCCAGATGCAAGTTTACCAGATCCATGGAATATGATATCCTTAGCACGTGGTTTGTTGGAACCGACGGCGGTGCGGTATTGTTCGAGAGACCAAGATATGTCGTATGATGAGTTGGGTTTAGAGATCCAAGGTGCATACAGAGCACTGGGAGGTCAACAACAGGCATGACCCTCTACAAGTTCCCTAACATCGGGAGAACAATCTAGCCTTCGTCGTAGGAGAAACATTTGATCATTTTAGATTTGAATGTGTAATTGAATTGTTTGGACAAGTTTAATGTGTAACTTAAGGTTCAATTTAGATTTTAATGTGTACTTGAATTTGTTGGACAAGTTTGACAATTTGTTGGACAAGTTTGAATTTTTTAGATTTTGATGTATGTAACTTCCAAAAAACAACATGACAAAAATAACCATAAACATGCAATTATAAACATTCATAATTACAACCATTCTATTCTAAAATTATAGTCTCAGTATTGCGACCAACACGACTGTATCCTATACTATTCGAGTACAAATCAAGCCAAGTGCGAAACAAATCTTTCCACCCTGATGCAGACTAGTGGTGAAACGAATCTCAATGTATAGACACTGGTGGTAATGGGGAACCCTCGCGCAACAAAACTTGTAATATAAACTTTATATATCAACAAAATATATAATAGAATTGTAAAAAAAACTTACGTAACTTGGGTTGTGTATACCTCGATAAAATGGTCTTCATTTATTAATCCGATACAAATAAGTTTTGGAGAAGTCTCAGTCGCAGTCTTCAACGGGAGATAAGTTACGGGAATTCGTGAATCTAAACATACCAGAGCTATATTATACGTTGATGCAACCAAGTGACCCATTTCCGGTAAATAAAACCAATGTTTCGCGGTGCATTGTCCTTGTAGTAGTCGAGTGTTTGTAGGACCTTATCAACACGATTAGTTGCTAGGAAAACCCATTTGTAGGACCTTGTCAACTTGTGATGGAGGTCTTGTCGCACTGCATGCCATCGATATTGAGTTAAGCCAAGTGCAACGACAATCGCACGATAACCACAATGCCCATCAGCTTTAACATACTTTGTCTCCGTAATAAAATTGGCAAATTGTGATGGGAGTAGATCAACGAAACGAATCGCGGTTGGGAGTTTCAATCGTTCTTACGTAACCTATTGAAAGAAGATGAATTAAACATGACTTTATAATTTTTTTAGGATCTACTAAACAACAAAAACATAGTAATTGAAATTGTCGGTAGCTTTCGCCTAGTAGTCGATGGGCCAACCTCATACGTCACTTGTTCTCGTGGCGAGCAACTATCTTCTATCGACTCAGCATACTCAAAACATACCCGGATCACGTTTCATTGATTTGTCATGTTTAGCCTTTTTTGTCTTTGGCCGACCACAAATAACTTGCAAAACCTGAGGCTCAATCAGTGATGTAAGTGATGGCTTCACAAACTATTTGACTTTCTTCAACAGTGCCAACCTAGTTGAGTCAGTTAAGGCATTGTTGTATATCGAATGAATTTCTTCAACTATGTTTTTCCATGTACAATCCATTTCAACCCGAATCTCATTACCTTCGCCCTTAACTGGTAACATATCCAACTTTCTCCAAAAAACGTCAACTTGATAAAGGGTAATTGGCTTGCCCAATTTGACAAGCTCAACGATCTCATGTGCACAAGGCAATCCACAAGTCTTTCTCGATACACAACCACACAACAAAGAGTCTACAACAATATTTTCATCAATACAACTTTGTACTTCATACATCTTATTCAACGCTTGTATGGATACCATGCCTCGCAGCTCCATGTATATAAATGATTTGAATTTGTGCAAGACTACATTTATGCTCTTCTCAAATGAGTTCTTGATTGTGTTGTGAGAAGTCTCAATGAGAGTGTGGATTTGTCGCCAACAAGTCTCAAAATTACCTTG
Source organism: Codonopsis lanceolata (assembly GCA_013146195.2). NCBI lineage: Eukaryota > Viridiplantae > Streptophyta > Magnoliopsida > Asterales > Campanulaceae > Codonopsis > Codonopsis lanceolata. Next base: position 28,570,778 of record CM028380.1, read on the forward strand.
GCTCGATCCAAGTTGCCTTTTCAACGTTGCGTGTTGACTCTCCGCCCTGAAAGTACATACAATCATCAGCCATTTGAAGTACACATGCAACAAAAAAAGAAATTAATGTCTGCTTGTTGTGGTATTGTCATAATGCATGAGGTTATCTGTCCAACATGACACAAATCTTTCTTTGTAGGCTCAATTCATTGCTCCAAGACATATTTGATGGAACTTGGAAATTCCTTGAAATCAGACTTGAGTATTTCCAGAGATTCATTATACTGTAACTCAATACCACACTTCACCAACAAATACCAAAACATAATAAACGAATCTCACTTTTATTTTGTCGTTAAGATTTTCCTACAGTTTACCAAAATGTTCTTATTGATGTGTCGTCGACAAAGGAAATGTCTCGAGGTAGGAAACGTTATCTCAATTGCATTCATTAAAGCAATTTCTCTATCAGTAACGATCACATTAGACATACACCATTGGTCCATCAATGCTTTCAAGCATGTGCACGCCCACGTATAGCTGCCTGTTTTCTTATTCTTTATGAAAGAAAACGACTATAGCACGACAAACCAGAATACTCAAATAAAACGGAACAAACTGTTTTGAAATAATATGGTCAATGAAGCTTACAATGAAGAGTTCATTGAAGATTTCATTGAGATATATGTGCAGCGGAAATACGAAACAAACCAATAGTAAAAGACGAAACAAAACACAAGAGATTAACATTTGATCAATAAGCAAATAACTTATTGATCGTGTCTCATGGAAAAAAATATTCCACTAGTAAAAAATATGTTTAAGCTCAATACAACTCGAAAGACTAACAAAGTCGAATTTATGAAAAACTTTGAAGATAGCATATATGAATTTGAATAATCACAACACCCAACCTAACAGACTGATGTAATCTATTTATTTAAAACATGGCAGCGTAGGGTGAAAAACTATAAGTACTGCGCTGGACTAGGATGAATGAAGTCTCCGATGAAAGCACATCCGATAGTTCATTCACTAGCGAGCAGCAACCTTCTTAATCTCTATTTCTCTATGATAATTCTGTGAATAATCTTTGCTCAGTAAACGTCATAGCTTCCCGGGCTACGTCCTCTTCTATTTATACTCGCACCCGTGATCTAGAAACCTTGTAGAATGAGAAAACTACTTACTATAAAAGATTAGTAGATTAGTGCAATACCCTAAAAACCAATTAAAATAAAATCTTCAAAATAATTTTTCTATAAAAGGTATAACAATAATAATTAATCAAAGTAAATACCAAGAAAGACCAAACAAATAATTAATTAAAATAAAACATTCAAATAACTCAATAACTCAAATAATTAATATCCAACACTCTAAATAAGGCAATTAAGAATATTATATTTGTAGACGCCATACCAACAATCTTCAGCAAACGTAACTTGTATCTATTTGTCTTGTACATGCAATTCATTAATATGACTTCCAGAAAGGCACGCAATAAATCAACACTAGATGGGTGAGTGAAGAACAAATCCTTCATAGTGTTCGTTTTCTCGCACCGCCGATGATAATTGACATATCCATGCTTCTCCAACATAAACATAAGTTGCTGCATTTGTGATCGACCTTCACGCTCAATAACTATTCTTCAAACGTGCATTGTAGATAGTCCTTACTATGCATCTATTTTCTTGAAATTTCTCTTTCAACCACGCCAAAATGTCCTTCGGTTTACTATTGGCCATGGTTCTAAAAGTCGCTAGGCGGCAGACCAATGTCTAGCGCCTAGGGGCTTAGGCGGGGACTAGACGAGGCCTAGAAATTAATGTATAATTATACTATTTCTCAAATTTTTAAATTTTAATAATACATCAATCACTTGCTACAAATTTAAAAATTTTCAATTCTTCTTTTTTTCATTTCATTAAATACATTGACTACACTGTGTAAATTGTTAAAATAACCTAAAATTAAAAATACACAAACAAAAAAAATAAGAATTTATAATTTAAAATATTTTATAAGTTTCTAAGTTAAGGGACCAAAAAACTTAACAAAATCCCAAAGTTTTGAGGGAGAACTATACAACATTCCACCATTTGTCCTCAATGTACGTGTTGTCTTTTATGGTTTTACCTTTCCAAAGTCTTCTTTTCCCTTTCAAAAGTCTTGGAAACTCCCAACAGTTTGCAATGTCATGTGACTTCTGTCTTATCTCCTTTCTATTATCAAGTTTTCAACTCTCTTCTTTTCTCAAAAGGCTATTTCGATTTGTCTCAGTTGTGGCAGGTCGGTTCTTGTTCATGAGTTGATTGTCTTCTTCTTCTCCTGCATCTCACAGCCTTAAAGGGAGGCCTCAATAGTTTGCTCGTCTTTGTGCCCGTTGGCATAACTTCCTATTATGCGTCTCTGCCTCTACTTCCCCCATCCTCCCCCACCTTTTTTCCTCTACCCGTCCCCCAATACTCTAGTTTCCCCCTCTTTTCTCCGACGATAAGATATTGCTCAAATTTAGTTCTCTCCTATGGTATGGTAAGAGTATATATCTTTCCTTGATTCCCTCTCTCTAGTCTCTCCTTTCTCAATTATCTTTTATTTTCTTCCTTCTCCACTCCCTTGTTCTAGACTTCCAGTAGCCTTCTTTCTTCATTTTTTTTCTTTTCTAGTTTCATCCTCCTCCGGACTCCGGTAACGCCAGTACCAACATCTAATAGCTCATCCAAACTGTAGTCGGCGCCTAGGGCTATTAGTCCCCAATTTTTACCCAAATAATTTTTTTGGCTGATTTGGAGGAAGTCGTGGCACTTGAGTGCCGCCTAGGTCGATTTTTAGAACACCGTTATTGGCGTGTGTCATATCAACCACATATTCCTCTTCAATCTTTGATAATCGACCGACATATGAATGACTTTCTTCGTACGGTCCAAGTTGATAATTATGGACACCACTTTTCACAACCAATGACCATTATCCGACTAATACCACTATACCCCTCAAACTAAATAGACAATCAAGCTTCTTAGATTCGATTTCTTTCATATCTTTTGGTTTTCTCACATCCTCATCTTTCTTCCCAATTTTATCATCAACATTTGCTTGTGATGATGTCTCATGTTTCTTGCGTCCACCGTATAACCCAACACATTCACAAGTCAATAATACCCTAAATGTTTTCTTACCCGCACTACTGTCTGACTTCCTAACTATTATGACCATGTCATGCTTATTTCCCCTAACACACACCCAATCAATAAATATTTGACGAGATGCAAATATTTCATCGGTCACAAACACATGTGTGTAATCATCCTCTTCAAACGGAACTATTTGATTATATTGAACAATTGCATCATGATGAATAAGATATATCTCATTATCGACTGGACTAACAACACTAGGATTTGTAGACAACGTATTTAAATCCTATTAAAAAAATAATAACACATAAAAAAACACAAATATTAACTAAATATTGGACTTGTTCGGCCACAGAGGTTCGAAAATCTTCATGCTGTTCGGCACATACATATCGAACATATTAAATTTGTTCGATCCTTGAGGGCCGAACAAATTAATGATGTTCGATATGTATGTGCCGAAAAGTATGAAGATTTTCGGACCTTTATGGACGAAGTCTAATATTTTCAGCCACCCAAGTCTGAACAAATTACGACGAGGACCTATTTTTTCAAGGAAAAAATGATTTCTCAAACAATATTTAAGGCAAAAAAAGGTTTTAAATGCTTAACACTTGTGTGATATTAACATTTTTTTAGCTCCATGCTTGATTTCTTCAAACCTAATGTTGAATCCTTAGGTTTTTGAAGATTGAAGGTTTTGGGAGGTTTTTGGGAAGGTTTTGAGAAGAAAATTGTTAAAATGAAGAAGAAATCTGTTATATAGCTTCTTCAGGGTCTAATGTGCAATAGTTCATAAGTATTAAACTTCAGGGGTGTCTAGTGTTCTATTCTTATAGTATGTTAGTTATGTTAGTTATCATTAAGGGTATTCTGGTATTTTCCCTTATGTTCTCTAGTTACGGGATTTAGCAGAAAGCAGATTCAAAGGGATATATATATATATATATATATATATATATATATATATATATATATATATATATATATATATATATATATATATCCCTCCCTATGTATCTTATCTTATCTTCAATTCAATTCAATGATTTCTCAATTCAAGGAATACAAAATTCTCTTTCTTTTTCTCTTCATTTGTTAACATGGTATCAGAGCCAAGTTGAAGATCTCATTAATCCTGAATGCTCGACTTCATTGATCCTGAATGTTCATCATCCTTCTGTCTGCCGATTGAAATATAGCTATGAGTCTTTCTTCATGATCTTCTTGTTCATCTTTTTCCCTTTCTCTTTATTATTCTATGATTTGTATCTTCTTCTCTTGGTTCTTTCAGTATGACCAATCAATCCAGTCCCACATCTACTAAAGAAGATAACAAAAATAAGAAACAAGAATCTACAAGTAATACAAATGAGTTCTATGACATTCCTGAATCCTCTTTCCAACTGCCTCCTGGACACCCTCTATATCTTCATCCACAAGATCATCCAGGTATGACTCTTGTTTCAGACCTCCTTACTGACTCCAACTTTTCTCAATGGAAATTAGCCATCACAATTGCCTTATCAGCCAAGAATAAACTTGGCATGATCAATGGCACTTTCAAGAAACCCCAACCTGATTCCAAATATTCATATTCTTGGGATAGATGCAATTCTATGACCATTTCTTGGCTTATTAATTCTGTCACCCCTGAAATTCGACAAAGTATAGTCTACTTTCCCACATCTTGTGAAATGTGGGAAGATCTGATTACCAGGTACTCTCAAAGTGATTCTACAAAGCTCTACCAAATTAGAAAAACCATAGCCCTTTGTACTCAAGGAACCTTGTCTGTCAATGCTTATTTTACCAAGTTTAGAGGTCTATGGGATGAATTGCAAAATCTCCTTCCCTTACCAAATTGCATATGTGAGTGCAATTGTGGAGCTTCAAAATTTCGGGAAGACTATGATCATATATACAAAATTACCCAATTCCTAATGGGACTGTCAGATTCTTACACAGATGTAAGAGGACAGATATTGAGAATGGTCCCTTTACCATCCTTAGCCAAGACAGTCTCCATACTCATTCAAGAAGAAGGTCAAAGGCAGTGTAATACCACCTCTAATCAATCTGAATTCTCAACTGCCCTTCTTGGAAAGATTGTCAACAAGAACACTAGAACCAATACTACTTTGCCTGGCAGATTTGGAAATAACAATAGTGGTGGAAACAGATTCAACAAAGCTGGTCAGAATATTGTCAAGAACACTCAAAACAATGGTACTACAGCCACTAAAGGGAAGTTTTTCTGTGAGTTTTGTCATGGAGACTCACATCCCAAAGAGAAATGCTTCTTCATCCATGGTTTCCCTGATTGGCATCCTCTATTTGGCACTCAACCTGACTTAACTAAGATGCCAAAGAACAAAGCTAAAGGAAAAACCATCAATTCTGCAGCCTTGAAGGAGAACACCGGTAGCCACTTCACTGATGAGCAAGTTGCTGAGCTGCTTGCTTTGATCAACCCTAAGGCAAATAACATTGAAGTTGAATCACCACTGGAATTCAATGCAGATCATATGGCAGGTAACTTTCTTAATTCCAACAAATATGCTAATCCTCTGTGTTTATCTAATTACAAATCCAATCCCTTAGATTGGATCATTGATACTGGTGCTTCCCATCACATTACAAACTGTTTTGCAAATCTCATTAATCCTATTCCTACACAATATGTAATTCACTTGCCTAATGGAAACAATTCCATTATTACTCACAAAGGGACTGTTAGATTGTCCAAAGAAATCACTTTACTTAATGTCTTCTTTGTCCCTGAATTTAAATTCAATTTATTGTCAGGGAGTAGATATACTCAAGATAATCAGTGTCTCATCACCTTTTCTAAATCTCTTTGTTACATTCAGGACCTAGCCAAGAAAACTTGCAAGGTGATTGGTAAACTTGATGAAGGACTGTATAAACTCCATCCTACTGAGCCCTATGTGGACATCAAAATGAACAACTCCAAAGCTGTCCACTCTAATTCTACCCTTTCTAGCAATGACTTTTCTCATGTTGTAGATAATGAGATACATTTTAATTCTAATGCTGATGATCCTATGAACCTTTGGCATAAAAGACTTGGACATCTACCTTTATATGCAATGAAATACATTGAGTCTCTATGCTTTCTAAATTTCAACAAATATAAAAACTTTTGTTGTGATATCTGTCATCTTGCCAGACAGACCAGAAAATCATTTAACATTAGTAACTCTATCAAATCTTCTCCTTTTGATTTTCTACATTGTGATGTATGGGGCCCTTATAAACATGCTACTTATGAAGGCTGTAATTCTTTCCCCACTATAATAGATGACAATACTAGATCTACCTGGACCATTTTACTTAACTCCAAATCCAATGTCTGCAATATTATGCAATCCTTCTTAACTATGATCAACACTCAGTTCAATAAATCAGTTAAAGAAATCAGGTCAAACAATGGGACTGGATTCTTTAATAATTGCATGAATTCTCTTCTGGACTCATTAGGTATTATGCATCAAAGTACCTGCATTGATACCCTCAATGTAATGGCGTAAAGAAAACATAGACATCTTTTAGAACTTGCCAGAGCCTTAAAATTTCAAGCCAATCTCCCTATACAATTTTGGGGAGGCTGCCTTCTTACTGTAACTTATTTGATCAACATGCTGCCTAATTTTGTGCTGAATTTTAAGACTCCTTTTGAAGCCCTTTATGGAACCTCTCCCTCTTATAAACATCTCAAAACCATGGGCTGCCTTTGTTATGTGTCTACTCTTACACACAATAGGGATAAATTTATGCCCAGATCTCAAAAATGTGTTTTCCTAGGCTATGCTTCATCTAAAAAGGCCTATAAGTGCTATAATGTTATCACACACAAAATTCTCTTTAGCAGAGATGTAGAATTCTGTGAAAATGTATTTCCTTTCCAAGATAATAATGAATCTAATTCTAGTAATAACTTGTTATTTCCTAGTACAGAATCTGACACCTTTGTAGATGATGATAATGATCAAAACACTACTGTCCAGAATAATACTCCTACTCAATCTTCTGTCCCTAATGTTGAGCAGCCTACAAACTCACCTGAAAAACATGTAGATGTCCCTTTAACAACCAGACCAGTAAGAAATAAAAGTATTCCTACAAAATTTAAAGACTATACATATTTGCCAACTCATCTTTAAGATCATACTGCTGGATTTGTAAAAGGTACATCTCCCTATCCTTTTAAAAACTTTTGTAACTTCAGTCAAGTTTCTGAAAACTACAAGATTTATTCTACTAAGATTTCTGAAAATTGTGAACCTCAAAGCTTTTAGCAGGCTGCAAAGGATCCTTTGTGGTGCCAAGCTATGGAAGAAGAGTTAAGAGCATTGGAGGTTAATAAAACCTGGACAGTTCAACATTTACCAGCAAACCATCACAAAGTAGGGTCAAAATGGATATACAGAATCAAGTATAATGCTGATGGTAGTATTGATAAATACAAGGCCAGATTAGTAGCAAAAGGTTTTACTTAAGTAGAAGGATTTGATTATTTTGAGACCTTTGCTCCTGTAGCAAAGATGACATCAATCAGAATTCTTCTCTGCATTGCTGCTTCAAAGAATTGGGAAATAAACCACATGGATGTTTCAAATGCTTTCCTTCATGGAGATTTGAAAGAAGAAGTTTTCATGGACCTTCCTCCTGGCTATAGTCACAACTTATCCTTTGACAATGGTCCTGTTGTATGCAAGCTTCATAAGTCTATATATGGCCTGAAACAAGCCCCAAGACAGTGGTATGAAAAGCTTTCAAATACCCTTATTCAATTTGGTTTCAGTTCATCTCAGAATGACCATTCCCTATTCACTTTTAAATCTGAAAAAGATATGGTCATCATCCTGGTATATGTGGATGATCTCATTATCACTGGAACAGATAAAGAGTTAATTACTACTGTCAAAAACTACCTTCAGGCCAGATTTCCTGTTAAGGATCTAGGAGAACTTAAGTATTTTTTTGGGATTGAAATTGCAAGAAATGCATCAGGAGTCTGTTTTCACCAAAGAAAATACACTGTGGATATCATTTCAGATTGTGGTCTTTTAGATGCTAAACCTAAGTCTACTCCTATCAAACAGCATCATAAGCTAGCCTCTTCTGATGAATCTTTTCTTTCTAATCCTGCTCCCTACAGAAGACTGATAGGAAGATTAATCTATCTAACCATTACAAGGCCCGATATATCTTATGGAGTCCATATTCTTAGTCAGTTCATGGCCAAACCTACTACTGATCAATGGAAGGCAGGCTTAAGGCTTGTAAAATATCTCAAAGGAAGCTCAGGTCAGGGAATATTCTATCCTGTAAATAATCAACTCCATCTCTCAGCCTACTGTGACTCAGATTGGGCTTCCTGTCCTATCACCAGAAAATCGGTCACTGGTTTCTGTGTTTTTCTTGGAGATGCTCTTATATCCTGGAAAAGCAAGAAACAAAACACAGTAAGCAGATCCTCATCAGAAACAGAATACATGAGTATGGCTGACACTTGATGTGAGTTAACTTGGCTTATGGCTGTTCTTAAAGATTTCCAGATTCATGTAGACAGACCTATTCCTCTACACTGTGACAACAAATCTGCTTTATACATTGCTGCCAATCCTGTGTTCCATGAAAGAACCAAGCACATAGATATAGACTGCCACATTGTAAGAAATATGTCATTGAAGAACACGATTTCAAGCGAGCATGTTCCATCCGATTGCGACTTGAGCACTGCTTACTAAAGCTCTCCCAAATCATCAATTTTCTGAGCTTCTTGGCAAGTTGCAAGTAAAGAATTTATTCTTCCTATCCAACTTGAGAGTGGATGTTAAAATGAAGAAGAAATCTGTTATATAGCTTCTTCAGGGTCTAATGTGCAATAGTTCAGAAGTATTAAACTTAAGGGGTGTCAAGTGTTCTATTCTTATAGTATGTTAGTTATGTTAGTTATCATTAAGGGTATTTTGGTATTTTCCATTATGTTCTCTAGTTACGGGATTTAGCAGAAAGCAGATTCAAAGGGATTTATATATATATATATATATATATATATATATATATATATATATATATATATCCCTCTCTATGTATCTTATCTTCAATTCAATTCAATGATTTCTCAATTCAAGGAATACAAAATTCTCTTTCTTTTTCTCTTCATTTGTTAACAAAAATAAGGGAAAAATGAAGGAGAAGAAAATATGTTGGAATAAAAAGACATATTTATTGGGGGAAAAAGAAATAGCTCAATAGTGAAGAATGAGGTAGACGAGAAGAAATGATGTTTTTTTTTTCCGGGAAGAAGAGTCGGAAAAAAAGGTATATTTATTTGGGTGTTAGGGGGCCAAAATAAAAATTTCCCCCCAAAGTATACACTCAATCCCAGATCACTACCCAACTTAAGTTTTGTGCCAATTTGGTATTTGATGTTGCCATTTGTGTCAATTAACTCCCCCGGCCCAACGTCTGTTAAAGAATTGACGTTAACTCTCACGTGCTCTTGCACGTGATGGGTAATTTCGTCATTTCCTTTTGGGTTAAGTCAGCTGACTGGGTATTTTGTCCCCAATGTGAATGCACTACAAAACTGGGAACTGGCACGTGTGCCAGTTTGCTGTTGAGACTGTTCTCCTTGGCGTAGTACGAGCGATGCCGGAGCTCTTCAGCGGAGCTACGTTTCCTGGAAATGACGACATTTCGGAAGCTGAATATAAAGATGTTAACATCTATAGATCATAGGATATGAACAGTTCTCCACATATGATTAAGACGAGTAAGCGAAAGGGATTCGATGAGGTGGCGAGATTATAGCCGGGAGATCTCGATCTCGGCCTGATGTCTGGTTTTCCGAAAGTTAGTAGGAACAACCGGCGGATGAAGAAGCGACGAGCGGCGACGAGTAAGCGAAAGGGATTCGATGAGGTGGCGAGATTATAGCCGGGAGATCTCGATCTCGGCTTGATGTCTGGTTTGCCGAAAGTTAGTAGGAACAACCGGCGGATGGAGAAGCGAGCGGCGCGCCTGATGAGTCTGACGGGAGAGCGGTACAGATTGCCAACTAAGTTTACTGCGGCATCGAGATGAGACAAAGCTTCTGAGACTCTTCTTATGAACAGAGAGAGAACGCTAGCTAACATGGAGTTGTATTAGTTTTTCCCAGCCAATACCTGTAATGGCTTCGATTTAGGTCAGAGCTACCGGTCACGAAGATTTTCGCCGGTGAAAGAGACCGGTAAGTTTTGGGGGGAGGTTCAAGGGGGCACCGGGTTTATCACTTTAGAGAGAGAGATGAGAGTGGGCCGAGTGGATGAGTGAGCGGCATTTTTGTCCCCCTGTTTTGTAAAGGAAATGACGAAATTACCCATCACGTGCAAGAGCACGTGAGAGTTAACGTCAATTCTTTAACAGACGTTGGGCCGGGGGAGTTAATTGACACAAATGACAACATCATATACCAAATTGGTACAAAACTTAAGTTGGATAGTGATCTGAGATTGAGTGTATACTTTGGGGGAAAATTTGTATTTTGGTCGTGTTAGGGGTTTAGTTGGTGGTTTTTAGTTTTAGAAAAGAAGGGTGAAGTCTACTTATAACCTACGAGGAGACTTTATGATTGAAGACCCAAACTAGACCACGGGAGAGCCATACAAAGATGAAGTTAAAATAAGGTAGATATAGAGGGGGGGTGGGATGGCAGCTGGGACGTCGTCAAATCGAAGATTACCGGAGGAGTTATGGAGGCGAATATTGGAGGTGGGAGTTATGGAGTCTTCAAGCTTGAACTACAAAGACCTCTGTTGTGTTTCAATCGCTTGCAAACTCTTCAATCGCCTCTCCAACGAAGATCCCTTGTGGGTCCACTTACTCTCTTCCGATTTCCCTTCTTCTTCTTCTACCCAACAACAACAAAATCCAAATGCTTCATCTAAATCTATCTACGAATTCAGGTACTGGGTTTTACGTAAAACAAAATTATTTCTTATTTTTCTTGCTGTGATTGATGAATGCTCATTGAAATTGATTGGATATTAATTGTAGTCCACTATTCTGTATTGGAATGTTCAGTCTACTTATGAAAATTAAGCATAAAATCTCCCCATCTATTAGACTTTACCCCTCACATGTCTTGTAACCATTTTGGGTATCCTCAAATATTTTTGTAATTAGGTCCAACTCCAATTATACTGATATATTCATCCAATTGGTCTAAGAATTCAGGTATTGGGTTAAATAGATACATTTCAATTTTCACTTCCTTGCTTGATTGTTAAATACTCATCGAATTGATCGTATGTTATTGTTATCTTATACTGCCTCTATTCTGTACAAAGAGTACACTATTTTATTTTGGAAAGTTCGAGTTTATTTTCAAAAAAATTGCGTACAATATCCATAAAACCATTTTGGGTATTTTAAATATCCAATATAATTATCTCCAACTCCATATACTAATATATTCCTCCAAATCTATTTAAGAATTCAGGTATTGGGATAAAAATTCAATTTTCATTTTCATGCTTGATTGTTAAATACTTGTTGAATTTATCAAATATTACTTGGTGAGTTTGTGTGCATTTATTTTTTTGTTAATTTGTAATGATTAAAGCAAAAAAAGTACTAGAGGTAGAAATAAAATCATGGGCAGACAGAACAAAGAGTGAGAAGTGAAAAACAGGCAAACCTGAAACGCGTTTCTAAACCCACCCGACTGTTATGATATACTCTGTCTGGGAATTTGAACAACTATAAGCTCCAATTTTGATTCTCTCCCTTGACTATTTTGCCCCCAAATACAGTCTTGGTGAAATTTTGTAGATCTAACCAACTTCCTTGAAAGAAGAGTTTGGCTTGCAAAACAATGGATTACATCCTTAAAATGGGGCAAAACAAATATGTAAATCACGGAATCAGTATATGATTTTAGATTGTTACAAATACATTAAACCAGGGAATCATATGATATAAGGCCCTTCCTTTTGGAGTTATGGATTACAAACTGGGTTTCCTCCTCTCCAACAATTGGGATCCTGTTTACTCACTCGTTTGCTTCACTTGTTTCCATAAATAAATTCAAGTATGACATTCAAATACTAAAAAAGGTTTAATGATGTATTTGCGGAATGCGGATCTCTCTCACTAGGATTAGGGGTTTCAGGTGGTGTGAATAAAAATACAAAATTAGATTATTTTATTGTTAAGGTTGTTGTTTCTCCCTTTTGCAAGGGAGAGAAGGACGGGGATAAGCTTTCTCTCAATAACTCTCTCTTAACTGTTCACTTTCAATCGAGGAACTGAGGTGATTAATTTTGCACCAACGAACTTTCATGCACAATGAATGGCATAGAACTAGTTTTTATACTTTAGGTGGTAAAATAAAGGTGTTTTTTTTTTTTTTTTCGCATACCATCCTATTTTCTGGCACTGACCATTGATCCTGAAAACTCCTTCGGTTTGACTAGTTATGTCCGGATAACTAATTGATGAGACTTTTTTTATTTATGATATTATTAAATTTATCCATCAGGTTTGAGAAGGACAGAGCCAGAAAGCTTTTGGCCCATAGAAGAGCTGTTCTTAAAATAGAAAGTCAGATCAGTGATCACTTGAGAAAGCTTCGCGAGATAGAGTTCCAATTGGCAGAGGAGACTAAGAAGATAAAGGCGACACGTGCAGAGTTATCAAACTTACACAAAGTCAGGTAATGGTAATAATGTTGATGCAAGACTGTTTTATGCATCCTTCCATATGTTAGGTCCGTATGAGATTCTCATGTTGGTTCTTCCCTGTACATATTTTGGAGAAAAGAATTTCAGTTTTGCGTGAACTTTAGCACCGTTTTATTTGATAGATAATTGGAATGGTATAGATGTCAGGTGAATTTCGATCATCAGATAAGCCTTGGCTGAAGAGAAAGTTTTTTTTTTGATAAAGGTAAAGTATGTATAAATGAAGAGCGTCAAAAAAGGTGACGCGTCCTTTACATAGAAGTATACTACACAGAAATATACCCACTAGCGAATGTGAAAAATATTCATAACATCTGTTCTAGTGTTACCACTAAGATTGATAGTATGATCTGCCCTACACTCCATTCAAGCATGTTCGAGAGCAGCGATTTCCTCAAAGCTAACATAGAACCCTCTTCATTATCAAACGCCCTTCGATTTGTTTCTTTCCAGATCATCCATCATACACTTAATGAGACGACATTCCAATGCCTATTCCTGCTCTTGCTCCTCCCAAAGTAAGATCAATTCCAGAAGAGGTCCTTGGTAGAGTTTGGAAGCACCCACGATATGTTAAAGAGACCAAAAAGAGTAGACCAAAGAGTCCCCGCCACTTGACAGTGTAGCATCAGATGATTAACACTCTTCTCATCCCCCTTGCAGAGATAGCACCGGTTAGTAAATAGAAGGCCTCTTTTCCTCAAGTTATCATCTGTTAAAATGGCTCCGTTTGCTACCTCCCACGCCAAAAAGGCTACTCTGCTTGGGACCCTAGATTTCCATAGTGACCTCCACGGTAATAAGTTTCTATCACTGTCCAGCTTTGAGTAATACCCTTTCACCGAGAACACTTTACTTTTGACATCTTCCCATAATACTTTTATCGGCTGGAAGGCCAACCTTCTGAGTATATAATAACTTGAGCAATCTGGCAACTGACTCAATCTCCCAATCTTGAAAATTTCTGCGGAAAGAAGGATTCCACGAGATCCTTCCCTCCTCCAAATTAAGCACATATTTTAGAGCACTCCTTTTCTTTGGCCAGAGCAAACAGATTTGGGAATAATCTGCGCAACTCCCCTCCATCGCATCGGTTGTCATACCAAAACATCATTGATGAACCATCACTAATTTCAAAAGAGATATGTCAGTCGAAATTATCCCAACCTCTTCTTATACCTTTCCAAAGACCCACCCCAAAAGATTCATTGATGGCAGCATGAAACCAACAATGATTTCCCTTTCCATATTTACTCTCCACCACCTTCCGCCAAAGGGCCTCCCTCTCCGTAAGATGCCTCCACAACCATTTCCCAAGAAGAGCTTCATTGAACAACTTTAATTTTTAACCCCAAGCCCTCCTGCCTTAGGACTCCTACAAACTGTCGACCATTTTATCAAATGGAATTTTTTCCCATCCGAACCCCCTTCCCTTAGGAAGTCTCTTTCTAGCTTTTCTAAACGATTCCTAACCGAAGCAGGAATCACAAGCAGCGATAGAAAATAAGTAGGCAAGCCGGACAATGTATTTATTACTTGAACAAGCCTCCCTCCTTTGGACAAGTATTATCTCTTCCATCCCGCTAGCCGACGTTCAAACCTTATGATCACCTCGTTCCACACCGCTTTGCTTTTAAAAGAGGCCCCAATGGGTAAGCCAAGATAAGAAGCGGGGAGTCTTGCTACCTTACATCCAAAAAAAGAAGCCAAATCCCCCACTTTCCCAACATCTCCTACAGGAATGATTTTGCTGTTGGAGATATTGATCTTAAGACCTGAAGCCGCCTGAAAGAATAAAAGCGCCAAACGGAGAAAACTGAGTTGAGACTTTTCCGCCCCGCAGAAAACCAGGGTGTCATCCGCAAACAAGAAGTGAGACACTTTGGTTACTGACCCACCTGCCCTATCCACTCTGAATCCTTCAAAAAAAACCTCCCAGCGTTGCTTTTTCCACCAAGCAACTCAAGGCCTCCATAACAATGATGAAGAGACTAGTGAGTATTTGACATTAGTTGAGGAAGTTTAGTGGAGTGTAGTCAATTAATGGAGAGAACTTTCTTCTATGCGGGTAGGAAATTGTTTGAAATTCATAGATGGAAGGAGAAGAGTGAAGATTTGTATCGATTCCAGGAGAGATCCAGAGGTAGACTTCATGAGATAGTGATATTCACCATGAGTTGGTGGGTTTGTGAGTATTTGGAGAAGGCTTCTCGGTTTAAGGGTGACTTGGAGACAGAGGCAAGGGAAGTCAAGGGTTATTTTTGGCAAGGGAGTCGAATAGATCGGGAAATTTTCGAGTGCAGTTAAGGGCCCAGGGAGGCAAAAGTCGATTTGTATCCCTGAAGGAGCCGATGGTTTTGGATGGAGTTGGGTGGTGGGTAAGATTCGTAGGTTTGCAGGTATAGTTTCTGTCATACCCAAGCAACCAACTAAGTCTTACAAGGAAGCAGCGGAGATTCAGCCTTGGCGATTTGGTTTCTTGTGTAAGGAACTCGAGCTAAGAGATGGCCGAAGTTATTAAGGTGGAGCCCATGTCATGCAAAGGGGCTATTTCGTTCTTGGAGAGATGTTTGGTGGGGAAAGTGGGGAATCGAGCAGGACCCCTCTCCAAACTTAGACGTGTTGCAGAGGTGGGTGAATCAAAGGTGGAAGGCGGCGTTGAAGTTAAAGTCATGGCGTAAAAGCTTTTCTTATTTATTTTTTCCGTCCGCCTAAGGAAGAAGCGGGAAGAATTGTTTCATGCTCCTTGGTTTTTGATTCGCAATACCTCTTCTTGGAGAGATGGAGTCCGCTCGCCGGTAGTTATCGAGGAGGATCAAGACCCACTTCGGTGTGGATTCGAGTGGTGGGTTTACCGCTTCATCTTTGGGGAAGCAAGGTCTTTAGAGCTATTGGAGATATGTGCGGAGGATTCATAGATGTAGATTCCGAGACAAAGAATAAGGGAGAAGCGAGGTGGGCCGAATCTTAATTCATGATAGAGCAAAGATCCCTGCCGATCATCAGTAGAAGAGGGAGAGAATTCTTTCGAGATCCCTATCTCGGGCGGAGATGACAGTTGATGGCCGGAGTCGCCGTGGGAAGGGGAGTCGTGGCGGAGAAGTGCCGAGAATACTAAGTCGCAACGTTAAGGGAGGAGGAGTGCATGCTCGTAAAAGCTGGTGTGGCGTCGAAAAAGGACGAGGTAGAAGGGGGTAGAGACGAGAGCAGTGCAGGCGGCACGTCAAAGTCAAATTCAAAATTCAAAACGGTTGTGGATATAGATAATGATAGTGGAGAGATAGGTTTTCAAGCCAAGGTGGGCCTTAGTGCCGGATATTTCGATTGGAGGTAGGGCTTTGTGGGCCGTCTTCGCCCAAGGCCCAAATGGGTTTATGTTACACTCGATAAACAAAGCAGCCCAAGATGGCTTGGTTAAAGGGTTTTCTAATAGTGGGCCGATGTACTCTAGAGAAATGACCATTCCTTGGGGGTCGGGCTCGCCTTCCCTATTGATGGGGCGTAAGCCCAAATCGATAAAGGTAAACATAAGGTAGACGGGGTTTTTACAGAGTCGACTCTTAATAAGGATGGTCGACGGAGGCAGAGACGATGAAGAGAGACGAAAGGATTGGAGATTGCGCCGACAATCCGAACTCTGATCTTTTATCAAGGAGTCGAAAGCGCCACATCTTCAAGAAAAGCTAAGTGGGTCTTAAGAGGGATTTTCACGCAATGATTAAGTTACGATCGATGGTTTTAACGGAGTAGATACTTGCTCGAGGTTGACAAGGAATTTCGAGTGGGTGTTCAGTGAGTTACGACATAGTCGCGATATCGAGGGAAGGTACGAGGATCGAACTATTACCGAGGAATGGGCCTTTGAAGCATGTGTCGGGAGAGAGAGATATTTTCTCTGCCGAGCCAGTAGGGGTTGCGATGCGAATCCTTTCAATGATTGGAACTCGGGTTCGAGCACATTTCTTCTTTTGAGAGGCCTGAGGGACGGTCGAGTGGAGGAAGTAGAACCTATCTCCTGTACCGATAAATATTTGCCTGAAGATATAGGCGAAATGGAGTATCTCACGAGATAAAGAGGTGGAGGAGGACATCTCGTTATGGGTTAAAAGAAAGGCTTTAGGTGTCGGAAAAGCATTGGGGGTGGTGGTTCGGGGCTATGAAGATCATCGGCACCGCTTCTAGACATCGAAAAAAATGGAGAACATCGGGGGTGATAGTGTAACGAGGAAGAACAATACTAGGGAGAAAGGAAAAAGGGAACTCAAACAATTGTGCAAGTAATCTCAATGCAGATATGTTCGCTTGTCGTGAGGGGGAGATAGGAGGAGAACAACAGTTTAATATGCATATAAAAATTGTGTCTTGGAATGTGTGGGGCCTAAATGATGTTAATAAAAGAATGCCGATAAAAGGTTTAATTAGGAGTTGGAATCCGACTATGGTCTGCTTTGCAGAAAGCGAAACCGAGAAGGTTGATGTGAGGATTATTGATAGTATTTGGTGTGCTAGAAAGGTGGACTGGGTGCATTTAGATTCTATAGGAGGCGGTGGGGGTTCTTGTGATGTGGGACAAAAACGCTCTGTCGATGGTTGATTCGATCTTTGGGAGAATTTTCGTTTCTTGTCTTATGAAAAATCTGGATGATAGTAAAGAGTGGCTGTTTTCGGGGGTTTATGGTCCTTGTAATAATGCATTTAGGGAGAGATTATGGGCGTAACTCGAATTTCTAAGGCAAGATGGAATGTGCCTTGGTGTGTGGGGGTGACTTCAATGTGGTTAGATTTCCTCATGAAGCGTTCTTGTGCACGCATCTATTCCAGAGAAATGATGAAGTTCAATGATTTTGTCAATGAGATGGAGTTAGTGGATCTTGCATTGGTAGGGGGATTTTACGTGGTTTAGAAATGGGGAGGCGTCATCAATTTTCGAGGATTGATAGATTCTTAATTTACGGAGATTGGGAGGGTTGTTTCGGTAGTTCATGCAGTACCCCGCCTTCCGAGATTATCTTCGATCATGTGCCGCTACTTCTTGAGTGTGTTGGTGGTTCTAAAGGGAGAACTCCTTTTCGATTTGAGAATATGTGGTTAAAGGAGCCCGGGTTTTTGGATTGGGTTAAGGATAGGTGGGATTCTTATTCGGTGACAGGAGATCCAAGTTTCAGATTAGCGAAAATTGAAGCTTCTCAAGGAGGAGTTAAAAGTTTGGAATAGAGAAATCTTCGGTAAGGTGGAGATTAAAATCAAATCAATTTCGGATGAGATTTGCATCGGATGAGAAAGCGGGCCGGTACTTTGTCGAGGAAGAAGAACTCCGTAGGTGCGGTTAAATCAAGAATTGAAGGGCCTTCTTATTCGAAGAAATCTGTTGGCGCCAAAAGTCGCGGGTTCGGTGGTTGAAGGAGGGAGATAACAACACTAAATTCTTCCACAGATGGCAAAATGCGTGGAGCTGCGAAAAATATCAGATCTGTCCGCATTGATGGTGTGCGCTGGAGGATGAGGCGATATTAAGGTGGGCATCTCGAATTTTTTCAGCGCCGCTTGAAGAGAGTGGGGTTGGAGACCAAATTTGGATGGTGTGGGCTTTGACAAGATCGGTCTTGATGGCGGCGGCCTTGGAGCGCCCTTTTCGATTGAGGAAGTGATAACAAGTGCTTCGTAAGATGGAGGGGGATAAAGCCCAGGGGCCGATGGGTTTTCTATGGCTTTTTTCAAAGCATTCTTTGGGAGGTGATCAAAGGGGACATTATGGAGGTTTTTCAAGATTTCCACTCTAGTTTGAGATTTGAGAAAAGCCTTAATCTGCGTCATAGCCTTGATTCCGAAAAAGAGTGGTGCCACAGATTTGAGAGATTTTCGACCGATAAGTTTGGTGGGTGGCATTTACAAGTTGATATCCAAAGTGCTAGCCCGAGATTGAAGAGGGTTATGGGTAGCATCATTTCGGTGTCGCAACACGCTTTTGTGAAGGATAGACAGTTATGGACGCCTCCTTTATAGCCAATGAAGCCGTGGATGATAGGTTGAGAAGCGGGGTCCCGTGGTTGCCTTTGTGTAAGTTGGATATAGAGAAAGCTTATGATAATGTGAACTGGGATTTCTTGATATACATGTTGGAAAGAATGGGTTTTGGTCTCAAGTGGATTCAATGGGTCCGATTTTGTATTTCTACGGTTCGCTTCTCGCTTTGGTGAATGGAGAACCTTCGGTTTTTTCCCTAGTTCGAGAGGCTTGCGTCAAGGAGATCCTTTGTCACCATTCTTGTTTATTGTGGTAATGGAGGCTCTTAGTAGGATGTTAGAGAGGGCAAGGCAGGGACTTATAAGTGGCTTTAAGGTGGGGAGGAGAGGGGAGAGGGAGGTGTCGATTTCCCATCTTCTCTTTGCAGATGATACATTAGTTTTTGTGGGGCGATAAGGCTCGCTTGGGAAATCTCCGTTTAGTTCTATTATTTTTCAAGCTGTTTCCGCATCAACATTTCTAAGAGTGAAATTATTCCTGTTGGAGGGGTGGAGAATGTTGGGGATCTAGCTGCATTCTTTGGTTGTAAGTCTGCTGTTCTTCCTACTTCCTATCTTGGACTTCCTATTGGTGCACAGTCAAAGAGCAGAGCGTTATGGAATCCGATGGTAGAGCGGTTCGAGAAGAGATTGGCGGGGTGGAAGCGCCAACTTCTTTCCAAGGGGGGAGATTAGTTTTGATCAAGAACACTCTTGCTAATTTACCAACCTATTTCTTATCTCTTTTTGTGATTCCTGCCACAATTAGGCAGAGATTAGAAAAGTTGGAAAGAGATTTTTTGTGGGAGGGTCAATCAGACGTGCATAAGTTTCACTTAGTGAATTGGGATAAGGTGTGTTCGAGGGTTCAGGAGGGGGGTCTGAATATCAGAAAAATCAAATTATTTAACGAGGCTTTGTTGGGGAAATGGCTGTGGCGATATCTCACTGATAAGGAGGCTTTGTGGAGGGAAGTGGTGGTTTGCAAGTATGGGGAGGGGGGTCACTGTTGGTTTCCTAACGAGGTTAATTCGTCTTATGGGGTGGGAGTCTGGCGAGGCATAAGGAAGGGGTGGAATTCTTTTGCAAGATTCATTGCTTTTGAGATTGGTAATGGGGCCTCGGTGAGGTTTTGGGAGGATAGATGGTGTGGGGATATTCGTTTGAGGGAGGCGTTTCAGAATCTTTTTGAGCTTTCCACGGATAAGGATTGTAAAGTGAGTTCTGTATTATCTTGGGTGGAGGGTAAGCCTATCTGGAATCCTTTGTTCAGAAGGAATTTTCATGATTGGGAGTTAGAGTCAGTTGTGCAGCTTTTAAGGATGCTTCAAGAGCAGAAAACAGATAGGCCGACGGACAAGGTGGTTTGGAAAGGCTCAGGGGACTCTCTTTTCTCAGTTAGTTCGTATTATTTGAAGCTGCTCAATGGTGGCATAACTTCTTTTCCGTGGAGAGCAGTATGGAGAACCAAAGCCCCTAAGAGAGTGGCGTTTTTCATGTGGGAAGCGACTCATGAAGCTATCCTAACCGGGGACAATTTAAGGAAACGTAACATGGTTTTTGTTAATAGATGCTATATGTGTAAGGCTGGCGCGGAGAGTGTAAATCATTTACTTCTTCACTGCCATGTGGCTTTAGAGCTTTGGTATCATGTGCTGAGTATGTTTAATATGTCTTGAGTCATGCCAAGTTCGATCATAGACCATGTCAGAGGTTGGAATAGGGGTTATTTGAAGAAGAGGAATAGTTTATGGGGGACAGCTCTTTTGGGGGTGTGTTGGATTCTATGGAAGGAAAGGAATCATAGGGCTTTCGACAACGTGGAAATGTCAGTCCCGGAGCTGAAGAATTTGCTGATTCGTACTATTCAGTTTTGGAGTTCCGTGGATGATCACTCTCTTCCTAGATCATAGCTTTTGTAGATCATGTATATAGTACAGCTTTTGATTAATCTTTTGGTTGGTATACGGCTAGTGTACAAAGGACGCATCACCTCTTTTGATGCTTGATATTTAATATTTTATTTACTTATCAAAAAAAAAACAATGATGAAGAGAAAAGGAGAAAGAGGATCACCTTGGCGCAAACCCCTCGTACTCCCAAAAAATCCAGAAGGTTCCCCGTTAACTAAGATGGAATACCAAGCGGAGAATGGTCTCTTATTTTACTGGTAAGCACAGTCAGAAATCTGTAGTTTATGTTTCTTGTTCTGCTTTATATGCTTATCGTGGGCAGGAAGTGTGTTGTTGGACAGGAGTTTGTTGTGTTTGATGATGGAGTACTGCACTACACTCTAACAAGTTGGACCCACTGAGTGTGCAAGGTTAGGGGATAGAGCAGGACAATCCAATGCAGAGATAGAGCGCACAAAAGGTTATCAGGCTAAGTAGGGAGATCACCAGTTGAGATAGCATTCTGAAAGTGTGACTCTATATCAACCTCTATTTATAGTGGTTGGTGATATATCATTCATGTGCCTGGCTTTGTGCAAAGAGAAGCCAGTATTATCTGCTGTCCATGCCTTCTCATAGAGTTAGCTTTCTTTATTCTAACTGCTAAACCAAAGACTCTTGCAGATCCCTAGTCATGTCATGCTCAATCACGATGACACCCTTTTTAATGCAAGCTGTTAGCTTCTTTGAGTATTCTTGTCGTTTGGGCTATCAACACTATACACATAAGGCATTGTAGCCTATTGTGGAAGCATTTGGCTCTATCAATGTCCTAAGCGAGATTGCAGCGTTGCATTGCCCCCTTTGGCGATATTCATGAATTATCTTAGCCAAAACGAATGTCATGAATGATGTGCCCTTTCTGCATGAGTTTTTCATACTTGGGCTCATACACTACGCCTGATAGATAACTCACCACATATATTTTTTTCTCTCCTTCCTTACATCCTTTAAGTAAATAGTTTCCCTTTAGCTTTTTGAATGGGTTTCTAGATGTTTTTCAGCTCCAACTGGGGTTCTGCAATTCTCTTCAGATTTGTTATCTTCTGTTTGATGTTTTTTTTAACTAGTGTACGGAATAGAATTATAAATCAATCCTGACTAATTTTTCTGGAGTAGGCATCTAGTATTAGATGGTTCAAAGAACTCCATTCTGTATTAGTATCATAGTATGGTGAAATCTGGAACTCTTAGTTATTGCTGCTTTCATTTGTTAGGCAAGCTTCAGTGGCGTTGAATGTGTGGCAGCCGGAGGTTGTACGTGCTAGGCAAAAGCAGATTGTTCAAAATTCTTCTGTATCGGTTGGCACTCGAATTAATGCAGTTGAGATGGAGTTTAAACTTTGCAAGCAGCAAATTGCTGGGTTTGACAAGGCTCACGTACGTTTCAAATAAATAAAAGAAAAGAATTTTCAAGAGACACCATTCCTTGAGTTTAGCAGAACTAATTTCATAGATATTTGTGATGCTTGTGTATGTATCTTGGCAGAGAGATGAGAAAAAAAGGCTTGAAACAGCAAAGGAGCGGTTGGCCTCAATCAATTATCAACCCTTAAAAAGTTTCAAGCCTCCAAGCAGCAGTCTTGATGAATGCAGAATCAAGAGAAAGAAATTCAAAACATGCATCAGCTGTGAGGATTTAAATTTAATTCATTTTATTCTTACAACCAGATATTGCTGCATGTTTTCAGTTATTTAACTAGGGGTGCTTGATCTTATCTGTCTTCCGTGCCTTGCAAATATCTTCTGAACTTATCATTTACAAGTCCACTACCTTCCCGTAATGTGTTGAACCCTGAGACAGAGAAATAGCTCGGACATCAGTAGTATTAGGTCTCTCACGGCGATGTGGGAAAATTGAAATTGTGAGTACAGTGTTGGTGGTGACAGGTAGGCGAGGGTCTCAATTGTTGGGAGTACAAGTGAGGGTGGTTTAGAAGGAGTTTGGAATTGTTTTGGCGGACTGAGAGAAGTTGTGGATGGAGTGATGGTGATAAAAGGGCATTGAGAAGTCATGGATGGAGTTGGACAAACAAGATAGAGAACAGGTTTGGGTGATAGGCTTAGGACCACTTCAAAACCAGGAAGAAATCTCTGGCTGTAGGAGCAAAATAATGATGGAAACAAAAGGGCATAAGCATCGTTTTGTTACATCTTTAGCCCCTTTGATAGTTGAAGGCGGCACATTGCTTTCATTGATAGTTGACAGGGGCAGTTCAAAGTAAGGAATAGTTGAGGGTAATTGATGTACTAAAAATAAATTTAAGTACAATCAATCAGAAAGTTTCCCCCAAAGTACCACAACGCCACCACTGTTATACACCCAGTTAAAACCAACAAAAACTGAAACCTGGTCACGAACTTCCAACGTATTTAAGGATGCTATGTGGATTTGGCCTGTGCCGTTTTGGCATGGCGATTATGGTCAAAGGTACTAAAATGGTGGGGGTTCAACTGGGCAGTACCAGAGAATTTCTCAGACTTAATTTACTCAGTGGTCAGGTTGTGTGAAGGAGAAACAAAGGCTCAAGTGGTGAATTTTATGTCTTGCAGCTGTAGGTTGGAGCTTTTGCAAGCCTGAAGGAATGAATTTTTCTCTACAAAATCAGAATGGTCTTTGGATAAAATGTTTGACTTGGTGATGATTAGCTCATATCAGTGTCTAAAGGCTTCAGATGTGAATAAGTAGTTTCTTTTAATGAATTATGAGTGATCCTTTGATAATACAGCCTTCCAATGATAAGCAGGTTGTAAAGAATGTGTTGAAGCGGCTAAAAGGAGGCTCTTCCTGTTTGCTGCCTGGGATCAAATTTAATGCACACGAGGTCTTTATGCCCGTGTCTATGGCACATTATCAGTATGAGACCGGATCAATTTATGCTCAAGGTTTGCAGAGTAACGTTTAGAATATTAATTGTAAGGTGCGAGTGTGTAATTTGGAGAGAAAAAAGAGGGATAACTACATTCACGCATGTGGATGTGAAAGTTAATTCTAACTGTTAAAAGTTCTAAAAGTTAGAAGATAATTAAATATGAGCGAGTAGTTAGCTTTAATCAGTTGCGCGTATGTGAATAAGTAGTTTCTTTTAATGAGTGTTGAGTGATCCTTTGATAGTATACCTTCCAATGATATGCAGGCTGTAAAGAATGGGTTTGAGCGGCTAAAAGAATGGAAGCTCTTCCTGTTTGCTGCCTGGGATAAAATTTAATAGGCGAGGTCTTTGTGCCCTTACCTATGGCACATTGTTAGTATGGGACCAGAACAATGTATCAATGTATGCTTAAGGTTTGGTAGGAGGTTTTGTGGGGGGATACGGCCCAGAATATTAATTGTAAGGGATTACTCTGCAATGGGAAGAGAAAAAAGAGGGATAACTACCTTCACTCATAGATGTGAGAGTTAATCTTAACCGTTAAATTTTTTAAAAGTTTAGAAGATAATTAAATCTGAGCAAGTAGTTAGCTTTAGTTAGTTGTGTGTGTGCGAAGTGCGATGCGAGCTGTATTGTAATATAGATGGTTTAGGGAGAGCAAAACCTAGGCCAGGTGGAATTGGAGTGTTCTACAGATGTTGATGGGAGAGTACATGCAATCTACAATCTTCGCAGGTCCATCTGCAGTTGTGGTATCGGATGAAAGAAGCATGACTGTTTCCTTACTTCACTGACAAAGATGCCGTGCAAAGAAGGACCATGCAATACTTTTTTTCGGCATTCAAACATTATCTATGCAATATGAGGAAGGCCGCTGGTCTTGAAAAAGAATAGAGACGAGGCCTTTGGAGCGGTTTTCATCAAATCCATGAGGCCATTTTCCATTTTCTTGCCTATTCCATTGATTGACACAGGAGGAGGAAACCCTTCTTTGCTTGCAAGGTTTACGAGTTCTCAGGGCCTATAAGTAGGTATGATTGATTCAAATGTGACAGAATTTCTGGCTGAAAAGATGGCCTTGGAGGTATTGATTAAAGCTTGGTGTAAGGGGAAAATGAATACAGTGGAATCTGATTCCTCAGTAGCCTTGTCTTGCGCAATGATTAAGAATGATAGTCGGTGAAGATTGTAGGGAAGACACTAATGAAACTGATGCTTTTGTTGTGCAAATTGGAAGTACACCTTAAGGACAAACTGTATGAGCAACTCTTCTGGTGCTTTTTAGAGCTTTGCTGCTCTTTATCTTTCTTCTTGTTGTGTGCTCTTTTAGTGTATCTTGTTAGTTTCTGTTTCTTTTCTATATTTTTATGTATTTTGAATAGGATATCATGTCATTTTTGGGTGATGAGATAAACAGTTAGTAGGCTTGGTGTATGGGGGAATTATGAGGTGGCAGATTCATTTACATAAGGAGGTTGAGTGTATAATGTCGTGTTGTTGATGAAACAAATGCTGGGGGATGCGTTTGAAGTTTGTAAGAACATATCATAACTGGACTAGGTTATGAGGTTCACAGAGAGGTGTCTCATATGCTACAATTTTAACATAGGGAAAAAGGTGTTTTGGGCCACCCTACTTTTCCAAAATATTCATATAGGCCACCCTACTTGTAAATTATTCAGTTAGGCTACCGAACTATGATTCCGTCAACAAATTGCCCCATTTTTGAGATTCCGTTAATTTTTGCTGTTAAGTGGGTTTGAAATATCCATTTTACCCTTTTGGTAAACTAATTGGTGTGAACAACTATGACTAAAATGATCTTTCGGGCCACCCTACTCTTTCATAATATTTTTTATGACAAATATTAAGAAAACAAGTGGTAAAATTATCAAATACAAATCATGCACGTTATTTATTTATAAATAAAGTAGATATTGTTCAATTTGAATATTTTGAAAAAGTAGGGTGGCCCGAAAGATCATTTTTGTCATAGTTATTCACACCAATTAATTCACCAAAAGGGTAAAATGGGTATTTAACTACTTAACAACAATAATTAGCGGAAGCTAAAAAATGGGGCAATTTGTTAACGGAATCATAGTTCGATGGCCTAGCTGAATAATATATTTTTTATAGGTAAAGTATAAGGATAATATAAATAAACCTCATATGAGGTGACGCGTCCTTGTACACAGGAAGTATACAAGATCGAACGAAATCTAAACAAAAGTCCTATCCATACTATGTACTAAAGGATCCCCAGAGTTAGAGTTAGCTACGGAGCACCAAAAACACAAAGACTGGAGAAAATTCTTCTTGATACCATCGATGTCTGATTTGGCATTCTCAAACACCCTCCTATAGTCCTATTCCTCTCTTTCCAAATGGTCCACCAAATCGCCGCAGGAGCAAAGTCCCAGAAGGCGTTCCTTCTTCTCCTTCTGAAAAGCGACCATCCTCGGAGCAGCTCAATAACAGATCTAGAGGAAAAACAAAGTCCATAACTCCCTCACAATGGGGCAGTGCAAAAGTAGGTGGTTCACATTCTCCTCCTCATTCTTACATATATAACACCGATTTACGATATACATGCCACGAGAACGCAAATTCTCCCCTATCAAGATAGCTCCCCTAGCTGCCTCCCAAACTAAAAAAGCCACCCTGCTAGGAATTTTATCTTTCCAGATTTCTTTCCAAGGGAATGAAGCTCTGCCACTATCATTCAGCTTTGAATAAAAGGACTTAACAGAGAAACCACTGTTCTTAGAGCCCTCCCGAATAACTTTATCTTCTCCCGAGCCTTACCTCTTTAACTGAATAATATACGAGTAGGGTGGCTTATATGAATATTTTGGAAAAGTAGGGTGGCCCAAAAGACCTTTTTTCCCTTTAAGATATCACACCAAAACATTACACCCATACTTATGTGGTGTGGCATAATTGCAAATATAGATTATAAATAATAAAACCTAGTATTTAAAAAAAAGAGAAGAAAAAAGAATGGCTTCCAAGGTTTTTTTTTTTCGGGATATCAAAGATAAGATGAGATAGAAAGGATGGACTAGAGGTCCATCAATAGAAAACCATAAGAAAACAATACAACAGGAAAAAGAAAAGGAAAACTCATGAAATCAAAACTCTCCAATCTTGCTGCATACTCGAAATAGGGATTTCTTTGAAAGAACCTCTAGCTGGCCGATAACGAGATTGAACTAAATTTGCTGGAAATGCACAAAGAATGTCCAAGAAACTACCTATTTAAACTTTGAAAGCATGAAAGACGAAAGTGATTGGTGTTTGTGTACTGTTTTGAGTGAGAAAGCCAGCGCTTTGCCTTAAACTCATCAAAGTGATACTGAAAGGTATGAAATAGGGTAAGGATTTCCAAGAAAAGGGAGGCTATAGATCTATGAACACGGTGTTGCCATTAATGGCTATGTCTGAACGTCTTAAAGAGTGTTTAGGTATTGGAGGAACTCAAAATAGCTGGAGGTTTGTCACATTCCAGAAATATTGCAGCAGACCTCGAGGCTCCAGTGGAGTCCTGTCTAGGTCCCTGGGAAAGGTTCTTGAGTTCTAGCCAAGAAAAATGAAGAACACCCATGTCGGCCTGAACGGTTCTCTTAATATGGTTTTCCTAAATTTAGTTTGAAACTCTGAATCTGAAAAAGAAATGACTTAGGATCAATAGATTTTAAGTTAAGAAATGGTTCCTTAACCTCCTGGGATGAAATGGAGCATTCAGTTGGATTCCCTTTCCGGAGATTCAATGTGATTGGAATGTTTTGCTTCTCTAATTTTCTTTTGTATTTCTTCTGTTCTTTGTTTTCCTTTTGTTTTGTTTAGTTTTGATGAACTTTTCGTCCATCTGTTTTGTAATCTCTTCTTTTTAATCTAATCGACTCTTTTCTGATTTAGAAAAAAACCTGATCGATTCTCGGTCCAAGGTGTACACAGCACTCTAACCCGCATTTGCGCCTTAAGAGATAGGGTTGGAAATTGGGTGTACAACTATCACATGTCCCAATCTTTTTGGTTGATCTCTTTCTTTCATTGCTCAACTGGCTCATCATGTATCAACTATAATGGTGTGCTTGTGCTTGTGTTTGAGATTGAAGAGCGTAATTGACATGCATGAAGACCCATAGGTGGTCTCTTCTTTAATCTACTGCGCATTGCAATTTTCTTCTTTCGTGTCTCACCAAGCCATATTATCCCCATGCCGGCCCTCATCCTGAGGAATAAATGTGATATCCAGGTGACGAGAATGAATTTCATCTGAGCAACAGCATGTTGCTACCTGGACTGTGCCAGTAAGGTATTGTTGAGAGACATGCTTCAGCTGTGAAGGACCAAATAAGAATATTTTTTGGTGCTTTAGTTAATCGATAATTTCTAGAAGACATCTTGATGTGTGGGCCTATAGGATAGATCCCTTGAAGTTGGACTACCTGATTTTGATCATATTTATTGTTTTATTGACTTTGGGCATAGAACTTAGTTGGGTGTTTGATTCTAAATTCTGATAGGTCAAAAAAGGTACTCTGGTAGTATCTTGTGTTGAGGTTTGTTTGACCATCTTTCCTCTGTTTGACAATGGAAACCATGGCAAGGGAGATAATACTGTGTACCCGTCATGTCACCCAAAAAAGGATAAGTGGAACAAGACAAAAGGAAAGTAGGACTCCTTATATTGGACCCGAGGGAGGTTTAGGCAAACTAAAATGTCCTTCAAAAAAAATTTCATACATGTAATATGCATTTGTTTTTTGATCTCTTTCTTATCTTCTCTAAAACTTGCTGAATGTGTGTAACATTGCATGTAATACAACTTGTTTATCATTCTTCTTTAACTAATTTGTCCTCGTACTCATTGTTTCTGTGGTGTCTTTGAATGCAGGAAAGCGAACTTAATATTCTACTTTATTCTTTGTGGCTGGTTGTGTGTGTGAGAAACCTGTTTGGACAATGTTCAGGTACAAGATTGGAGTGTCAAAGGTTGGTTTTGTTAGAATATGTGGACTGATTGATTTGTTTGCCTGTTGATCAAGGAGGTTTATGCGTTTGTCAATTGCATGGCATTTTCTGCGGCTGCTGCTGCTGCAAGTATGTGCTGGTGTTTTGTACTACTGAAATTCTCTGATGGGAAATATGATACCAGTCAGAATTTGTAGAAAGGATCATTTCTTTGAGGTGGTCTTTTCCCTGAATTCTTTCCAGAAAAGGACTTTGCCAGTGAGAGAGGTTATTGAAGAGTATTTCTCGTGGTTGGTGGGACAATTGCTAGGTACCGAGGCTAGCACAGATCGGTTCATCTCTTTGAATCTTGGTTTTCATCTTGGAATAATGGTTCAGGTAATAAAACTGGCACTCGCTGCAGGTCTTTCAAAGGAATGTATGCCAGAAAAGCTAATAAATCTTTGGCAAGCTACTGATAGCATTCTGTAGAATTCCAGCGCTGCTGTTTTATTCTCGTGGTCTGGTGTATGCTTGAGTTTGACAGCCACATGAAGTCAGAATGATTTACTTGTATTCCAAGAATGATGTACGTGGCGGACATTTTTGTTTCTTCAGTTCAACTTGTCAATTTTGCTCCGCCACAACCACTGTAAGTGCCACCGTATCAACTGAAAAAGTGAAGTCGAGCTGAGCTGAGCTTCCTTTACTGTAGTGTATCTGTATCAAAGTTAAACATCAACATATTATGTTTAACATCTTTATAACATTTCAAGTTTATCTTCCACATTTGACATTAACATATTGTTATATTTAAGTATTTTTGTAATTATGATCAATTATAATGCTAGTTATATATTTCCTAATAATTACACTTTTCAAAAATACACTCTTTAACTGGAATAATTTACGGAACGCGAACTAAATAACAAACGGAATAACCAAACAAATTACATCAATGCTAGTAACAAAATCTTGAAAGTCAACCACACAGTCCAAAGTCAAAGTCTAAAGAGGCCACTAAGGTGTCGTTTGGTAGTCAGGATTAAGATCAGATATGATTAATAAGACAACTTGTCTGATGTTTGGTACGGAATAGGTGGTCGGGACTAATAGCATAAGTTATCCGGATAAAGTAATTATCCCTCACTATTAATACCAAGCGGAAGGGTAGTATTATTAGTGCCCTCAGTAAAAAAAATTGGGATTAACATTTGTAATCTCAAAACTACCCCCAATATACAAGTGATGATTAATAGCGAGGTCACTAATAATACTGGGATTAGTAATACTGCTTATCCTTATCCGACTACCAAACAAGCCCTAAGACCATTAACAACGGAGGAGCTGGTGGGTTGCTTAATCAGATTCTTCCGGATTCTATCAAATAACAAAGCATTCTCAAAAATGCTTAATAAGCATAAAGTAGATTTGGGAGTAAAAGAAGCTCTCGAGCTTACCAAAAAAAAAACCTCCAAACACGACATCGTTTCAACCAAACAAAGCCAAAAACGCTGTGACAGCCTTCTGCTGTCAACAGTCACCAAACTGCTCCTGTCACTTTCTATGCAAAATCCAAAATTTATTTTTCTCCCCTTGCTGTTTTTGACACATTTTAAGCCATAAAAATGTTTTTTTAATTTTTTTTGAATTAAAGATCACATTTTTATCTTTAAATAGAGACTTGGTTTGTTTCATTTGGATATCAAAATAAATTTATATGATTTTTTGAAGTTTCTAGCTATTTTATTTGTTAATATAAACAAAATATTAAATTTATGAAGATAAAGATGGTGATGTATATAAAAGTGTTGGAATTTGTGCATTGTTGAAAGAGTATTTTTGTTTGGGAGCTAAAGTGGGGAGTTTAATGGTATTTTTGTAATAAAAATGAAAAACATGAAGTTTAAGCTCCCCAAATGGGGAGCTTTGTTGTACATGCTCTAAGATGGATCCATCAATCAACCCAAAGTCAATGCCCACAATAAAATGAAACAAATGTCCGAGCAGTTTAACATCAAAATGAGTAGGTCTTCTATAAGATCGTCTTATATATTTTAATTCGTAAAAAAAAAAAACCTAACTCTCTTATAACTTATTCCGCTAACACATAATGGATCAGATAAAGAAGATTTGTCTTATAAAAAATATCCGTAAGATCGTCTTATCCAAATTTTTACTTACCGAATTTGAGTGGAGGGAAACTAGAAAGGGAATCCATATTAACTCGCATGGTGTGTGTGTGTGTTGGGAGGGTGGGGTTTCGTTGTCACTTGTGTGTGGTGGGGGACTGTTGGAAGACAAACGAAACTCACCTCCAATGCCTTAGGTGAAGACAGACCCACCCCAAAAGGAGACCCGTTGGATTCGAATACGGAGGCGAGAAGCAAGGATGACACGCTTTAGAGGAAATCAACTTGTCGGAGACAAAATCAGACAAAATCCAGTAACCAAATCATGTCATTAACATAAGAGTAAGTTTTCTGAAAGATCATCTTACGAATCTTAATTCGTAAAACGGAACCCCGCTATATCACAATTAAATCCATCAGCAGATGATGAATCAGGTCAAAACGTTTTATATAAAATATCTGTAATATTATCTTTCATAAGTTTTTGTCTTAACATAATAATACCCAATCGAAATGAAACAAGTCAACGGTGGGTTGGGTCAAAACGTTTTATATAGAGATAATTGCAAAAAAATCCTGACCTATTTTGTGTTTTGCAAAATTAACTTCGTGTTTTGATTTTCGCCAAATTGAACCTCCACCTATTTTTTTTTGCAATTCAAACCTTCCGTTAAAGCGGAGTTAATTTTTTTAACGTGATGATGAGTTGGCTGCCCAGTTGGCAGCTGACGTGACACAACACCTTCCAACTGATATTTCCCGCGTTTTTTCATTGCAAATTAAACTCTGTACATTTGTTTGTATTGCAAAAACAACCTTGGTCAAACCATAGTTTATTTCCCGCCGTTTTTTGATTGCAAAATAAACCCTGTACATTTGTTTGTATTGCAAAACCAACCTTGGTCAAAACCGTAGTTTATTTCCCGCCATTTCGATTGCAAAATAAACCCTGTACATTTGTTTGTTTTTGCAAGATGAACCTTGGTCAAATTACTTGTTAATTCCCGCATTTTTTATTGCAAAGTAAACCTTGTATAATTTTTTTTTGCAACATAAACCTTGCCAAAAACCAGATTTTGGCTATATATATACTCATTTCATCCTAAAAAAAATTCATCTCATTCTCTAACTAACAATCCATTTCATTAATTATATTTTTTATTTCACGATGAACACAGTTCGCTGCCATTGTGGAAGGATGGCTGTCATACGAACATCATGGACAGATCAAAATCCAGGAAGGAGGTTCTTGGGTTGTGAAAAATATGGGGTAAGTTATTGATTTTTTAAAATTTTAATTTTCTAAAAAATTATTATTTTTATTTACTTGTTTTATTTTTTCTGTTCTTGTAGCTAGAAAGTGGATGTCGATTTTTCCTCTGCTTTGATCCTCCTCTAAAGGCAGTTGAAGTGGAAACTAAAAAAAGCAACAAATGCCTTTGGTTTTGTTTTGTGTTATCATTCGTGTTCAACATCATCTTCATTTTAATCATAATCGGGCATGATTAAGCTTTCGGAGTATGGAAGTATTAAGAAATGGTTGGGGTTAATTTTGTGGTATTGTATATTTTTTGTTGGATGTGTTAAAATGGAAACTTATTAAACCCCTAATGTATTCTCTTTATTTTGCCTATTGGAAATGAATGGAATGTTTTTGTTTTTTTTTTAATGTAAGAAATCTTGATGCATATGTATATCATCAACAAACTGTTGCAACAAACACCAAATTATTTATATTATACGAAGACAATAAAACACAAGCACAATTCCATGTATTATACACAGACTTCACTACAAAACACAAAAAAATTTCCAGTAGCAGTCACTCATGTATTCCATGTACTATGTTCAAAAAGGCCCTGTATTCCATGCACTATGTCCAAAAAGTAATACCCTGATCATGCATATGTATATCATCAACAAACTGCTGCAACAAACACCTAATTATTTATATTATACAAAGACAATGAAACACAAACACAATTCCATGTATTATACCCAGACTTCACTACAAAACACAAAAAATCCCCAAGAGCGCTTGATCACTCATGTATTCCATGTACTATGTTCAAAAAGGCTCAGATTCCATGCACTATGTCCAAAAAGTAATACCCTGATCACTGCAAAACACAGAAAATGCAATAAAATAAGTCAGATGAGATTATACAAATATACACCAACAACAAGCAATAATTAAAATAATAGACTAACCTAAAAGAGTCTACTCATCAAGGTCAATATGTTCTCCAGGCTTGAATCCAGATTTGGTTGAGAACCTGACATTAAGCAATCTGAAAGACCTCCTAGGGCTCTGTGTTGAAGTATCTGCAGCTTGTCTTGGAGTAGGTTTAGGTTGTGTAGAAGGTGGTGGTGGTGTTGAAAGAAGTTGGCTCATAGTAAATTCCTCAGGTTCTTGGTCTTGTTGTGGCTCATGCAGTACATTTTCTTGGACATTTTCTTGTTGTGGCTCATGCAGTATATTTTCTTGGACATTTTCTTGTTGTGGCTCATGCAGTACATTTTCTTGGTCTTCCATTGGTTGATGATCAGTTTGGGATTGATTGGCTTCC
Source organism: Codonopsis lanceolata (assembly GCA_013146195.2). NCBI lineage: Eukaryota > Viridiplantae > Streptophyta > Magnoliopsida > Asterales > Campanulaceae > Codonopsis > Codonopsis lanceolata. The sequence goes on from CM028380.1 coordinate 28,604,149, forward strand.
TTACTTGGACATTTTCTTTTGTTATGCCCAATTTCCTTACAAATGGAGCATTTCACAGTATTTTTGACATTGCTCTCAAGTTGACCAGGTTTACTTGGACACTTTCTTGCACTATGTCCAAGTAACTGACAATAAGAACAAGTGACTGACCCACCCCCTCTACCTAGTTTCTGAATCCTAACATGTGTACTGTTATCTTGATTCTCATTAGGTTCTGTCCTCCTCGATTTTTTTGGCCTCCCAGCCTTTTTCTTCTTCCTAACTGGAGCAAGGATAGGTGGTAGCCCTGTATTTTTCCACATTTCAGATCCATGGATTGCATCCAGTGTATTGTTGTAAAGCTTGATGTACAATTCTCTCTTATACCAGTGTGACACAAAGTCCTCCACTTCCAAACCACTATAACACATGGCTGACATACTGTGACAGCCCGACCCGGACTCCAATGCGAGATCCCAAGGTCGTGCCGTCAAGACAAGCTAAAAGACGGACAAGCACCCGCTAAGCGTAATGGTGCGAGTCGAGAGTTGAACCAACAAACTCTAAACAGGAATGTAAAGCCATAACGGCAAAACCGAATAACCAAAAAGTAAAATCTGCGGAAGCAAATCATAAGTGGAACCCAAACTTATAATTATAAACTAAGGAATACAAGGCTGAGAGATGACTATCTCTCGACAAATCTACGACTCGCGTGACGCAACATTGCGCACGTACAACAAACCATCGGCAACTTAAGGCCGGCGAATCAACGGAATACCAACCTGATAAACAACCACTCAACGGCTACAACAAGTCGGAGGGACAAATCAACTAAACGCATAAGATATTAAATACTAACAACTAAACCAATGTCTCTCGACTAAAGTTGTCGGAGACAGGAATAACAATAACATAATACTAGAACTTGCGAGCTAAAACCTTGCTCGGAAAGACAACAGAATAACCCCTAAATAAATACAATAGCTCAACCAAACAAGTCGGCTCCCAAAATAATACGATAAAATACTAACATAACTACCCAAGTAAAGTTTACATAACTTTACGTCCGTATCTCACAAGATGATAAATACAATAATAATAATAATAACAACTCCAAGCTATTGTCCGGAAGTCCACCTGCTAACCAACAAGCACCCGAAGCTGCAACGCGCACTAACGAGCTTACTGCAAAAACTAAGGAAAACAAACACACGAAATGAGTCATAATGACCCAGTAAGTTACTAAATGCAATTGTATGGCATAGCATGGCGTGGCATGGCATAATGCACAAGCATGTACAAAATCAAGGCATCTTAATAGTATACCATCAATAAATCATGTACAACCAGAATATGAGCCTAGTCCTTAATAATAAAACCATGGGTCCAACCCTCAAATGATCACAACATGGGTCCAACCCTCAATGATCACAAATTTGCACTTAGCACGTTATTCACATAAGTGCGAGTATTAAACATCACGATAGGATATGTTATGGGCCCGGCCGCTACGTAGCTCCTGCAAGAAAAACACTGTTATACGGGTTTGTGACTACGATGCTCGTGTCTTCGCATCGATATACCGAACTCCGCCGGCTGATAGCAGCCTGTGTCGCACGTATTGTTACGGCAAAGGGGCTACTTCCCCATTGCGGCCTACAATGGAGGGTGTGTGAGGTCTGTACGGCGATCCATAGCGAATACGAATCGGCGATTCGTATAGGCGATGTATCGTCCCACCCCGACATAAAAATCAAACCAAATAGTGCCACCGGACTTAATGCAATGCACAAGTAGATGTTTACTCGTAAAGACCAAATAAGGATCAGATTCGACAAGAGCGAACCCGTCCGACCAAATGCTCAAGTATGTATTTACTCAATATAAACAAATAAGGAATGAATTCGACAAGAGCGAACTCATTCGACCAAATAGGTTATTATTCTCTACCATAAATCAAGTCAAGGCAAATACATTGCTCACAGCCAATTAATCTTAAAAGATCTCAAGTCACCAAATAAATCATGAATAGTATAAACCCACCGAGAATCATATTATGAGGTCTATAAGGGACCTCTACTTGAAATCAAACCAAAGACTACACCGTAGTCATAACCCACAAATACGTTCATGCACAACCGATCATTTCCCAAAAGTGAGAACGCACTCAATAATTATTTTCAACCATACTCGAGACCATAGGTTGGTCTTTAATGTACCGTGCTCTCCCGAGCACGCTTCCAAATAAATCCCCTAATAAATCTCTATAACGTAGGTGTCTCAATTGGACACAAATCGAGATGCTCGGGTGCTCACCATCATAACCAACCAAAACCCGAACATCGTAGGACTTCATCCCAACGGTTATTAGTATGTTATTGAACTTGTAACGACTCCGTTGAGTCTTACTATTAAGTTTCATTATTTACACATTCCATAAATCCCAACATTATCATCCTCTTCAATTTATGACGAATTCCAAAATAATTCGGGCTTGATTCCCAAGCCCCAAAATTCATAAAATCCTTAACAAAGGGATAACCAATTTCTCCCAACACACAACATTATCCAAATCATCCTACACATTAATACCCACTTTAATTAACAACAATTCCTCCAATAATTCGGGCTTGATTATCAAGCCCTAAAATTCATGAAACTCAACATAATCATATACCCATCTTATAATTCACGTAATCTCAATTAAATGGTCATACTCATATTATCTAGTGAGATCACACATCCAAATCCCCAAACTTAGGTATACTTTCATAATAAACCCAAATGAGATGTAAACATGATTTCTAGCATGCTCACAATCCTAGAAACATAAGATGAAGAGTAACAATATACTTCAATAATCATAGAAGTCATCCTACATATGCTCTTAACAAGTTCACATGCTCAAATCACAAGTTAAAAATCACACAAAGCAAGTATGTGTACTCATTGACCTCAAATAGCATAGAGTTTGTTTTCCTTAGGATCAATGAGTACAAAATCAAAGGGAGAAGAGGTAACTTACTAGTATTTTACACCCAAGAAAGCAAATGAGAAAACTAATCGGTTGGAAATGCTCCTCTCAACAAGCTCTTCAACCCTATGGCTTGGCTTCAACAATGGAGGAAGGGAGCTATGGAAACCAAGAAGAAACCTTCAAGGACTCAAGGAGGAACCATGGAGGAGGCTAATCCCGTTTTTGGAGAAGGGAGGAGAGAAATGAGAGTCAAACTCTCAGATTGTGGCTTAAAAGGGGTTAAAAACTGAGTGGGACAAGTGTCACCACATTGTGGTCACTTAAAATATGATTTTTGGCTTAATTCATCCAGTCAATCACTCACTAATCCACCCATAAAACTTGTTAGAGATGTTAGGGTATAAGTAAGGAGGGTTAGGGAGGTTTAAGTGAGGTTTAGAAAAGGTTTGGATAGGGGTTTGGGTATAAAAATCGTTCAGCAGCAAAACAGGGGAAAAATCCCGTAGATGGTCTCTGATGTTGAGGCGGGCGCCTCACCAAATCCCAGGCGGGCGCCTCAGATGCTGGGGCTTGGACTGATTTTGAATTGCTCTCAGCTTTTGAGGCGGGATAGTGGTCAAAATTCGATGCGAGCGCCTCATTAAGCCCTTGAACTTGGTCTAAACATGTCCTAAATGGTCCCAAACTTATGGGCAACCATTATAAGGTCTAACCCAACTCAAAACAAGTCGGAAACACACCCGAACAACTCCCGAAACAACTCGGAGCGAAACCGGGAAGGGGTGCAACAACGTGCAACCGGAACGACGAATGAACTCGCAATCGAACGAGCATTGAAAGGAGACTTTTAAGGCAAGTCTAAGGGCTAATGAAGAAGCTTAAATACTTCTAGAAAGTTGAATAACAACTAGGGAAATAAGAATCCCAAAGGAGAGACGATTACACGACTCAATCCCCGAACTACGCGATAGAGACGAACGCTATCTCCAAAGCTTCCAAATCATCGATAGACTTAAGGAACACCTCCAACTTGAAGTCTAATACATCTAAACATGTTAATAAACCATCATATAGAGGTCTAGGACCAAACCGAGGTCACGAACACAAAACGCAAGCAAATCCCTCAATCGCGTCGCATTCCGACTATCGTCGAGTCACGACTTGTGACTTTAGCAAGTCAATAACTATATGGAGTCTCTTAATAACGTTTTGGTCTTAATGTGGTCTCTCATACACATCTAGACCCTCTCGCAAACCAATCATACAGTCAACAAAGGAAGAAATGCAAGTATAGCACGCAAACCGAGCTAACGAATGAGCGGGGTGTGAGATCCCACCTTCTACAAGAACATGTCTTCTTTTCCATGTCAACTATGAACTGTGTTCCCCTACTTAAAACCTCAAACTTTGAGTTTCCTGTCCAGGTAGGTACACAATGTGTGGACTCTATCTTGGTTTTCTCTACAATGACATGAATCTTAGGACATAACAAGCTTGTTTTTTTCTTCATCTTATCTCTCAACACATGTGTTCTTCTCATCAGTATTGCCCTAATGTTCTCCAACATGGTGATTATAGGCTTATCCCTAGCTTCTAGGATTGCTGCATTAAAACTCTCACATAAATTATTTAGCAGAATATCACATTCTGGCCATGTGCTAAAGTGTGACCTAGACCACTGTTGAGGTGGCTTTGCATTAAGCCACTTGAATGCTTCTACATCTGTATCCTTTAAATTCTCCATACATTTCTCAAAAAAAGCAGGATTTGAAGCCCTTGCACGCCCCACGCCTATCTTTCAATACAAGACCTTTGTGTATAAGCTTGAAGTTGTTATACAAATGCCCTAACACAAAACCTATGCTCTGAGTTTGGACACAAGAGTTCAAGTGCAGGAACCAATCCCTATAATTAAACATTTAAACAATTAAACAATTAAGAGTTTAACATGATTCTTAAATTAAACAATACAAGCAGGTTGTAATATATTATAAACAAAGGTAAAAGGTAAAAAGTTCAAGGGTAATGTACCTTCTGTTTATCTGACATAAAAATCCAATGGTAGGAGTTGACCATTTTGATATCCTTCTTCAAAAAATCAATAAACCAGAACCAGGACTGCTTGTTTTCACTTTCCACAACATCATACACAAATGGATAAGTACAATTATTTCCATCTATGCCCACAGCAGTCAGTAATATCCCTCCCCCAGGACCTTTCAAATGGCAGCCATCCAGCCCAATTATTGGTCTACACCCTTCTAAAAACCCTTTCTTTAATGGTCCAAGGCAGATGTACAGTCTCTGAAATCTATTAAGCTCATCTGTCATCAACTCCACAGTTGAACCAGGGCTAGCCCTCCTTAATTCCTCACAATAATCATTCAACCTGTTATACTGCTCCACCTCTGTACCCTGTATCAGCTTTAATGTCATTTGCTTAGCCCTGAAACACTTATGTATTGACACTTTTGCTTGGTGCTCAGCCAAAACATCAGCTTGCAATGTGTGTAATGGCATATGAGTATTGGACCTAAATTTCTCCAAATATTTCTTAGCAATCCACTTTGCTCTGACATTTGTATTATAGAAAGTCCTATAACATTTGTGGACTGGATTGTATGTCCTCACTTGAAACTGATTCTTGCCTTGAACCTTGGATATATAAACCATCCAATCACATCCATCCTTACACACTACCCTCACCCTATTCTTCTCACTTTTGGCATATCTTATGAGTTTCCCCCACTTAACAGAATGTTGTGTAACAACATCCTTAAACTCTGCAATACTACTAAATGTCATCCCAATTTTAAACCTAGGGTCTTCCATATCAGCATCTTTGTTGAATTCAGTAAATGTTACAACTTTTCCCCCTGTTTCTTCATCACTTTCACCATCTAAACTAGCCAAATCATCATCACTTGCAGGAAACTTATCATTAAAATTCTCAATTCCTTCCACATCAATGGAACAGTCAATCACCCCTTTTCCTTTGTCATTTTTTTTGTTATTTACACCACCCCATTCAGCATTCTTATCAATATTTGCATCAAACAAACCATCATCACCCAGATCATAATCACTGTCATAAAAATTATCATCCTTATCAAATGACTCATCACTATCATCATCATTATCCCCTGTATTTACCTCCCTTGTATTGACATCCCCTGTATTGACTTGGCCCCCAACTACCTCATTTTGTAATCCTAAATCAACATCTATATCAAGTCCTAAATCAAAATCCTCCTCAATCTCTGATATTTCAATATTTTTACTATTAGCCTTGATGAAGTAAAAAGACAATAATTTGTTCACAGAGACTAAACCCATCAACTCCTTATCATCCTTTATCTGCACAAATTCATCCCTATTATGGACAGCTTTGTAGTAAAAATTTATGGACCTTGGATCATAGCCTAAAGTTTCAACCATATCTTTCATCTCAATCAATGACCATTCATCTATATCACAATTATCAAAAAAAATTCACATTTCCCCCAACATATTTGCCCCACTCAAATTGACCACCATGATGCACTTTAACGGTAAAAAAAGGGCCATCAACATCTGAAAAAGTTCAATATGACAAAAATAAATTATTTCTCCAAGTGGAGTGAACCACAAAGCACATGATAACAAAACACACACATATCGAGAGAGAGAGAGAGAGAGAGAGAGAGAGAGAGAGTATGTCTAATTTTTAACACATCCCTAACAAAGCTGACAACTTAACATTCTGTAATGCAACATTCTATATCAAGTATAGGTGATTAATAAACCATTAAGCAGAACATAGGTTAACGACACTAACCAACAAAAATAACAGTATGTTAATTACAAAAATGAATAGCAACTCGACTATCAAAAGAAATTACTTTAAGTGTGCCTACAGTACATACCAATATAAAAGAGGACACAAAGCGCACACAAAATAAAAAAATCATGATTCATATTTGGGAAATTGAATACCAAAGCACAAACGAAATAAAAAATTATAGGGTTAGTTTACTTACCATAATTAGGGGCTCCATGATCATTCAACAACCTTAGAGACCGCATTGCACTCACTATTATTCTCGATTCACTATAATCTCCAAGTCTGAATGAAGAATTTGGTCTTGATGAAAAAACCCTACAAATCGCCTCCTTCTCTCTCCCAAGAAATCGCCAACTGATTCAATTAGAGGTTAGGAATTAATTTTATTTGATCACGTGAAACTCACGTGTGTAAACTACGGTTTTGACCAAGGTTCATCTTGCAAAAACAAACAAATGTACAGGGTTTATTTTGCAATCGAAATGGCGGGAAATAAACTACGGTTTTGACCAAGGTTGGTTTTGCAATACAAACAAATGTACAGGGTTTATTTTGCAATCAAAAAACGGCGGGAAATAAACTACGGTTTGACCAAGGTTGTTTTTGCAATACAAACAAATGTACAGGGTTTAATTTGCAATGAAAAAACGCGGGAAATATCAGTTGGAAGGTGTTGTGTCACGTCAGCTGCCAACTGGGCAGCCAACTCATCATCACGTTAAAAAAATTAACTCCACTTTAACGGAAGGTTTGAATTGCAAAAAAAAAATAAAATAGGTGGAGGTTCAATTTGGCGAAAATCAAAACACGAGGTTAATTTTGCAAAATACAAAATAGGTCAGGGTTTTTTTTGCAATTATCTCTTTTATATACTATGTTTCTTGTTTAGCTTTAATGACTTTGTCAACAACATCTACAAAAAAAAAAGAAGGAGAAATTGTTAGGACATTTAGTTAGAATCTTTAATCTCGCTTATAAATAGGGCAAATTGTACAAGAAATATACTTTTAATTGTTGCAGGTTAAAAGATCAAACAACACATGCCACACAATGTTTATACTTCTTTCACCATAACAATAGCTCTATTTAACAAGTCAAACTTTTTATATTTGTAGCTTTATTTGTTTGTATTTTCTTTAAATTATATATATATATATATATATATATATATATATATATATATATATATATATATATATATTTGTAGCTTTATTTGTTTGTATTTTCTTTAAATATATATATATATATATATATATATATATATATATATATATATATATATATATATATATATGTATGTATGTATATATATGTATGTATATATATGTATGTATATTAGAAATGAAGCTACTTTGGGACATACAAAAAAAGAATACAAGACTAATTTTTCGATTTGAGTGTAATAAATTAAAATGTATGGCCATGGTTCCAAAAAAATATTTTCTTTGATTTGTCCCTGAAAAATAGTCTCATTTTTTAAAACAGATAGTATTTTAGCTAAGTATATAGAGTTACAATTTCAAAATAATAAAAGTTGTTTGTGATAGTATATATACTATTAGAGAATAATATTAGTTGTTATTTATTATCTTATTGTAATTATTATTGTTTAGTGGTAATTATCTTTTATAGTTCTTTCCTTAGTATAACTCATTCCTTGTAAAGGATTTCTGTACCCATATTTTTAGTGTAACCCTAATTGTACTTCTATATATAAATATGTGATTCAATCAATGGATATCAATTGTAAATTTCTACATGGTATAGAGCTTTGCTCCTAAACCTTCTCCTCCCTGCCGCCGCCAACCCTAATCTTCTTCCATGGCTGCTGACAACCACGCTGTCACCATTCAAAACCCCGACGACCCTACTCAAACCTTCCAACTCATAAACATTTCCCATCACAACATCACCAAACTCATATCCACCAACTACATAGCTTGGAAACTCCAAGTTGAGGCCACCTTCATTGGCTATGACCTCTACAAATTTGTAGATGAAACATACCGATGTCCGCCTCCCACCATCCTCTCGAAGGATGCCCAAACACCCAACCCCAAATATCAACCTTGGATCCGACAAGACAAGCTTCTGTTTGGAGCCCTAGTCGGCTTCCTCTCTGCTCCTCTTGTCCCTCTGATCCTGCAAGTCGCCATAACCCAAGCAGTGTGAGAAACTCTAGAAGACACATATACTCGTCCAACTCGCGAGTATATCAAGTAGATCAAGGACAACCTCAAGCGAGTTTCCAAAGGCACTCAGACGATCCCATAATACATGCAATCTGTCAAACGTCCACGAGGATATCATTGAGATCATCTTAGGAGGCTTAGACGATGACTATCACCACATTGTTGATGTGGTTAAAGGTCGAGACACTGCACCCGCGTCTTTCTCGCACCTTGCTTCGGCCAACTCAGCTACCCCGAGGACCAACAGCTCATCTGCTCTGCAAACATCCTCGCAAGCTCGGTAACTGCCCTCACAATATCGACAACCCTCCTCACTATTGCTCGCTGCCCCAACTTTACACTAGTCACCACCACGCCTTTGCCACTGCTCCAAACTCGGCCAATGGCTCCAAATGGTAACCACGGGCACATTTTGCGTTCACAAAGGACAACGGGACACATAGCTAGCTTCTCGACATTGATGCCTCTCACCATATCATTGACGACCTTAGCAATCTCTCTCTACACTCCACCTACAGGGGCACCGACGACATTATCATTGGTGATGGTACATGGTTAAATATCTCCAAAAATGGTTTCTCCCCTCTTAACACACCATCATACACATTTGTCTTACATAATGTTCTTTTTGTGCCTGACATGAAACGAAACCTCATCTCCATATCTCAATTTTGCATCTCCAATAAAATATCTATTGAGTTCTTATCATCTTCTTTTCATGTGAAGGATCTACTGACAAGGAGCATACTGCTGATCGGGCAATCTAAACATGATGTGTATGAATGGCCGACCACAGCCCTCTCTCCTCGCCCATCTGCCTGTATAGGTTCTAAAATCTCTCACCAAGACTAACATCATCGGCTTGGTCATCCATTTAAACCCGTCCAATGTCACACTATCTAGTTTTGGTTTAGCATTAGACATTACTCACATTACACAAACGCATTGTAATGATTGTTTAGGCAATATAGAGTCATAAAATTCCTTTCTCTCAATCTACTATTGTGTCTACCTCACCACTTCAAATTATTTACTCTCATGTATGGACCTCCTCCCTTCATTCTATTGATGGGTTTAAGTATTATGTGATCTTTGATCACTTCACACATTACATATGTCTCTACCCACTCAAACACAAGTCTGAGGTAGCCATTATCTTTCCCCGTTTTAAAGCCTTGGTTGAAAACTAGTTCAAAACGACCATTGTCACTCTTACTCAGACAATGGTGGGGAGTACACTGGGCTTGCCCGTGATACTGGCTCAGCCGCTTACCTGTCTACTAACGGCATTTCCCATCTCACCTTGCCACCCTACACTCTGGAACACAATGAGTTCTCAGAACGTCGCCACCGTCACATTATTGAGACTAGTCTCTCCGTCCTCTCTAAAGCATTTCTTTCGCTGCACTTCTGGTTGTTCATTTTTCAAACAGCGACCTACCTCATAAATTGGCTACCCACACCAACTCTAAAATAGATCTCACCCTATCAGAAACAGTTTGGGTCTCCTCCCAACTACTCCAAACTTCGTGCCTTTGGTTGCCTTTGCTACCCTCGGCTCTGCCCATACTGTAAGTCCAGATGGCAATAGTTAAGGCTAGAGGGGGGGGGGTGAATAGCCTTTAAAAACTTTTGGGAATAGATTTGTAAAGCTTAAAAATTGGCAGCGGAAAACTTGATTTTGTCAGTCAGCTGAGGTGTTGGTCAGCTGGCTGACACTTTGAAAATCCTTAAGCTGATGAGTGTTGGTCAGCTGGCTGACACAACTATTTTGCAAAAGAAATTTTCTTCAAAAACTAATCACTGAATATGAGAAGAAGTTGAAGTACAAACTAACTGAACAATTAAGCAAATGATTGTTGTTAACTGACTGACACTTAATTAGTTGAAAAACTTCTTAAGTGTTGAGTCAGTTTGCAAAAGTATAAGAGACAGCTGACAAGTCAGTTGAACTGGTTCACAGATAAACTGCTACGTCCACTACCAAGTTGGTCAGACTTGGATTTTTGAAGTGCACTAATTTTATTAAAAATCTATTTGATCTCTAATGGATCAGTGTACAACAAAAGACCGGTGTTTGGGGAGAATGATTGAGAAACAATCAAACTCGTGAGACAAACTGATTGATATCTAAATATTTTGAAATGAAGCTCTCAGTGTTTGCCTAAACAATAACTAGAGGGAAATATTCAATGAGAAATATCTAGCTAAAGTTTTCTTATGAGGACAACGTCAGAGAGATTGAGAGTATATGGATTCTTGACTTGTGTAAAAATTGTTGTCTTCAATAATGCTTCCAGTGGGTATTTATAGATAGTCTTCAAAAGCAACCCGTTAGGAACACATTTAAATTTGAAAATGTGTTATGGCAGAGGCAGGATCTAAAAGGATCCTGGGAAATATATTCTAGCAGCATATCTACCACAAACACAAAATAGGAAAGTGTCAGTACAAGTGTATGATTTATCAAATAAAGAAAGGTAAACTGACACTGAACATATTAAGGTCAGCTAGAATGAGTGGCTGACAAAAATAATTTCGGCTGACCACAGATAGCTTAAATTTCTTGGCTGACAACCAAGTGGAATGATTTTAAGCAAATCTAATTATGCAAGATTCAACACATACTCCGCCCACAAACTTGCTGCTCGCTCCACTCAATATGTCTTCCTCGGTTACTCACTCACTCAGAGTGCCTATCTCTGTTATGATCTGAGCACCACTAAGATGTTCATCTCGCGTCATGTTCGGTTTGTTGAGTCTACTTTTCCCATGGCCAAAATTGACACCCACCTTGCTTGCCCTACTGATTCCACACGAGCTACCTGGTCACCCCCTCATGGACTGCTCCCGGTTTCATACACACCGACCACTGCCCTCTCCAATGGCTCCACGCTAGTTTCTCCTCGCACTAATCAGAACATGGTTGATCTCAGCTCCCCCATACACCGGCCTTACCCAGCAAGTACATTGCCCGTTCTCAGTAAAATGCCCGCTACCAGTCCGGTGCATACTTCTCAACCCTCCTCGGCACCTAGCACCCTGCCCTAGGACAGCTCTATATTCGCTGCTAGCTCATCCTCGGCACCTTACAACTTAGTTGAGGTCAATCCAGTGCTCGCTGAACCCAAGGACATTCTAGTGACCGTTGCCCGAGATACTGTGCCCACTGATATTGGTACCTCATCCATTGTCACTCGCTCCAAGAATAACATTTACAAGTCGCTCACCAAACTCGGTCTCTCGGCTCAACTAGAGTGGCCAGCGAACCAACATATGTCACTCAAGCTCTCAAAGATGTCAAGTGGCGTCAGGCCATGTCCGAAGAATATGATGTTCTGACTCGGAATGGTACGTGGGATATGATTCCCTCGGTAAAGGCTCGTAATATTGTTGGTTATAAATGGATCTTCCGAATCAAACAACATGCTGATGGCACCATTGACCACTATAAAGCTCGCCTCGTTGCCAAGGGGTTTTAGCAACGACCAGGCGTTAACTATCATAAGACCTTCAGCCTGGTGGTTAAACCCACAACTATGCGACTAGTTCTCTCGTTGGCCATATGCCGAGGATGGGATCTTCGGAAATTAGATGTGAACAATGCCTTTTTCCAAGGCACTCTATTCGAGGAGGTCTTCATGGCTTAACCTCTGGGCTTCATCGATAAGGACAACCCTCAGCATGTTTGTTGACTTCACAAGGCTATCTATGGTCTCAAACAGGTTCCCTGAGCAGAGTACAATGAGTTGCGACAGTATTTTCTCGCCTCTGGGTTCCAAAACTCTGTGGCCAACACGTCGTTGTTTTTCCTTAATGAAGGGGGAACCACCATATATCTCCTTGTCTATGAGGATCACATCATCTTCAATGGGAACCAACCCGCTGCTGTTCGGACCTTCTTCTCTCTGCTCGCTACTCGCTACTCGTTTCTCGCTCAAAGACCTTGGTGACCTTCATTATTTCCTTGGTGTTGAAGTTGTTAAGCGACCAAGTGATCTTCTACTCTCCCAGTGCGGTTACATTGCAGATATGCTCGAACGCACGGGCATGGCAAATGCTCGCCCGGTGGCTACTCCCCTTGCTACCTCTCCTTGTCTATGAGGATCACATCATCTTCATTGGGAACCAGCCCACTGCTATTCAGACCTTCTTCTCTCTGCTCGCTACTCGCTACTCGTTTCTTGCTCAAAGACCTTGGTGACCTTCATTATTGCCTTGGTGTTGAAGTTGTTAAGCGACCAAGTGATCTCCTACTCTCCCTGTGCGGTTACATTGCAGATATGCTCGCACGCACGGGCATGTCAGATGCTCGCCCGGTGGCTACTCCCCTTGCTACCTCGCCTACTCTGACACTTCAGTCGGGCACTGCTCTCACCGACCCTACGGAGTTTCAAGCTGTGATCGGGAGTCTTCAGTATTTTTCCCTTACTTACCCTCATGATGTTGCCTATGCTGTCAACAAACTCTCACAGTTTATGCATAGGCCGACCACTAAGCACTAGAATGCAGTCAAACGAGTTGTCCGTTATTCATATGGATCCATTGATACTAGTATTCTTCTTCATCGACAGTCTCCGCTAGCTTTACATGGATTCACTATTTCTGATTGGGTGGGCAACAAAGATGACTATACATCCAGTGCCTATGTAGTCTACCTTGGTCGCAACCCGATCTTGTGGAGCTCCAAGAAGCAACGCACTGTTGCTCGCTCCTCGATTGAAGCTGAATATCGAGCTGTAGCCGCTACCGCGATTGAGGTTCTTTGGATCTCATCTCTTCTCGGTGATATGGGATATGCTTCCTCGTCTCAACCTGTTATCTATTGGGACAATTTGGGTACCACAAGTCTTTGCTCCAACTCGGTTTTTAATATTCACATGAAACATGTTGCACTTGAATTTCACTTCATTTGCCAACAGGTCCAATACGGGAAGCTTTGGCTCGGTCGACCAGCCGGCTGATGCGCTTATCAAGCCGTTTGCTCGTCAACGTTTCCAGCACTTACTTCACAAGTTTGATCTCTCCTCACGATCGTCCATCTTGCAAAGGCATATTAGAGAATAATATTATTCTTTATTTTATTGTAATTATTATTGTTTAGTGGTAATTACCTTATATAGTTCATTTTTCTTGTATAGTTCTTTTCTTGTATAACTCGTTCCTTGTAAATGATTTATGTACTTCTACATCTAGTGTAACCCCAATTGTACCTCCCTATATAAATAAATGATTCAATCAATGGAAAGACAATACCGTTATTTATATCAATTGTGAATTTTTTACATATACTCTCTTTGTTCCAGACAAAGAGCTCACTATAATATTTTGGAATGTTTCATTTTAAGAGTCTACTTTCAAAGATTATGTTTAAAATTTGGATTAATATATTGTTTGGTCCCTGGACATGTTGAAAAAGAATGTTTTGGTCCCCGGACAAAAAAACAATCGAAGGTGGGAATAAAGGTTTCGGCGGGTTTTACTAATGGCCGGATAAGGGTATTTTTGGCATTTTATATAATATTTGACGAAAAATGTAACGCTAACGGTGGGAGTGGGCAAATTGATCCCAAAAAACATGACCAGAGACCACCATCGATTACTTTTTTGTCCAGGAACCAAAACATTTTTTTTCGACGTATTTGGGGACCAAATTATTATTTAATTCTTAAAATTTCTATAGTATTTCATTTTTATCATTCACTTGTTTTGTAAAAACATTGCGTGTACTTAATTTTTTTTTTTTGTAATTATGACTAACCTCAGCAGCATTAAATATTAATATATAGCTTAAATAACAATTTTGTTACCTTACTTTCACACTTTTTTTTTCGTTAAGCTAACAATACTTTTTTTTTCCACAACTTAATCATTATACTTGACTTTATTTTCCTGTTCATCCCTCCATCCAAGTTTTTGGATGAAAAACTTTTTTAAAAAAAATTAAAACCCAAAAATGCACCTGCTTAACAAAATTGGGTCTTTTTTACATTTACCCTCACCTCAATCAATCATCTTCAACCTTGAAAGTTTGAAACATGCTCCTTTACCCTCCCTCCACCCCGACACCAATCCAACACCCACAAGAACAGCTAGTCACATTAGAAGACTCGATCTTCTTCAAAGATAATCAAATTTGGGTTTCAATGGAAAGAGAAAGAGTTTCGTCATCTTCTTCCTCCATATCTGTCGCCGTTATCAAAGCTTCTTTTGATTTCAATCTCCATAGTTTCATAAAGTAGGGAGCCTAAATGTGGAAACCCCAAATGATGGTGGTGATGACGAAGTGCCGACGGATAAATGTGGAAACCCAAATCATGAAACTCAAACAAAATATAGATTGCAGATTTGAATCAAAACCTTGATCTCAAATCAAAACCCAGATCTTGTTGCAGACGAATTGATTGATGACGGTTCAAATGGGCCATGATAGAAATAGGTTTTCTTCCTCAAACTGGAATTTTTAGAATCGAATCGTCAAGATTGATAGAAATCAAAGGGATTCTAGTCTATTGATTTCCGGCGGATTTTTCTCTTTGTTATGTCCATTTTTTCCTCTGTTATGCCCATCTTTTCATGCCAATAAATATGAGGATCAGTGTATAGCCCAACGAATGAAAGATCGTATTTTACAGTGCTCCAAGGGCGAGCTTATCAGACTCCGTATGGATCACTATGCTTCTATATTGGTCAATTGATCTGGAGTACCAGATCTAAAGAAAAAGGGAAAAAAGGACGAAGTCTTATGCCTTTCTAATGAGTCTCATGCAAAAACCTAGCTTGTCAAAAAGTAACTTAATTCCAATTGACCCAAGTTTGTAAAGAAAGGATAAGAAGCTAGTTAAATAGTTTAGATAGGATCGCGTTATTCTTACCTCCGATTCCTCAAAGTTGTCCTTCAAAAATTCCTAAAAATATAAATTCTTATTTGTCTTTTCAATTAACCCCTAAAATTTTTCAAAATATTCGGATCATATTGGCCGAACAACACTGTGTTGTTCGGATAGAGCATGTCGAACAACATCGTATTGTTCGACTAAGTTGGTTCGAACATTTTGAAATATTTTTTAAAAAATTTAACTTAATGTTGTTCGGTATGATTTAGCCGAACAGCACAGTGGTGTTCGACCAAGGAGGTCTGAACATTTTGAAAATATTTTTAAAAAAATTAAATTTAGTGTTGTTCGACATGCTTTAATCGAACAACACAGTTTTGTTCGGCATACTCTAACCGAACAATTGAGGGTATGGGCGATGAAGGGAGGGTCAACTTATAAGGAGGGTAAAATATGAAGAATGACTTTTGAGAATTTTTAGGAATCAACTTGGAGGAATCGGGGGTTAAATAGCGGCACCCAATTAAATATTGATATTTTTATCTTTTAGTTTGACCCCTTAATTATTAATATTTTAAACTGAAAACCTTTAACATAAGTAAGGGTATTTTGGTCATTTTAAATATTTCCGTCCATCTAACTAACGGAAATGATTCTCAGTGACCTTATTGACTTGATTGCCCAAGTATAATCACTAAATTGAGGAAGAAAAGAATACAATGAGCTTAACGAAAAAAATGTAAAAGTATGGTGACCAAATTGTGATTTAAGCCTTAATATATCCGATAATAATTACACTTCTTAAATAAACACTATTTACCCGAAACGAATGAAGTATTATATTCCATTATCGGTTACAAATTTACAGTTACAGTAGTATTAAGTGGAAAAAAGTGGCAAATTAATCCATCGGGGAATCGGGGATTGCTATTGTACTCCTATTTCGAAAAAATAGTTTCATTTAACAAGTTAATACCGTTAAGATTGTAGTTGTAGCTAATTGCTTCCATCTTCTCCAAATGGCACATAAATTATTATTCCATCAGTTTCAAAAAAAGAGTCCACTATTTTATTTTTAGATGATTCACTTAGAGAGTTTACTTTAAAAATATTATACGTACAATTTACAAAACTTTTCAGCATTACCCTTCATATGTGATATAATGCTCCATATGTGATATAAACATCTTGACAATGCCAATTTTTGTAATTGTGACTATTTCTGATAACATTTATATATAAATTAAGTATTAACCTTTTTAAATATGAATTATGTGAGTAAAATAGAGGGAGACTACTCCAAGAAAAAAGACTATTTTTTTTACACAAACCAAAGTGAAAGATAAACTATTATTGTTTTGGATGGGGTGAGTATTATTTTTTGGTTTGTCATGATATATCCTCGTAACTAGTGGTGGTAATTTGAGGTACGACACGATTGGTCGATACGGATACGGTACAGAATGATAGGGTTTAGGTTTGGGCTTATCGGGTTCGGATTGTTATAGGGACAACGTGATAAGACACGATAAAAAATAGGTTGTTATCATGCTGACTTAATAAGCACGACAAGGCACGATAACTAAAATATATATGTTTTTAAAATATATTTTTTTAAAATTTAATAGGAGTTGTTCACTTCTTTCGAACTATTTTTATGATTATTTAATAGTTTTATTATTTGAATATTTATGACTTTTAAATTACTTGACTATTTATATTCATAAATTTTCACAATATGTATTAAAAAATCAAAATATTAGGCACGATAAACTTATCGTACCGTGTTCGTGTTCATACTTATCGTGCCGTGCTGTTATCCTACCGGCCCGATAACTACCCAGCACGACTGATTTGTCACCCCTACTCGTAACACATTAGGTATGAGACTAATCCCCGTTTGTGGTAACACGACGTGATCAAACCTTTTAGTTAACATGTTTTATATTTGCTCAAAGGTTCCAATTTTTTATATTGAAATACTATAAAAAAAATTCGTCTATTAAGACAATAAACTTTGTTTTGGATAATAAGATCTTTGCGACAAAAATAAGTGTAAATTTTTAAACACAACTAATGTAATTTTTTTTCTTACACAATTAACCTTAAATCTTATTCTAATTGATATCAAACACCCGAAAATGGCTTAGAGCTAGAACAATGACAAGGAGCTTATTTGGGAGCTTACCCAATTATTATTTTTTTGACAAAAATATCCTTAAGCTACCTATTAGCTATTCAAACAAAAATTCTCTTCCAATAGTAGCACAAATTTCAATAATTTTCTATGTTCCACATCTTTATCTCCATTATTTTAATATCTTTACATCTTATTTATATGAATAAATATTTTTTTCCAATTTTAATTTGGTATCTGTTAAATTAATATTTTCAAAATTATATTAACTTTTAATATCATATTTTTCAAATTAAATTTCATATTTTTTTCTGTTTTTCCGTTTTAGTAGTTATTCGTAAATATAATACTAACAATTTGTGCTTATTGAATGTTGTTATATTTAATTAATTAAATAATATATTCATTCATTTTTCTATTTAATTTAAAATTCATTAAAACCTCCTAAATACCAGTAGAACATTTGCTAACTCTAAAACAATTACAATATTAGATTAGTAAATACAAATACAACGATAAAAATAAAAATTCCAAGAAAAATACACAAGTAGAAATGAAAATTATGGAAAATATAACAACAATTAAATGATGATTATTCAAACATCAACATACACATTCTCAAAAAGTCTCCAAATATTATCAATCAAATAATGTAGCAAGTGGCGATGTGATTCCTTATCTCGAATGACACACTTTCTTTTAAGATACCTCTTGTGCTCCAGAATACGCTCGTTAAAATATTGTTGTACTTAGCTACCATCTAGGAATATGATTGTAAGTATCATGTTCATTCATATTATGTAATATAATGCAAGCCTTCATAATATTTTCCAAAGTAGATACCTCCAACGCAAGTGATGGGGCTCATATAATTGCAAATCGTGCTTGCAGTACCCCAAATACACGTTCAACATCTTTTTTTGCTCCCTCTTGTTGTTGAGCAAAAATCTTATATTTATCGCTTTGCGGTGATCGAATGGACCGGATGAATGTAGCTCATAGAGAATATATATCATTAATAACTTATATTATACTGATTACCGTTAATCGTGAAGACTACTGCCAGAACTATGCCATTATAAAGAGTAACACATATTATACTGAATATAGCTCATGGAGGATATGATGACCTTGCTAAGCGACATGGAAAATTTTCCATTCTCAGTGCATGCAATCTATATTGCCTAACATACCAGAAAAATCGTCTCTCTTACATGAAACAAATATCGGAGGACCTCCTCTGTTGGCTTTCTGAAGTACTACCCTCCAAAAACACTAACCACACGTTCAACAAAATTCTTCAAGCATTCAATTGCTATTGTTTTTCCAGTGCGGACATAGTCATCACATGCATCCATAAGCAAGCATTCTTATAGCAGATGTGTATTTTTGTAGTGGTGATAAACCATGTCTTCGACATGCTTCAAATCATTTTTGAAAATATGGAGTATGAGTACCAAAAGCTTCCACTAGTCAGAGGAAGACATGTCTTCCATCCAAAATCTAGTGCGAAATTGTTGGTTAATGTATTTTGAATTCTCCACAAAGTAGTCTAAATACATGCGTTGATGGCCATCAACATGATTTTTATCTATGCAGATATGTTGACGAACTCCGCCTACTCGTTGAGAGCTTAGCTCTCTTATGAGTTGATACATTCGACATCGACGACTAGATATGTCAAACAAATATTCTTCCACATTTCTTTTAATTTTCCTATTACTATCGTTGTGATCATTGAAATCTTTTTGATTTTTATTGTCATTATAAGAATTGACAGTAGAACTTGAAGACATGATTGTAGTTAGGTATGTATTTAATTTTTTGACTTAGTGTTGGAGATGTTGGAGATGGTTAGTTGAAGTATGCACACTACGAAGTAGATAGGGTCGAAAAAAATGCATTGAAGACAAATGTATTTGCTTTTTTTGTTGATTCATCTGATGCTTTCAAATTTTCTACAAAGCCATGTGAAAAAAGTAGTCAAATTTGTCATTATCATTCTTACACAAGTACACTAAATGCATATTTTTTTTCCTGATGAATTTGCTTTTGGTATTGATTCATCCGATTCTTTCCCAATTTTTTTAAAGGCGTATGAAAAAAGAAGTTAAATTTGTCACTATCATTCTTACACAAGTACAATAAATGCATTGAACACAAATGAATTTGTTTTTCTTGATTCATTTGTTGCTTTCCAGTTGTCATCACAATGCAAATTTGAGACAAATTACAAGAAAATTTAAGACAAAGTACAAATTACAAATTAAACAGCTCATGGCACAACCTCGTACAAATTTCATCCTCTTCTACTGATTTGTTTTTCTTCCTCATCAACAATTCTCATTGTCTGGACAATTAATTCTTTTTGTCTTCCTCGAGCCTCTTTTGTGCGAAGTTCATATGATGGTTAAGTGTCTCATTTAGCTTTGAGTCGATACGATTTTCTCCACTTAACTATTCAGATTGAGCTTTTGAATTACTCGTTTTCCTTTTTTCTTTGTAGCTTCTATGTCGGGAGGTCGAGTTGGATATGCACTAGTGGGTGTTTCTGCATTGGAGGAGGAGTTCGCTTTCACCCACTACTTTCTGAATTTTGATTTGTTTCAACATGTTGAGCCCATCACTAGGGTATCTTTCGAAGGACTCCCCAAGCGTCCATTAGTGTGAAACGTTTCCCCTCATCACCTTCATAGATACTATGGGCTAATAGCATCGGCATCATTCCACTCACTTTCTTTGGTAGCTAATGGAAGGTTGAAGGCCCCAAAAAAATTTGCAGCTACCTTGGACATTTTGGAGAAACGATTCTTACATCGACATGCATTTCGAAAATTATCCTCACCACGAACTCGTAACAATCTATCACTTTTTTCCAAAATTGCGCCCAAGTTTGATTTGTGCCATCATAATTGTCGATTCATGTACATTCTCCCATGATTTACACAAAGTGGTGGTCTCGTGTGTGGACCACCCAACTCTTGTGGATTTTCCACTTTAAGAAGTTAATTCATCAACCTGGCCATCCTCTACATCTTGTTAGTTTTCATCATTGTTTAGTTCGGGTTTGGTTGAAAAAGGAAGTAAATTTGAAGTAGGGGGACTACCTGCAACATACTCAGATGAAGAACTTCCCATCACTACCATGGGGAAATATCGTTGGTTGAAATGTGATTGTTGTGTTGAAAAAGGTGAGAAATTTGAAGGTGAAGGAGTATCCCACAGAAAGGTTTGTTACGGAATATTAAGAAATGAGGTGTGTGGAAATATTGGAAAATTTTGAAAATTAGCAATTCCTCGAACACTTGGAAAATTTTGGATTTGTTGAAATGGAGGGTGATTTTGGAAATCCAAATGATAAGTTGATGCTTGGTTTTGTGAAGTTGGTTGAAGAATTTGATGAGTTGAGGGTTGGTTTGGTGTAGATGAACCTGAATTATCTTCATTTTGAGAGTTTTTGCTTTTACGGGAGAAAAAATGTGAAGTCATTGATAATTAAGTTATTGAATAACTAAATTAACTCCAAAATTAGTTTTGAAAAAAAAAAACCAACGGATGTTTGCTACTGGATAAAAGGAAGAAGACTACAATGTTGTATAGTGTATACCAAGGGAAGGGGAAAAATAATTAGGCCCCCCCGTAGAATTTGACATGTGTAAAGTAGGTGTCCATAGGTGTGCAGGTAGGAGTGCACACGCTTCTTTTGGGATATAATCCATTAGAGATTTTTGTAATAGAACTAGTTGAAAACATAGTACAACATTTCAAATTCAAGGTTGATTGCTTTGGTGGTGGACGTAGCACTCTTTACGGTGCAAACCATCTCAAAATCTCTGAGTTATATATATATATTTTTTGATAAGTAAATAATATATAAAAAGCATCAAAAGAGGTGATGCGTCCTTTGTACACTAGAAGTATACCAAACCAAACATTAACCAATGTCTATGTTATTTACAAAATCTACAATAGCAGTGTTGGACCTAGAAAAAAAGTGATCAGTCTTGGAACACCAAAAATGAAGGGTGCGAATCAACAAATTCTTCAATTCCGGGACTGACATTTCCACATTATCGAAAGCCCTATGATTTCTTTCCTTCCATAGAATCCAACACACACCTAAAAGAGATGTCCCCCAAATACGACTTCTCCTCTTCCTATACCCGTAGACCAGCTTCTGACGTGATCAATCATCGATCTCGGCATGACCCAAGACATCCTGAACAATCCCAACACAAAATTCCAAAGCTCTAAAGCCACTTGGCAGTGCAGAAGCAAATGATTTACACTCTCCTCACTATCCTTACACAAATAACACCCATTGACAAGAACCATGTTACGTTTCCGCAAATTGTCCCCGGTTAGGATAGCTTCGAGAGTCGCTTCCCACATGAAAAAAGCCACTCTCCTAGGGGCATTGGAGTTCCAGACCGCTCTCCAAGGGAATGAGGTTCTACCACAGTTGAGAAGCTTGAGATAAACGCGAGTTTCTTGAAAAAGAGGGCCCCTATACCTTTCCAAACCACCTTATCCTCCAACATGCGTGTTACGCTCTTGAAGCCTCCCAAAAATGAAAATTTCCCAATCGAATGAAAATTCCTTGGGATTCGAGATAGGTTTGCCCTCTACCGAAGATAAGATAGAACTAACTCTACAATCCTTATCCATGGAGAGCTCGAATAAGTTACGGGCAGCTTCCTTCAAACAAGTATCCCACACCACCTATCTTCCCAAAATCTTACCGAGGCCCCATTACTAACCTCAAATGCAATGAATCTTTCAAAAGAGTTCCACCCTTTCCTTATACCACGCCAGACTCCCACCCTATAAGGAGAATTGACCTCATTAGGGAACCAACAATGAACCCCTTCTCTATACTTGCAAGCCACCACTTGTCTCCAAAATGCCTCCTTGTCTGTGAGATACCTCCACAACCATTTTCCCAACAAAGCCTCATTAAATAATTTTAGTCTTCTGATATTCAAACCTCCCACTTGGACCCTAGAACACACATTTTCCCAATTCACTAAATGAAACTTGTGCTCATCTGTCTACCCTTCCCACAAAAAATCTCTTTCCAACTTTTCTAATCTTTGCCTTATTGTGGGGGAATCGGGAAGAGCGATAAAAAATAGGTCGGTAAATTAGCAAGAGTGTTCTTGATTAAGACTAATCTCCCCCCTTGGAAAGAAGTTGGCGCTTCCACCACGCCAATCTGCGCTCGAAACACACGACCCTTTGGATTCCTGGCATACGCTCTTTTTGTGCACCTATGGGAAGACCAAGGTAATAGGCGGGAAGAAAAACAGACTTACAACCAAAGAATGCAACAAGATCCCCAACATTTTCCACTGCCCTACGCCTAGAATAATTTCACTCTTAGAGATGTTAATGCGTAGGCTTGAAAGCTGCTTGAAAGAATAATAAAACCAATCGAAGATACCCCAACCGAGCCTTATACGCACCACAAAAACTAAGATGTCATCTGCGAAAAGAAGATGGGATACCGACACCACCCTTTCCCTCTCCTCCCACCGAAAGCCACTAATAAAACCTTCCAAGATCGCCTCTCTATCATCACGCTAAGAGCCTCCATAACTACGATAAACGTAAAGCGGGGACAAAGGGTCACCTTGGCCTTGAACCCCTCGAGCTAGAGAAAAATCCCGATGGTTCCCCATTCACCAAAACAGAGAAGCGGACCGTAGAGATACATAATCTAATCCATTGAATCCACTTGATACCAAAACCCATCCTTTCCAACATATATAACAAAAAGTCCCAGTTCACATTATCATAAGCTTTCTCTATTTCCAACTTACACAACAACCACAGGACTCCACTTTTCAACTGTCATCCACCACTTCATTGGCAATAAAAGACGCATCTAGAATCTGTCTATCCTTCACAAAAGCATCTTTGCGACACCGAGATTATTCTACCCATAACCCTCTTCATTCTTTGGGCTAGCACTTTAGAAATCAGCTTGTAGATGCCACCAACTAAGCTAATCGGTCGAAAGTCTTTCAAATCATTAGCACCACTCTTTTTGAGAATCAAGGCTATGAAAGCAACATTAAGGCTTTTCTCAAATCTCATCTTTGGAGTGAAAGAACTGAAACACCTCCATAATATCCCCTTTAATCACCTCCCGGCAATCTTGAAAAAAGCTATAGAAAACCCATCGGGACACGGGGCTTTATCTCCCTCCATCTTACGGCAACTGCGCCACTTCCTCAATCGAAAAGGGGCACTCCAAGGCTGCTGAATCATCGGATCTTGTCAAAGGCCACACCATCCATCAAATTTGGTCTCCAACCCCACTCTCTTCAAGCGGCGCCTAAAAAATTCATGATGACAACCTAATCTACGCCTCATCCTCTAGCGCACACCTTCGATGCGGACAGACCTAATTTTTTCTTTGCTCCACGCATCTTTGCCATTACGTGAAAGAACTTGGTGTTATTATCCCCTCCTTTAACCACTTGAACCCGCAACTTTTGTCGCCAACAAATCTCTTCGCGGATAAGAAGACTCTTCAATTCTGATTTAAGCGCACCCTAAGGGATTCTTACGCCTCATCCAATATACCGCCCTGCTTTCTCATCCGATCACGCAAATCTCATCCGAAATGGATTTGATTTTAAACTCCACCTTGCCGAAGATCTCTCTATTCCAAACTTTTAAATCCTCCTTGAGCAATTTCAGTTTTTTAGCTAATCGGAAACTTGGATCACCTACCACCGAATAAGAGACCCATCTAGCCTTCACCCAATCCAGAAACCCAGGTTCTTTTAGCCACATATTCTCAAACCGAAAAGGAGTTCTCCCTTTTGAACTACCATCCACTGCTTACTATTTCATTAACTGTTTATCTCATTAGTAATCTTGTTTCCTGTTATCACAAATCTTTGAATATCACCAAGTCTACCAATAGTTATTATCAGCATACTTAGTGAGGATTTCCAGTGCTCTTTCTGCTACTACAACTCTACCGATAGTTGTTAGTATTCAGTTTTAGGAAATTCAAGTTTTTAAGTATACCTAGGCTATTCAACCCCCCTCCCTTTCTAGCCTAGTATTGTGTCCTTTGGGACTAACAATCTTTCCTAGAACCCTCCAAAAACCCCATTG
Organism: Codonopsis lanceolata; assembly: GCA_013146195.2. Classification (NCBI taxonomy): domain Eukaryota; kingdom Viridiplantae; phylum Streptophyta; class Magnoliopsida; order Asterales; family Campanulaceae; genus Codonopsis; species Codonopsis lanceolata. Next base: position 28,629,230 of record CM028380.1, read on the forward strand.
TATCATATACTCCCCCATCAGCTCCCTCCATAATACACCATTGTACACGCTCTTAATAGATTGTTTCTTTATCACATATTACAAATATCTTATAGTTATTTTTCTTTTTTTAAAAAAAAACACTCTAATTTTTTTGTTCAATTGTTGAAGTTTTCAATTGGAGTTGTTTGATTAGCCAATAATCAAAGTTGATTTAAAAGACATCAGCACATTGATTTAAGATCCGGAAAACACAAAAGAGTTCAATTACTACAATTCTGATACATATTGACCGAGTTTCTTAATGTTTTATTCAACATTAATGATTTTTTGGGTACTTATATAAAGAGTAGATCTCTAAGACGGTATTATGAATCTTAATCTGTAAAACGGTCTTACGAATCTTAATCCGTAAGACGGTCTTACGGATCTTAATCTATAAGACAGAGTTATCCATGTTAAATGGGTCCAAGATTCAGAAATTAGAGCGCCACCCGTGAATGAAAACCATCAACTTTTTTGCCTTGAATTTGTCACTTTTACCTTTAAATGTGTCACTTTTACCTCTAAAATGTGTCACTTTTAGTCCCTCAATGTGTAAGTCATTATGTATGAAGGTGTGTTACTTTTGTCTTTAAATATGTCACTTTGGCCTTGAAATATGTCCCTTTTGCTTTTAAATGCGTCACTTTTTGTCCCTAAAAGTGTCAATTTGCATCTTTAATGAAAATTATATTTAGTTCATAAAAATTGTCACTTTTGTCGTTAAAAAGTGTCACATTTGCCCTTAAATGTGTCACTTTTGGCATCAAAAGCGTTACTTTGTATTTAAAATGAAGTTAATCAAAACTTCAAGTTGATTTAGGACTAAAATGCAAAGTTTGAGCACTTTAGGACTTTAATAGCCATGTACTGAAAGATGGAGGGCACTAGCAAACCAGTAAATTATTCATTAATGTAGTGGCAAGGAGTGAGCGTGCCATGTGTCCCGCCTAACCTAAGATCTACCTACATATTTCAGCCCGTTCGCCCACTTTTTGGCATGTTTCTCTTTCTCATGTTGACCCATTTTCTTGTTGGGTAATTCACGATCTTCTTTGATGGGTTTCCCGCTCCAATAACTTACCTTTTCTCTTTTTTGGGGCTTCATCTTACAATTTAGGATCCGTAAGATGGTCTTACACAATATTTTGCCTTTTATAAAAGAAAAAAAAAAATTTATTGAGTACAATATATTAAAAATAAATTTAGAAAAATTATTAATGATATTATGAAACTTTAAAGACGTGAGTAACTTTACACGTCGATCGAGTAGGCTTCTTCCCTCATAATTATGGCTTTAATGACTATTCTTTGGCTCCTTTTTCGGAAGAAAATAACCTATTAGTCAAATTGTTTTAATTTCCTTTTTCATCGGTGTCCAAAATTGCCTTGTTTGTAAAGTTTCATTTTTTTTAAAAACACGTTTACAATTTTACCCTAGTTTTTTTTCTTTATACTTAAGCTATGAACCGACACATGCTTTTAAAGGAAATTGCATGTTATACATATATTAATAATCAAGTAAATAGTTTCCTTTTAATCTATGTGTTAGACAAAATAATAATTTTGGAGCAAAGAGAGTATTTTATTTTAGAAGTCCAATAAAAGAGTTATAATTCTATTTAGTTATGGGTGACTCTATATAGACCCCCATTTCCTATGGGTATACCCCCCCCCCCCTCCAAAAAAAAAAAAAAAACCCAAACTTCCTATTTTACCCTCATCAATCCAAACACAGCCCCCTCCATCCGTGTGCATCATTTAACTATATATACCCTCTCCCATCCATTTGCTCTCTCTCACTCTCGGCGTCCCAGCGACCCCAATCTCGTCCTTCTTTCTCGAACAAGAGTCTCGTATCCTCCTCCCTTCTTCATCTTCTTCCTATGTTCAACCCATTTTCATCCATTCTTCCCCTTCTCCTCTCCTTTTTTTTTTTAATTTAACTCGGGTTGGTTGTTCGGTCATGGTCGACCAAACAACTATGTTGCTGAACAACACAAGGTTGTTCGGTCCACCATGACCGAACAACCCGAGTTAAATACGAAAAAAATGAGAGGAGACGGGGAAGAAGGGAGGTAGGGGGTTGTGATGGGGAGAAAGAGATGGAGTATTATTGGTGTTGAGAAAAAAAAAGTTGTGTTTATTGGAGGAGGAAGGGAAAAGAGAAGAGACATAGTGGGAGGGGGAGGGGGAGGGGGAAGAATGGAAGAGGACAAAGTGGTTGGAGGAAGAGGGGAAGAGGATGGAGTGGGTGGGGAGGAGAAAAGAGAAGAAGATGTAGTGGGCGGAAGGAGGGAGGAGGAAGGTAGTGAGAAGGAGGGGGTGTGTTTGGATTGGGGAGGGTAAAATAGGAAGTTTGGATCTTTAGGGGTATATTTATAGGAAATGGGGGTCTATATAGCGTCACTCTTTAGTTATTTTTTTGAACAATTTTTTAATACTTTTTAGTTCCGAGATAGAAAATGAGGTGAGCTTTCTGATTTAACATCACTAGATAATGATCGAAGAGGTCGTCTAGTAGCCGGATAAAAGGTGGATAACACTATTTTATATGTTTAGTAAGGCTTGCGTGTTGAATAAATTAATCCAAATATTTGGATAATTCCCTTGACGAGGAATAGATTACAAAAGAGATTACTTTTCTCGTTTTCAAATTGCCCTCCCTACTTACTACTAATGAAACATAGTTTTTATCTCTTGCTTTTCACTACATATACCACTACGATTTTTCTTCATTACTCCTTCATTCATCTATTGTTAGGAGTGCAAGCTTGGACAGATGACCACCATGTTTCATCGAAGTGGATTGACGCGATTGATCGGTGGGGTCTGTCTCACATTATCCCAACTTTTGAAACATCTGAATCAGTAGATAATGAGGGAATTAGGTTTTGATGATAACAGTGACTCTTTATACATACTTCTCTTCTTCCCCTTCAAAACTATCTCCTCGGTCCATTTCTACATTCCTTTTATTTCTCCCTTGTTCTTCAATAGTTAGACAAGCCATATATAGTTAGAATTTCTATTTCTATAGGAAAGGAAAATACTCCCTCCATCTAAGGCAACAAATTCACTTTACTATTTTGGAATTTAAGAGTCTACTTTCAATAAATTATTTCTACAATCTCCATAAATTTTCAAATTTACCTTTCATGTGTAATATTAACATATTGATTGTGTTGAAGAATTTTTGTAATTATGATCAACTCTAATGCTAATTATATAATCCTTAATTATTACTTTTCAAATGAGAACTCTTTGGATGAAACGGAGGGAGTAATAATTATGTGATCCAAGGTTTTCACTCTTAACGATAGGAAGAGATAGTCTGAAGTCATATTTTATCATAACTAAATCTAAGGGTATTTTTGAAAAAATAATAATATAATACTGAAATTTGTGTTGGCCATCAAACATAGGATAAGATAACCAACGACGTAAATTAATTTTATTAATGGATTACTAAAGTCAAATATCCCCATAACGAGATAAAATAAGGGTGATAACCTGGCCGGTCCCCTTTACCCAATTTCTAACAACTAAAGTCCTCCATGTTTGTACATAACAGGTAATGCACTTTTGGAATGAATGAACGAGTATACCATTAATGAAATTGGATTAGGTGCGTTGCATCGAATTTTAGTTTGTGCATCGGTAATCCAGTTTGTGAATCGGAAAATAAAAATTGTGCATTGGGATTTACTTTTGTATTCTAATTCCAAATTGTGCATTGGGATTATTTTCATGGATAATCTAGTTTGAGCATTGAAAATAAAAATTGTGCATCGGGATTTGCTTTTGTATTCTAATACCAAATTGATGCATTGCGATTCTAAAATTGTTCATCTGATTTTTCTTCATGGGTAATTAGTTTGTGCATCAGAAAATAAAAGTTGTGCATCGGAATTTTATTTTGTATTCTACTTCCAAATTGATGATCTCACATGGTGCATTTATTCTTATAGCTAGAAGCTTTTCTTTTCATAAATCGGTCTCCATTTCCATTTTTCAATAATGTCTACTTCTTTTTCACAAGTTTTCTTTTCACAACCTTCTCCCCTCCTCCATCACACTTCTGGTGAAACAACACATAATACTAACAAATGTTCATTTAAACGCATATATTTGTTTGGAGATTCAATTTCTAGCATTGGAAATTTCATTCGTAATGGTGGAGTTGCATTGCTATCCCCACCTACTTTATGGCGAAACTCACTTCCACAGACTTAAGTCAAGCCTCTGATGGTCGTCTCATCATAGATTTTATCGCCGAGGCCCTATATCTCCATCTCCATTCTCCCTCCATCTCTCTAATACATAAGATGACAAGACATTCCATCTAATTCCGAACTGTGAAGACGTGAGTCTAGATCATAGCAACGATTATCTTGATTATTATAATACTCATATTGCAGCAATTTCCAACTCCAATCTCTCTCTCTCTCTCTCTCTCTCTCCCCGGCTCCCCTAGCTCCAACCTTTCATCCCCATCTCCATTCTCCGCCCCTTATCTCTCTACTCCAAACCCTCTCATTTCCGACTAGTAATCCCTCCCTCTACACTCCAGTTCAAGCCAAGCATTCATCATCTCAATTTAAATTACGATGCACCAATCTCAATGCATCGATTTGGAACCATGACGCATCGTGGTTCTAAATAAATGCATTGCGATTCAAATTGATGCATCAAAATCCAATACACTTGATTGTTGTAGTAGTTCAACATATATGAAGGCATATGAGTTCCAATTGAAGGGAAGCCCTTCTAATCTTCATCCACTCACTCGACACAGCACTATGATAGGCCCAATTGTGGAATGTTGAGTTATTTCCTTCGACAAAGGCAATAAGAAGAGTAAAGTAGAATCGTAAAGGCTAAACAAGCACCGATCAACAAAAATATTACAATCGCCTTATTTTATGGAAGGAAGAGTGCCAGAAAGAAGCAAGGGCAAGTGAACAAGAGCTCACTCTTCTTTTGGCTCACTGGAAGACTCGTCTTGCTCTTCCCCCAAGGTAAGAATTATCATTCCAAAAAATATGGGTGGTCTTAGATTTCAAAAGTTTGATCATTTTACTTGTAATGGAAACTTGAGGTCCTCTTTATGTTTGTTGGTTATTTCTAGAAGTCGTAGAGTTGAAAAAGACAAAGTAATAGCATACAAGATGGGTATTTTAGGAACAATTTTTTTAAAAAAGAGGTACAAAATAAGTTGAAAATTCAATAAAGTGGACCGGCTTGCAAATTATCGATAAAATAATGATGGGTAAATAGATCTACTTTTCTCGTTATTAACTAGTGATGTCCAACTTTCCTAGCAAACGAGCCCTAGATCATACTAGGGTTACTAGCATAGATATCGGCACGCAAAAGAAAAGGACAGAAACACAAAAACAGAGGAAGCCATCTAATGCATTCTCATTTTTGGAATGGAATGCAGCATGTAAATCAGTAACCAGAGATGCAAAAGGCTTCTAAATCAAAGTAATAAGTAACCAACCTTGTATCCCTTTTGAATGTTGATCAAATTTCTTTCCCAGCTCCCTACAAAATTTGTATGCCATCATCTTGTAGCAAAGATGTTAAACTATATATCTACCACCAACTTAATCAATCCATTTGGATATAACTAAAGACATCACTTCTATTCCATCTTCTTAAAAGTGATCAAACAGTTTTATCTGCTCTTTCAGTTTTTCTGATCATGGCTTTTGGCAGAATTGGAAGGCTTTGTATCCTTCCAGAATTTCTTCCAGAATTTCTCTCTACGGCAGCAACCACCTCGTTACTTCACACGAATCACGGCCCTACTCAAGGAAACAAATTATAAAGAAAAAGAAAAAAAAGTTAACAATTAGAATGTATGCATCGATGCAAGCCGGGGGAGAAGTGAGAAAGGAGTCACGAATACAATTGCATACCACATTAGATAAACAACCCTGGTTATACATAATTTATTCCTATATTAAAAAAAAATGTAAAGCATATATCGAATGGATGAAAGATGATATCTATTTAATACTACAAGACCACTCAAAGTTAAGCTACCCAAAAACCAACAAAACTATAAAGTTCAAAACTTTGCTCAGCGTGCTCTCGACCGAAGAGCATTAAAATTAAATGGGGTTACTCCAAGAGCACATTTAAAAGAGTAACATCTGATTTTTCCTCCTTTTGCTTCCTTCCCACGAGTGTCCCCGCGTATATATAATCAGAACTTGGAAAGAAAACTGAAGAAGCACATAGAAGTCATCAAGGCATTTTACTTTGAATTTGCCGATGAACATGCACTAGAAACTCAACGTAGGAGAGGCCTGTTGGAGACTTGTCTTCCACCATATATGAAAAGAAGAGCATTCCTGAAATCAAAGACAACAATGAGAAAACAAGGAAAACTGTTAGAATCACAACTTCTTTTGACAAGTTCTACTTCAGTGCTCTGTTTATTTCAATATTGAATGTTTCCCCCAAACAAGAATATTTATAATTGCTTTTTCCTACTCTGTGGTTCTCTAATAAACATTATTTCTCTAGAATATCAGTGAAAATAAACCTCATTTATCAGTGTTGTTGACACTATACAATGAGTTGCACACTGACAAGAAATACATATGCACATACATCAAAAGGAAGTAGTCCACTAAGTTGAAATTTTTTGGTTAAGCATCTTAACAACATTTAGGTTCCAATTCTTTCTAGGAAAATGACTTCTAGAAAACGTTTTCCTCATTTTCCGGTGTGTTTGGTAACCTTAGAAAAATATAGTCAATGTAAAAGTTTTACCGAGTCAATTGAAAATGAAGTCTTCTTTTCAGGAAAATGACTTGTGGATTCATTTTTCATAAGTCATTTTCCAAATGTTCGAGCACCCCTTCGTCCCCTTCCACACACACAATATTTCACTCGACATATAAATTGTTTCGAAATATAAATAGAGTTTGTGCACACTTAATAAATTATAATTTAAATAAATATTCACTACGTCCTAAAATTAGTGTCCACTATATTATTTATAAACGTCCCAAACATTATCCATTTTCTTTTTTAAAACGTTTTTTTCATATCAATTATCATATTTTTTTATTTGTATTTGTGAGATTGAAAAAATATGGACCTTATTGATTTGACACCACTAATGATAAATTGAGGGTTATTAAAGGAAAATTACTTAAATTTTAACACTATTTTATATGCAATATGGGCATTAATATTAGAATATACTTTTTGTATTTATTCATATATTGTTTTTCGTAACATTTTCCGTGCGTTTGCCAAACACACAAAAAAATGTTTTCCGGCATATTTTCAAAATACCTGAAAATGAAATCTTTTCATTATCCGTGAAACAAACAGCTATGATGCATGGATACGTTAGCCAGCTAGCGTTTCGCGTATCCGATACATTCCGGATACAAATACGCTCTAGATACGCCGAATACGTGCTTGGATACGTACTGGGGGCAAATTGGCAATTTTTCGAAGTTTGGATACGCGACCCGGATACGCATACCCGAATCCGGACACGTCTCTTCAAAACAAAGGCATTTTGTCTTGAAAAAGGGGGTAAATCGAATTCAGTAATTCTAATTCACTTAACCTAACGTACCTTGACCTTGCGACTAGAGGGAGAGAGCGCGACTGCTGACTGAGAGAGACGAACAATTCGAGCGAGTGACGACGACTGCTGCCTCGCTCTCGCGTCGCCTCTGGCCCTAGTCGCCGCTGCTTCGAGCCGTCAACCACGACGACCAGTCGAAGCCTTCTTCTTGACTTCTCTTCGAGGTAAGTGAACATTGAACAATTACGAACCCTTCTGTACTATGTCATCAATTTCGAGGTTTAGTTGTTTTATATTGTTTTTGTTTACTCTGCATCACGCATTCTCTGTTGTCGACCACATACTCAAGGTGTTGTATCTATCATCTATAATATATATATATATATATATATATATATATATATATATTTATATTTTGGTCCTTATAGTTTGAATATTTACATTTTACCCTCATGTAACCGTATCCAGGATTTTTCAAAAATCTAGTATCCACGTATCTTGTATCTGCGAATCTATATCCGTGCAGCCTAGACAAACAGAGCCTTATTGTCGAGAACATTCAGGATTTCACATGTCTAGGGATACCAAGAATGCTATACATGAATTTATCTCATTTTGTTTTCTTCTTATACAATAATGTCACGCGTGATACAAGAATAGGATGAATGTTAGTGCTTACGCTTCTCTTATCGAGTGCAGTGTTATCTTGGTCCCCGTTTGTGCCTATTGGAAGGAACCCGAGCCCCATTGCCTTCTGGAACCATGTAGTGCAGATGTTGCAAAGTAGCTGTACAGGAGGAAATTTTCTTTCTTTTCACTAGGTGATAGGATCACTCAGAGTAGAGCTTGTTTGCCAAGTATACCACTTTATTTCCCACCACATTTTGGGATCCCTGGTAGTGTAGCGGATCATGTTGAAAGAAATAGATTTCTTACAGAGGGCAGAGAAAAGAATGAGGATCATCTTGTCTTAGGCACAAGTGTTTAAGCAGAAGGAGGGTAGTGAGGCATTTGGGAATCTGGTTTCTAGGAACATATACCACATTGACAAATGTATTTGGCATTTTCCCCATGAACTTGTTATATTTGGCACAATATGATTAAGGGTGAGTTTGCCTTACATTAAAATGGTTGGGATGCTAGTATTGGGTGCTCCATTACCCATACTACCCTCTTGCTTCTTCCTCTTAAATGGCTTTCTAGTGGGTAATGATGCTAATATTAGCTTCTAGGACGACGTGTGGGTGTGGGTGGTTCCATTCCTCATTGCCTTGAGGCTGGGCAGATTCTTACTCCCCTTCCCTTCTAACAAATTCCATTTTTTTCTGCAACTAGCATAACTGGGAGGACGTGTGGGTGGGGGAGGCTCCATTCCTCAATGCCTTCCCTCACATCTTCCGTTTTCCTTCAATCCACATGGCCCCAATTTCCTATGCTTCGAAAGCAAAAATGTCTAGGCCTTTCTCTCTGAGCTAAAAAAAACTCCCTTGCCTCTCCTTCCTGAAAAAATGACATTCGTGAACAAGTCTTTCTGCCTGCTCTCACATTTAGTCAACGCTGGGCAGACTCTTACTCCCCTTCTAACAAATTCCCCTTTATCTGTAACTTACATAACCAGGAGGCCTAAAGGTGCTTGATATGCTTTATCTTTATTCTCAGGTTCGTAATATTTGCAGACCTTATTCTAGAGGGTGGATTCCTGGGGCTTAGGATTCTTGTCTTTCTTTTGATTCTTACCTGATCTGTGCACCTAATCTGGCGCCATTTCCTCTCTCCTCAGTTATTTGGAAAGTTAAGAGTCTTTGCTTGGAGGCTCAAAACTAGTGACATCATATAAGACTTATAAGTGTGTAGACCTTATTACTTATTAGCGAATTTTCCCGAATTAATGTCGATGTACAAACGGGCTTCTAAGTCTCATGATCATTTATTTCTCCACTATGGGGTGCTCGGTTCCTTTGAAAAAACATGTTAGGGGTGGTTTGGAAAGATTCTAGCTCAATCTCTTCTCTTCATCATATGCAAGTCAAGGGTTTTGGCGGGGATATTGTTAGTTTGATGGATCTGGACTGAGATGAACTCTGGAATTCTCAGGTATCAAGAGTTTCCTTGGCAACTTCTTTGGGAGTTGGGACAGAGTAGCATATATGGCTTCCCTTTTGGCATCTATGGGGAGTGTTTTGAGGAATGCCTATTTTGATTTTCCATAAAGATTGGAGTGCTTTTATTTCATCATAGCATTTTCATTTCTAGCATTGGCCTTTGAAATTCGGTTTTTCCTTTTAGATGGATGTTTCGTAGCTCCTCTTTGTACTTCTTTCCTATCTATATCTAAAATACCTTTCTTCTTCTATCAAAATAAAATATTAATCCCCGTCTAGCATAAAGACCTAAAACATATAAAAAGCAAAGTATCATTTAACTTCACTGGAATTTGATCGTGAACAACTAAACAATAGCTATCACTACCCTGGATCACAAATCAACAAATCCACTAAAAGATCAGTGCAATGGCAACATCCCGTGATATATTCATATATCCGCAAGCATTCTTCAATATATCACTGCACGCAAAAGAGTCGACACAGGAAAAATAAAATGAACGTGTACAGCAGGTTACGAGTGTTTCTAAGAGAATCACAAAGTGGAAATGGCTGATGGAGGACAACAAAGCCAATCATTGGGAGAGAAAAAGGACATGAGCTGTCACGAGGAATCAAGTCATGGCCACATTTCAAAGCAACATTGGCGGGAATGGATTTCTTGGGGGGATCGCCTTTAACACGTGGAGATGCATATCTTTTAATGCCTAGTCGTTTAGCATATACTTTTCATACACTTGATGATGTGGGCAGGTCAGGAGATGACCCCCCAAGAGTCACGAGAGAGAGAGAGAGAGAGAGAGAGAGAGATGTTCTAGTTGCCACCAGGGGACACGTGCAAGATCCTTATGTTAACACCATATGGATGACACCAAAGAGTACCCCAAATCCAATTTCCAACAAGGTCATGTGGTCTACAAGTGAAATACTCAACTTGCATCGTTTCAAGAGGATTGATTAATTCTTAAGTGAAAGGTTGCTGTAAAGAGATTCCCTATCCCTTGTCTTACTTCTCTCTTCAAGTAATAAACATTATCTACTGCCTCATTGTTTCCTACTTGGGGATTCCTGAGATAGCACGGAAAACCCATAGTTAAAATTCCTCATTCCGTGCCCCCATCTTGGTGGAGTCCTTGACTGGAGCCTTAGGTCCCACCAGGGGGGGCAAATAACCTCCTACAAGAACTAATAAGAGCAAAACGTGGGAGGCTGCAACGGAGGCTATCCTTACGGGCGATAATCTGAGAGCTAGAAATAGAGTATACGTCAACCGGTGCTACATGTGCAAAGAAGATGAGGAGACGACTAATCACCTTTTGCTGCACTGCTTTCTCTTAGCAGGTATGGAGATGACTAATCACCTGTAGCGAGAGAGGTATGGAGCTACTTCTTTCTCTTAGCAGGCATTTCTTGGGTTATGCCAAGATCAGTTGAGCTCCTCCTTGGTTGGTCGCTGTATAAGAGGAGAAGGAGGAATGTGGTTTGGGATACAGCTCCTTTGGCGATTTGGTTGGAGCATTTGGAAGGAGGGAATCAAAGAGCTATTGATAATGTGGAAGTTGGGTTTGATATGTTAAAGAAGAATGTTTTTCAGCTCCTTCGCCTATGGTGCTCGGAGACTTCTTCGCATGAATGGAACCTTTTTGTGGATATGGAGGATAGTTCTTTCCAATTGTAATTTCTGTTTAGTATACTCCCCGTGTACAGGGTTGCGCCTCCCTTTTTGGTGTCGTAATTAATACCATCTTTACTTATCAAAATAATAATAATAAGAGCAAAACCACTTGATCCATAGGCAACACTGTGGTCTTTAAGTGGCAGCAAAACTTGTACTTTGCTTTTAAGTAACTGCATACATAGAGACAATGAAGATGATAGGTCCATTCTATGCATGAAGAAAAGTAAACCAACAAAATTAGCAGAAACCACAACACAATCACACCCAAATGACTAGATCCCCTAAAAGGTCTTTCAAAAGAATTGAAGTCTATGACTCCTCGAACCAAGACAAAATATGTCAGACAAAAGGCTTAACACTGCATGTTGGACTTCCTGATGGCAGATTCTCCCTCGTAGTATCAGTATGTTCCATTCTTAATGAACAGATCAAAATATGATCAAGGTATTTTTTTTGAAAACATGGTAAGCTTCTTGATCTTTAGCAGACATCAAAAGACCAGGAAAGAAAAACAGAAACAGAAACAGAAACAAAAACAAAAGCAAAAACAAAAACTAAGTGAAGTTGAGGCACAAATTACTTATTCAGAGATCGAAATGAATGGCCTTATCACGGGCAACGGATTGCTCAATACATGAAAATGTTCTGATTAATCAATGGAAAAATAAGAATAATATGGTTGAGCACACGTTGGTCGTTATGATCACTAACCTGATGCTTCTCCTTTCTTGCACAACTTTAAGCTGCAATAGGAAGTTAAACAAAGAGAAATGAATCACGAGCCCTTAAACCAAAGAGAATATGCTTCAACAAAGATAAATTTGTTTCCAAACTGACGAGAAGAAAATGTCGAAGACATTAGTCATACCGAAGGTAGGAACATCTTTGGCTCCTTATCTCATTTACGATATCATTTAGCTTTTTAGACAAGGGATTGTCATTTTGCTGCAATACAAACTGAAAAATGAAAATTGAAGTTACAAGTGAGAATTTGACACAGAATTTGTTGATGGAAAAAGAAATTACATAAATGGAAGAATATTCATTTATGATGAGACATCCACAATAAAAGATACGTGGGAACAGACAGATTATAAGAACATTCATTTTATGCAAAAGATCACATTTTTTACCGAAACCCTGATGCACCCAGATCTAGAATAATATCCTAGAATCTTTCTCAATCCAGATGCACCCAATGATAGTTCAAAGCATTCTCCCATTCATCCCTTTACCGAAACCCTTTCACGATTTATTGATAAATACACACCATTAAGAAAGTTCACATTTTTTACCATCAACACTAACAGCTGGCAATAGACATGTAGAAGGAAACACATAGAAGCCTAAAAGTAAAACTCTCTCAAGTAGTAGTTTGCGCAACAAAAGCAGAGGGATGGTGATTATTGTACTTAGTCTCAGATGTCTAGAAATGTTTGGTTGGAGCTATTGGCAAAACCAACATTTTCATTTGAAAAAGATTATGTACTTTGAAACTTGGGTAACCGTCATATATCACAAGCCATGTGACAGGGAGAAGAGATCCCACAGTCATCTAAGATAACACTTCTTTCCACAGCAATCCTTTTTCTAGAATTTCAGCGAGTCCGTTATGGATGAATATTCCCCAACATATTGGCAATTATTTGCATAATGAGGTGGTTGCATGAGCATTATTTGGTTCTTCGTATAAGATCAATGGACCATGACTGAGATCAGCTCTCTCTCTCCCTCTCTCTTTCTCTCAGTAATACTTTTCTAGAATTTCAGCAAGTCAGTTATGGATGAATATTCCCCAATAAATTGGTGATTATTTGCATAATGAGGCGGTCGCATGAGCATTATTTGGCTCTTCGTATAAGATCAATGGACCAGCCACCAATATAATACACGCAGCAATCCCATTCAAGAGCTCACAGACCGTGCCATCTCTACCTGACCCCCATTGCAGCTGCACAAGTATAATATCCTAGCAGTTTGAAAGAAGAACCTAGGCAGGCAGACCTTGTTACAGAACTTTGGGAAACCCTAGGTCGTACATCCTTGCTAAGAAGCTAGGAAAAACCTTAGACAGGGACTCCCTGATGAGTAACAGGGGGAAACTCTAGAGGAGATGTCCCTGAGAAGAAGCTTGGGGCACCATAAGCGTGAAGCTTCTTAATTTTGTTAGGTCTGCACACAGCATTAATAAGAGGGATGTGCTTAGAGTGCCGTTGTGCAATGCTAATCCACCCACCCTTGGTATGTACCTCAGCCTTTGGAAGGTCTAGTCCTCTAGACGAGTAATGCATCATGACGTGTAGCCCTTTGCGGGTTTTTTCCCTAAACAGGTTATGTATCCCAAACGGGTGATCTTCTGTGTGTATTACCCCCTAGAAGGATGATCCTTAACTGATATTGTCCCCTAGATGGGTAATGCACCCTAGAAGGTTGACCTTTGCAGGTGTTGTCCCCTACACTCCTAGAGAAATCATAGAGATCATATACATGGTGATAGCATGTCAGACTAGTCATACTTTATATTGATGAGGTCCAATATTTTATTCCAATATAAAATGATCTAAAAAATGTAATATTTCATGATCATGTTATTGCAAACAATACTTACTGGCGGCGGATAGCCTACTTCTACTGCCACAACTATGCAAGCTCTTCCCAAACCAAAGAAATCAGATTCTGCAGTAAGAATCTACCACACAAAAGAAAAATATTGGGTACGGAAGTACCTGACTAGGAATTTCATCAACAGAAGAAATGCCAAACAGTTGTCGCAATATATCAGAATCAGCAGAGCTTCCAATATAGATTAGACAATCCTCGCCATTTTCAAGTAGATAGATTCCATCATCACTCACATGTTCACTTGAAAGCGGTATAGAAGGAGGAATAGCGGATCCATCCATCTCCTGTTAACCCAACAACAGAAAAAGTATGTAAGGAGCATACTTCAAATTATATTTAGAAAATACCAAATAATCATGAATACCTTTGAATTAAGGTCGTGAATAGCTATCATCCTGGGGTAGACCAGTGGGACCGCCAAAGGTGTCGAAAGAGGGGAAACATAGTTGATCCAGAAGGATCTATCATCTATACGCCCATCAGTTCGCAATCCAGTACTTTTAATCAAAGCTGGAGATGGAAATTAGAAGGTTAATCAAACATCTACAGCAACAAGTCAAGATCCACAAAAGCTAAGTATTTATTCAAAAAGGTATTTAATACTATCTATAGAATTGAAAAGGATTACATTCCATACACCAGAAAATATACTTAACAACTATGAGACACAAATTATAAACAAAACCACTGGAACAGAATATTAAATTTAAACAACTCAACTCACTCAATTTGGGTCTGGTTTTAGCAAATGGTTCATAAGGCCTATTATCCTAAGAGATTCCAAATCATAGTTCAAACACAAGATATCCAGACAATTCAACTTGAGAGCCTGGCTGCAGATACCTAATCTGAATATGCTATGGAATTGATCTACCCCAACCCTAAGTACGCTGAACTACTTTTCCAAGTTATAGTAGCCAACTTCAAATGGATTTATTGTTCGCCTCCTTTCTCTTCCACAGAGATTACAGAAGCAGTCAAAGATTTTATGAGAACTTGATCCTTCCAACCTCGACAATGAAAAAGATAAGCACACACACGACAGAGTTTGGTCCTTCAATCATTATTACCAAACTAGTCTGTCTTTACAAAGAGAAAAATGAAGAGAACATCAGAAGCTCGAAGGCACAAAGTTTAATACTTATTTAATTGAAACCAAATAAGAAAAATTGAGAGTGTCCCCCTACTATTTCTTCTTGCACATCATGAACTCGACCACCTCAATTCTTGAGTGACCAAAACATAGAGAAAAATTATAAACTCAGACTTGCACTGCAACTCAAATATTTCATAATGAACTATGAATCATACTGCAGATGATGCTTTCAACTAAGCTATCAACTGTACTGCAATTCAGATGCTTTAAACAAGTAAGACACATACCAAGCGTGTACAAGGGCAAAAGCTTTAGTGCCTCCGGCAGAATTAGTTGTCCCGAAGACGACACAGTAGCGCAGAATTTACGATATGAATGCAGAATGTTTATACAGAGGTTCGTCACTTGCTCCCTTACTTGCAATAGTGGACTGGAAGGAATTTCATTTGCCGCTGCAGCAAACATTAAATGGGGAAGGGAAGAAAAATAAATTATAGTCTCATCAAAATGAGGAAACTAACAGCAAATACCCCAACAAAATAAAAGAAACAAACTTAACAAAGTGGCAACACAATCAAGTATAATATGAAATTAACCACCTTGCTTCAAGAAACATGAGAATTGTGTATCCAAGTCCGCCGAGCGAAAAAGATTACTTAGCATGGCTGTGCATGGAAGAGACAAGGTAGAAACACGTATTCTTCTTTGCCCATACACAGTGGTGTAGAGCAGAGCACACTGGACAAAACATTGCAAAAAATGGTTAGAAGACTAGGCGCAGCAATTTTCTTATACAGAACGAACACTCCAAGATGAAGCTAAGGGAATGAGCAAAGTAGCTTTGCAAGCTCAGTAGAGAATGAACACATCTTTATCTGTACCTGAAATGCACACTCTGAGCCATCCTGCAATTTGTCGTCGTGTTTTAATGTTACCATGATTGTTTTGTCACAATCAATCTGCATAAAAGCAGATTCAGTTAGAACCAAAATCAAGATCTTAACAGTAAACGAATATAAAACTTCAGTGTTATGAATATTCATGAAAAAAGAATGAACAGGATGCAGCTGGAGAGAATGCCCTAGAGCAACCAGTAATCACAAATGAATATGGATATGCTCCACTTAATTCATAACCTGAAGAGCTGGCCAAAGAATAAAACATACTCCCAACGAGTGTAAAATTCTTGATTGCATGCACTTGAACAAATTACACGTCATTTTATATTTCACAAAGTTCCCTCCTTCCGTTCTAAATCATTTTGGAAAAAAATAGATGCTGGCAAAAAAGTGTAGTATGGCAATGGACCAATAACAAACTTATCACAAAAGGTACCAATCATGAATACTTAAAGACACTTCTTTCCAATGAAACACTCCTTGTCCCTAGCCAAGTCAAAAAGACTAGGAAACGATCTCCATAACTCCACCTCTCCACACCATTTATCTTTCCAAAACCTTACCGAATATCCTTCCCCAATCTCAAAAGAGATGTATCTAACAAATTGGTCCCAACATTTGATATTACCTTTCCAAACTGCACACCATAAGATGTAAAAATGTCTTTCAGGAACCATTTCTGCTATCTTCATTGCTATTATTTTTTTTGAAGTAAAAAGGTATATAAATGATAGCATCAAAACAGGTGACGCGTCCTATGTACATAAGCAATATACAACCAACCCCTGCTAGCCAACAAAAATATTATCCACAAACTCTACAAAGGGATTAGATCCCTGCGAGATCACCTCATCGCACCAAAAATACATAGTCTGGATAATCTGATTTTTAATCCCCTCCAGGTTCTGTTCCTCATTCTCAAAAGCTCCGCGGTTCCTTTCTTTCCAAATGGACCAACAGACAGCCAACAGAGCTACATCCCAAAAACAATTCTTTCTTCTGCGCTTATACAGAGTCCAGCACATAAGCAGCTCCTTGATCGAATTAGGCATCACCCAGGTTACCTTAAACAGACCCAGCATAAAGCTCCATATTTCCCTTGCAACTGGGCAGTGAATCAAAAGATGGTTCACACTCTCTCCATCTTGCTTGCACATAAAGCACCAATTGGTATAGACTTTATTTCTCCTCCACAGATCATCTCCAGTTAAGATAGCTTCGAGCGCGGCTTCCCACATAAAAAACCCCACTCTAGGATGAGCCCTTGATTTCCAAACACTCTTCCACGGGAAAGACCTGTCTCTAACCGTCACGATTTGGTACAGGGACTTAACCGAAAAGGACTTGTCTTTCTTCCCATTCCAAACGATGGAATCATCTGAGCTCTTGTCCACCTTTTGCTTATACAGCAACTCAAAAAAGGTCTCAAGGGTATCGACCTCCCAATCTTGCATGTTCCTTCTAAACAAAGGATTCCACATGACGGCCTTGCCATCAACTACCATGACCGAGCTTACATACTCCTTATTCACGGCGAGATTAAACAGAGAAGGAAAAGCTGGCTTCAACACCAAATCTCCACACCATTTGTCTCTCCAGAATTTGAGTGAGTCCCCTTTACCCACATTGAAGGAGATGAAACGCTTCATATTCTCCCAATTTTTCCTAATCCTTTTCCATACCCCCACCCCACTATAAGAATGCACTTCATTTGGAGCCCACTGATGATTCCCTACCCCATACTTGGCCACCACCACTTTCTTCCAAAGCCCCTTCTCTGATAAGTAAGGCCACAACCATTTCCCCAAAAGAGCTGTTAAAAACTTTTAACCACTTGATCCCTAACCCCCCATTCTTCAAGTTGCAAGATGCTACCTCCCACTTCACCAAGTGATACTTCCTTTCATCCATCTAACCTTGCCACAAGAAATCTCTTTCCAGTTTCTCCAATCTTTTGGCCACGGAAACCGGCATATCAAAAACTGACATGAAGTAGGCAAGCTAGATAACGTACTCTTCACAAGAGTCAATCTCCCCCCCTTAGACAAATACTGCTTCTTCCAACCCGCTAGCCTTCGCTCAAACCTTTTGATAACTGGATTCCATATATCTTTATTGGTAGAGTGCGCCCCAAGAGGTAAACCGAGGTAGGAAGTCCGGAGGGTGCCGAATTTACATCCAAAGTAGTCCGCCAAACTGTCCACGGAATCAACCGTCCCAACTGGAAAGAACTAGCTCTTATGAATGTTGATCTTCAAACCTGAAGAAACCCGGAAGTACAGCAAAACTTCAGATTTCCCATCTTTACCCACAAGCAGACAGATTTCAACCTCTCTTGGAAGGTTGGAAATTCAGATGACCACACAACCAATTAGGAGTGACAACCCCAAATCCATATTGATTGGTCAAGATTTTGTCGCACCTTATTATTAAGTGCTTTCTTAGGACCTCAAGGGCACCTATTAGCCATCTACTTCAAGCTTGGTCAATCTGGTGATTCATTATAGTGGCAACCAGTAGGTTACAAACTCAAACACTCGGATCAAGTAATCTCGGCTGTTTGTAAATTAATGAAAAAAGAGAGCAAAACCAGTCATCAGATACATCAGAGTGATGATTCGAAGAGAGAAGTTTCAGGAAAATGACTGACAAGGTCAAGAATGTTTGGGCGTTATAGAAGGTTTAAAATGTGAAGTTTACCCCAGGTTTGATCCTGAGTCTCCTGACTTCATGAATGCTTCCCAAGGAGCTGTGAAGTATACTACCTACTTGACTAACATTTTTGTGAGCCAATTTCTTAAGGTAGACGTGTGTGTCATTGAGGGAAAATTCTTCACGTCAGTAATTCACGTGCAGGAATAAATGACCAACCTTTGCAAGAACTTTACAAGTTTCGGAATGTTGTTGGTGTAGAACATAGTACAGAGACTCGTCCTACAAGCGCACTCAAAGAAGTGAGGGGGGGGGGGAGAAGAAAAGAGGGGCAAGAATACTTACCTCGCAAGGGATCAGCTAAGGCTACAACGGCAAAAGCCTCAACTCAAATAATGTAATCTTGTCTCATAAAAAGACGGGTATTACATCCTTATTTACAGGACTAACAAGAAAAAAGAAAAAAAAAACAACTTTACTAGACTAAGACTAATTGATTAAGGTAAAAATAGGAAAAGAAACCCCAACTCTACTAGGCTTAGGACTAATAAATTTAAATAACAATGAAATCCTAATGAGATAGGATAAGTCTAACCAAGTAACCATAATCCTACTTGGACAAGGATAACCTAAATAGTAAATGCTATTAATCCACCAACGAGAGAATAGCATACACTTTATTCCAAATTAACAAAAAATAGTAAAATAATTATTCAAGTTTGTTGACAGATTAGAGAAGAAAGAAAGAGAAAGATTTTGAGATGTCGTAACACCAATGGTTCGGCTTATGTATGCTTTTACATACATAATATATATATATATATATATATATATATATATATATATATATCTTGCATATAGGAATAAATGTTACACTAAGCACCTGGATAGTCACACTTATCTCTAACACTCGCCCTCAAGCATGAGCATAAATATCGTGTATGTCCAACTTGTTACATATAATATTCATCCTATTCCCACTCAACGACTTAGTAAACACATCAGCAAGTTGTTCACTAGAATTTAAATAAATCATGGCAATAATCTTTTGCTGATACTTTTCACGCATGAAGTGTGTGTTCATGGAATACATGATTCGAAGCAATATTAATAGTCAACTCATTACCACACCATAAATACTTAGGAGTTGAACTACCAAGTCCAATCTCATCAGGTATCTGGTGAAACCATATCAACTCACAAGTCGATTCAGCCATTGCTCGAGACTGCCTCTGCACTCGATTGCGCTAGTGTCTGTTACTTACTTTTCTAGAACACTAAGTTACCTCCAACAAAAACACAATACCCTGTGGTTTTGACTTCGTATCTCAAGGCTGCGAATCAGCATCACAAAATCCCTCAACTCTTATGTGCCCATGATCTGGATAAAGTAACCGAGTATCTATGGCTCCCTTGAGATGCCGAAGGATCCTCACAACAACCTTCAAATGAGTAGACCGTGGAGATGACATAAATTGGCTAACAACACTGAAAGCAAAATATTAGGTCTAGTCACAGCCAAATAGTTCAACTTCCCAAATAGCTTACAATGCCTCTTCAGATGAGTAAACTCTTCACCATCTTCAACTCTAAGGTTTACATTTTGGTCCATAGGAGTCTCTACTTGTTTTTTCACTAGCATCCCTATGTCACCGAGCATGCCAAACATATATTTACATTGAAAAAGAAAGATGCCTTGTTCGGAAAGAGTAACCACAATTACCAAAAAAATACTTCAAACTTCCTAAGTCCTTCGTTTGAAATCTTTTCTAAAAAAAAGGACTTCTGCGCGACTATACCGCGCTATCTCCACTTCACTAAACCTCCCTAACCAAGCTCAATGAGATTGTTTCAAGCCATATACAAACCTCTGCAGTTTAGAAACCATCCCTAACTCCCATAACAGCAAACCCAGGGGTTGCTCCGTATGAACTTCTTGCAAATCACCATGAAAAAACTCATTCTTCGCATCTAGTTGGTGGAGGCGAATGAATGGCTGCAGCAAGAGAAATAAGCTGCCTAACATAAGCCAACTTAGCAAAGAGAGAGAGCATGTCTAAATAGTCAACAACATAGGTTTGAGCATAACTTTGGCAACAAGACGGCCCTTCAAGAAAGCTAGATACCCATCCATATTCACTTTCACTGTATATCACTTGCACCCTATACAGCATTTGCCATGTGGCAAAGGAACCAAATCCAAGGTTTGATTATGCAAAAGAGCACTCATTTCCTCTTTTACAAGTTGCCTTCTAACCACAGAAAGACACTACTTGAGACACAGACTTAGGAATTGGATAAGAATCATGCAAACTAACAAATAGACAAATTAACAAAGTTAGAAATGGAATATTGAGTACAACTACGCTTACCTTTTCGAAGGGAAATTGGAACATCCACATCAATCGGTGGAGACTCAAGGGTGATCGGATGTGAAAACAAGAGGATGGCCTGGGTAGGGACTTGATGAACAGATGGTCTCGAACGAACAATATAATAAACGAGATAATCATCATTCGAGTCAAAAGATGATAATTCTACCGAGGACATTTGATTCAAAGAATGTTACATCCCGAGAGACCAAATAACGATTCAAATCTTGAGAAAAACGACAGCCTTATTTTTTTTTGATAAGTAAAGGTATTATATACGAATAGCGTCAAAATAGGTGACGCGGCCTATGTACAATAAAGAGAAAATACAAGAGATCTCAAGCTACACACGAGGAGGGAATTCCTTATCACTTCTAGATAGTGAGTAGAGTCTGGGAAAGGTCCCGACTCAGGGCACCAAGAAGAAATAGTGCGCAGCCAAGTATCTTTAAGCTTCTCTAAAGACCCTTCCTCGTTATCAAAAGCCCTCCTATTCCTTTCCTTCCAAATGACCCAACAAGCCGCCAATGGAGTAACCTCCCATAGAGAATTTTTCCTACTTCTTTTGTATAGAGACCAGCTCAAGAATAAATCCAAAACTGATCTAGGTATAGCCCAGGCAATTCCAAACAGGTCAAAAATCCAATTCCATAAATCCGTCGCCATGGGGGAATGAATCAGCAAATGATCCACGCTTTCATCGCTCCTTTTACACATGTAACACCGCTAACATAGATCTTGGCCGCTTCCTCGATTATCCCGGTTAAGATGGCTCCATGACAAGCCTCCCAAGCAAAGAAGCCTACACGATCGGAGCTTTAGTCTTCCACAAGAACTTCCAAGGGAAAATGTTGTTTCTTGCATTCGGCAAGAATCGGGAGTAGACGGACTTAACCGAGAACACTCTTCCTCTGTTACCCTCCCACCTAACTGCATCCTCACCATTTCTTTCCACTTGTTGCTTATAAACCATATCGAAGAATTCCACACAAGAATCCATTTCCCGCCTTGTAAGCATCTACTTTAACGTAGGGTTCCGCACCACGGTATCCCCCGAACTTGAAGAAGCGAGCTTGTCCTTATCGGTAGCCAAATTAAAAGATTTGGAAGCAGTCTCCATAACTCCACCTCCCCACACCATCTATCTTTCCAAAACGGATAGTGGATCCATTCCCTATTTCAAAAGAGATGTGTCTCACAAAAGCTTCCCAACCTTTACGAATCCCTTTCCAAACTCCCACCCCCTGAAATATCGTTCGGTCCATATGTTTACGCCTTCCCATATCTGCATCCTACCAATTTCCTCCACAACTACGATCGGTCACCATGTACCTCCATAACCACTTAGCAAGCAAGGAAGAATTGAAGACTCTTAGATTCTTGATCCCTAAACCACCATCTCTCCTGTTAGCCCGAACCTTATCCCATTTAACAAGATGATGCTTGCGCTCCTCACCCGAACCTTCCCACAAAAAGTCTCTTTCCAATCTTTCAAGGCTGTCACAAACCGAAGAAGGCATCACTAAAAGGGACATGAAATAAGTAGGGAGATTTGGACAAAGTACTTTTGACTAGAGTGAGCCGCCTTTCGAAAGCAAGCGCTTTTTCCAACCAGCCAAAGCGTCTTTCAAATCTTTCGGATCGTGTTCGGTGTTTTATTTTTAAAAGGAGCTCGAGGCGGAGCCCAAATAAGAAGAAGGAAGTTAAGTAGTTTTACATCCAAACCAAGAAGCTAAAAAATCTATGTTCTCCACCCCCCCAACCGGAATGATTTCACTCTTAGCTATATTAAGCCGAAGACCTGACACCATCCGGAAGAACGCCAATAAGAGGCGAAGGTAGCCTAACTGAGTAGCCTTAGCATCACATAACACCAGAGTATCATCTGCAAAAAGAATATGGGAAACCGAGACCACCTCATCTCCTCTCCTCCCCACCTCAAACCCTCGAATAAAACCCCCTGAAACTGCCTTATCCATAATTTTACTCAAAGCCTCCATAACAATAATGAATAGGAATGGAGATAAAGGGTCTCCTTGGCGTAATCCCCTCGAACTGTCAAAAAATCCGGCGGGTTCTCCATTAATCAACACTGAGAAGCGAGCCGTAGAGATACAAAAGTATATCCATTTTTCCAATTAACATGATCATAAGCCTTCTCTATGTCCAACTTACACAAAAGCCCCGGGCAGCCACTATTGAGTCTGGCATCAAGAGCTTCATTCGCAATGAAAGAAGCATCAACAATCTGCCTCCCTCCTATAAATGCATGTTGAGATTCCGATATAATCTTAAATAACACCTTCCTCAAGCGTAGAGCAAGAACCTTGGCTAGCAACTTGTAAATGCTGCCTACTAAGCTAATAGGCTTGAAATCACGCAAATCAGTCGCTCGTTTTTTCTTCGGAATCAGGGCTATGAACGAAGCGTTGAAGTTTTTCTCGAATCCCATATTAATATAGAAATGATGAAAAACCTCCATAACCTCTGATTTAATTACCTCCCAGCAGCCAGAAATAAACGCCATTGTGAATCCATCCGGGGTCGTGGCTTTGTCGCCACTCAAACTGCCCAGGGCTGCCACCACTTCCTCTTCAGAGAAACCATCCTCCAAAAGCCGACTATCCTCCTGTTCTAACACTTTAAAAGAGACACCATCAAGATTTGGCCGCCACTCTCCTTGATCCTTAAAGAGTCCAGAATAGAAATCTACTACACCTTGCTTTATATTGTTTTTGTCAACTAGCAACGATCCTTCAACCGTGATGTTTTTGATATGGTTTGCCGATTTATGCAAGCTTGCCGTTCTGTGAAAGAACTTAGTATTTCGATCACCTTCTTTGAGCCACTGAACTCGGGACTTTTGTCTCCGGTGATTTCTTCACTTAGAAGAAGACTCGCTAATTCTCTCTGAAGCGGACCGAAGCTCTTGGCGTCATTCGGACCATACGAGCACGCTTTCAAATCCAAGCGATCTACGCCATCGCTTCCTTAATCTTAACTTCCGGTCTTCCAAAACCTCTCTATTCCATATCTTTAAATCTTCCTTGGCGGTTTTAGTTTTCTAGCCAAAATGAAGCGGGGATTGCGGCCATGATATCACGAGTTCCACTTTAACTTAACCCGTTCAACAAATCCGGAGCCTTGACCACATATTCTCGAATTTGAAGGGGATTTTCCTTTCGATATCCGTTGCATTCTAGCATCGAGGGACATGGTCCGACACCACTCTAGGGAGGCTAATGCGTGAAGCGCTAAAAATGGTAACCCGATCGAGGAAAATAGAAATATGTCTATCAGAAAAGCGATTCTGTCTCCGTCTCTAAACCAAGTGAATTCTCCTCCCAACAATGGAAAATCCACTAACTCCATCTCATCATAGTTGAAAAAAGCGCGTGCTTCTTGCGCTTTAAGCGCGCGAGGTTCGTCGACTATTTTGGTCGATTCGAGGCGTGGCGACTTTCTTCGATTTTCGGCGGCTGTCGCGACTTTTGACTTGAAAAAGTCGACCAGCGATGGGCGCTCGGCGAGCAGTGTAAACTAGGGTTTGGGTTTTTTTACAAAAGCGCGCTACTTAAAGGACCCTAACTTTGATAAAGGCGAAGCGCGACTTCATCGCGTCTTGCTATTCGATTTCGGCGAAGGCGAAGGTCGAGATTTCGGCGAAGACACGAAGACAAAGTCGACGTCACTGGCGAGCGAACTAACGAAGCGACCGGCGAGTCGACCGTAGAAGACCGAAGGCGAGCGATTCCTTCATTTCTCATTTCTTCGGGTTTCATTGAACTTTCGGCGACTTCTTTTCTTCTTACATTCTTCTTCTTTTGTTACGTAACCACATTCGCTCCTCTTCCATTTCAATTTTTTGTTTGTTTGGGTATTGTGATGTTCTTGTTTAACAATTTCACAATTTGTTTTTATTTTTCACTTTCACACTTTCTTTTCTTAAAAAAATATTATCTTCGGTTTTTTTGGGATCTTGATTCTTGACTGCTATTTTTTTTTGTGTTTCTTAAAAATCATTATCTTCGAGTTTTTTCACAATTCTTATATTTTTAAGTTAAGTTCATCGAATGCTTTGGAATTTCAACTCTGAATGATGATATTTGTGTTATTAATATTATATTATTACGTTGTTAACTTAGTTTCATCTCTCATGACATGTTTTATTGGGATTTGTTAAGTTATATATATATATATATATATATATATATATACATATATATTAATTTTTTCGTAATATTTGTTCCGTGAGCGCCTTTTTGCACTTTTTTTGCGCCTCGCTTCTCGCCTCAAATTTTGACCTCTCGCCCGCCTCTCGCCTTACGCATTTTTCAACTATGCATCTCATTAATAAAATCATTGAACTCCTGGATTGCTCGAGAGAAACCACTAGAGCCTGATCTTTCTTGAGGAAAGCGAACTACATTGAAGTCACCCCCTAAGCACCACGGAGCATTCCATTTCGATCTGATGTGCTTCAATTCCTCCCACAAACCACCACGCTCATTAACGAAACATGGACCATATACTCCCGAAAAAACCCACTCTTTATTTGAGCCAACCATTTTTAGTAAGCAAGAGACTGAATATACCCCACACTCTATCGCCAACTTTGTCACCACCCTACTATCCCACATAATTAGAATACCACATGATGACCCATTCAACCCTAAGAAATTCCAGTCAAACCATCTGTCACCTCCAATGCTATTGACTGCTCTTCCATCTCCTTAAAACAGCCTTTACTATCATCCTCTTTTCTCGATTATTAAGACCCCACACATTCCATGAAACAATGCGTAACTCCATGATAACCTTATACAGATAAGTTCCTGTTCCTCCTCCCCTCACCCACGACCCTCCCTGGAATATCAAATTTGAGACTACAGCATAGCTGCTTCAACTCACGTTTACCCCTAGCTCTTGTCTTATTCGAATTCTTATTGCTGTTGTCTTTTGTCGACCTCCATTTCTTCTCTATATCCAAGAGAAGCTCCATAATCTTATCTTCAAAGCCCGAACAGGACACCCCCAAGTACTTATTAAGAGCAAGAGTTACCGAAAAAGATACATTTCATGGATTTAGCATCTAACTTAGTTATATAAGGACAATGATCACAAATAAAAAACATGTACATCTAAAGGTTCTTGGTGGCAATGAAAACAATGACTTAGAAGGGAACAAGATGCTATACGGAATCTCTCCTTGAATAGAAGAGGCATCCGATTAATTTTATTTTGATAAGTAATAATATATTTATTAGCGCCAAATCAGGTGACGCATCCTATGTACACACGATGTATACAAACAAAATACTACCGTGTAGATATACTATTCACGAATTCTACAAAAGGAGTGATTCCCATCATGATTCCTTCACCATACCAGAAAAATAAGGTTTGTAGCAATGAATCCTTCAACCTGTCAATGCTATTTTCTACATTATCAAACACCCTGCCATTCCGTTCCTACCACACCAACCAGCACACTGCAAGCGGGGCAGCCTCCCAGAAAGCATTCCTTCTCCTTTTATAGAGTGACCAGCTTCTCAATAACTCCTCCACTAACCTTGGCATCACCCAAGACACTTGAAACAAATTAAATAAGAAATCACATAACTCTCTAGCGACCAGGCAGTGCAACAATAAATGATTAACATTCTCCTCATCTCCCTTGCACATAAAGCACCGGTTCACATAAATTTTCCTTCTACGCCTTAAATTATCCCCTGTTAAAATGGTTTCCTTGGTGGATTCCCACATGAAAAAACACGCCCTGGCTGGAGCTATAGATTTCCAAACTGTCTTCCATGGAAAGGGCCTAGCCTACTAATATTCGTCAATTTCTCATAAAAAGATTTAACCGAGAAAGATCTGTTCCTCCCCCCTTCCCACAGAATTTTATCTTCATTTGTCCCATTAATCAGCTGCGCATACAACAATGTCAAAAGACGCTCAAATGGATAAACTTCCCAATCTTGCAAATTTCTTCGAAAGGAAAGATTCCATGTAACATGACCATCCTCTTTACACATTACAGCACTAACCCTTTCTTCCTTATTCACCACTGTATTAAACAAAGAGCGAAAGGCTCTCCTCAACTCCTCGTTCCCACACCACTTATCAGTCCAAAAACGGACAAATTCCCCTTTGCCTATTTCAAAAGATAAGAATTGTTCAAATATACCCCATTTGCTCATGATACCTTTCCAAACGGCTGTCCCAAATGTCATCCGGACCTCCTCCGGAATCCACACTGGATTACCACCTCCATACTTGCCCACCACCACTTCCTTCCACGAGGCCTTGTCCTTATTCAGATAATTCCAAAGCCATTTAATACCCCATGATATCATAACACCCCATCAGCCATTTTTGGGCACTTGCATTTGAAAGCTAAGATCCCTAGTATTCTCCATTAAGTGACGGTTCCTTCTCTCTACAACCCCATTTTGTTGCGGTGTATTCGTGCAAGAAAATTCGTGTATGATGCCTTGTTCATGCATAAAGGTGGAATATGGGGTAGAGAAATATTCTTTTGCATTGTCACTACACGGGATCTTAATACGAACACTAAACTCGTTTTTTAATCTCAGTACAAAAGCCACAAAAAAATAGAAAATAATTCAAAACGACTTTTCATTAAGAAGATCCAAGTTACACAAGAATAATCATCCACAAATGTAACAAAATAACGATAACCTAATTTTGAAACAACTAGACATGGCCAAAAAAATTTGAATGAACCAACTCAAATGGGGCATTTGCCTCGACCCTGGGATAGTTAAAACACGATGGTGTATAGCATACTAACAAGCCTCACAATCTAGTTTTGACAAAGACCCTAAACTAAACCACAACATATTTCGACTCGAGAGGGAGGGGTGACCCAAGCGAAGATGAAGCTTGTGAGAGGAGAGAGGTAATAGTGGGGCCGTGATCACGACATTTGCACCGCAATTGTTGGGAACTATATGGTAAACATCCTGATAATCGATTGTTAATGTAGCTTCAATTCAGAACCATTGCTTCATCTTCTCTGCCGACCAAAGGAAGTCATGGAAACACCGTAACATGCAAATGCAACTGGTGAAGGAATATGTGCTTGACATGCTCAACCGGGGGCATTTGCCTCGACCCTGGGATAGTTAAAACACGATGGTGTATTATAGCATACTAACAAGCCTCACAATCTAGTTTTGACAAAGACCCTAAACTAAACCACAACATATTTCGACTCGAGAGGGAGGTGACCCAAGCGAAGATGAAGCTTGTGAGAGGAGAGAGGTAATAGTGGGGCCGTGATCACGACATTTGCAGCGCAATTGTTGGGAACTATATGGTAAACCTCCTGATAATCGATTGTTAATGTAGCTTCAATTCAGAACCATTGCTTCATCTTCTCTGCCGACCAAAGGAAGTCATGGAAACACCGTAACATGCACATGCAACTGGTGAAGGAATATGTGCTTGACATGCTCAGCCGGCTGAGAAGTTGAAGCAATAGCCTGGTTTAGCGGGTGCAGTTTTGGGTTTGTAGTATGCCATTTCTTCACATTCTGTTTCGAGAATTCCGGAGAGGTGGGGATGAGAGTTCTTGTGGCAATGTGAGGTTTTTGTTGTTTCTTAGTGAATATGGAAAGGACCTCCAGAATTTCGGAACTAAGTTTTCTCAAGATCACTTCTATTGGGCAGAGTGATTTACTTGGCCTCTCTTTATGAGCCCCTATCTAATAGCTTAAGTTTTTTGATGAGTTGGTAACTTAACACCTTAATCATAACATCGTTCCTCGTCCTTTTCACGTAGCCAATACACGGACTTCAAGCTTGTTATGTGGCTTACATCTGCAACCACCTCATGAGCAATCTAGAAATACGAGACCATCAAAGATCACCTCTAGCTTTTTCTCACCCTTCTATCTCCCCAAGTACATGATGTAGTGGAAGTCTGGAACCATCACCCACAACTTTTGATGCCTATATGCAGCAAAGAGAAAAGAGATTTCATAATGCTGGATTTTCAAGTGGAAATCTGGAACCATCACCTACAACTTTTGATGCCTATATGCAGCAAAGAGAAAAGAGATTTCATAGTGCTGGATTTGCAAGATTTTGATGGCCAAGAACAAGAAAAAGGCTCCTTTTCAAGGACCTAAATGGGAAGGAAGAAAAATCAGAGAAGAATAAAGAATCAAAAGAAGCCTTCGAGTAGAACATAGTCTGGAGTTTAAAATTGGATATAAAACTGCAAAGAAAGGTTACTTATGAAATCAAATAGAATTGTCTCTACAAGAGTTACATAAAAAGAGGTTAATGACCTATCCTAAGGGTCATGAAAGTGGTTTTAATCTAAAAAAGATTTAACTAATCTAGTCCTAAGAAGAGTACTTTCGTGACACCTGAACAAGCATCTAAAGAGAGGAGATGCACTGACAGCATCAAGAGCACAAATACACACACCACACCCACACATATATAAATAAATAGATATATATAAATAGATATATATATATATATATATAAAGAGAGAGAGAGAGGACAAACCGCGGGTAGGTCAACATCTGTTGGAATGTGTTTACAGAAGTTCCCAGAATATTCTTGAACTTGAAGACCCTTCAGAAGGAGTAAGAGTAGTAAAATATACCGATATATTTTCCCGGTTTAGGAGTGCCCAAATCTAAGATCTTAAACCAAAGCCATTCAGAGCTTAGTGGACCAGAAGGAATCGAAACTAGATTACAGTGAAATTCTCACCTGGCTGCATCTAACACGCATCACTGCTTCAAAACCTTGGGGTCTTGTGACGTTCCATCGAAGATCATTGTAAAGCTTAGCAGGATCAGAAAGTGCTGAGAAGGGGTAATAATAATACACCTGAAGAAAAGGTTAAGCACTTAACCATATTTAAGGAGAAAGATAAGCTAAACCGCATAGTCAAGCATCAATACATGACTAGAAAAATAAAAATCTTGGAAAACATAAGACAAAGACTGAAACATTCAACTACACATATACTTGGTATCGATATACTGCTCTCTACTGTATCTCCAAAATCATGGAGACATTTGGTTCAAGAAGAAAAAAGCTACATATTACTGAATTTCTCACATCGGAATGGAGCACTAGTTAGTTCACTGGAGCCCTGTCAACTCATCATCTGTAATTCTCCAAAATAACAAGAAAAAAGTAATCTTCTTTTTTGAAAATCGACAATGGCCAATGGAATCCCGATCCCTAAATCTTTAAATTTTTAGGAGCTTTAAAAGCTTACAGGATTCAAGTAAGAACGAATTTCATAGTCACTATGATGCCTCTCTGGTTTTGATCTTCCCCAGCTTAGAGCTAGACACTTCTTGTAAAGTCAATATACCTATTACCATGAACGACCTTTGACCTTAATCCCAAAGGCTGGTAAGTGATATCCCAATAGGCAAGACTAAAATGATCACATGCAGACATACAGCTAAAACTATGCTCACCAAAGACAACACAGCTAAGCAAGTTTGAATCTCACTCACCTTCACTTTCATCCTTATTTAAAAACTATTCTCTTTCTGAACATTCTATCAAGTACTCTCTGTGTACTAATACTAATTATGAGGTACTATTTTACGGATGAAAATTTTAGATAGATTATGCTCTCAACTCTATCCTGCAATATTCCCTTGAGTGTAAGACGTGGATAACCCCAATGTGGTTCACTTGTTGTGCACAGGACCCCCTTCTGGTACACCACTAAGCACTTAAACATTCTGTGGTCGTAAGAGGGTTGTATATGTTACCTTTTATGTCGAAATGAACAGTTTGTGCATAACACGCCAAAGTAAAGGAAGTGAAGATGGTTACCAGTTATATTATCTTCCTATTCTGGCCACAATGCCCCTAAATTTTACAAGGTGGAAGCATTTGTTTAAAAATGTAGAATAGAACCAAAATTCTCATAACTCAAGATCCTCAGTTTAGCAATCAATCAACAAATATACTAATATTTGATAACAAACTTCAATGTTAGTGATTTTTTCTGTACAATTCATTTTGTATTAGTGTTGATTCGATCACCAGAAAAAAACAGCAACGAGGTGTTTTAGTTTTTGGAAGAACAATCAAATAACATATACATGAGAAGCATGCCGTGAAGCTATTCTTAGGGGAGATAATTTATACACAATAAGGATAGTTTATGTTAACTGGTGCTACATGTGTAAAGGAGAAGGGGAGAGCGTCAATCATTTGTTGTTACACTGTCCGGTTGCGAGGACCCTGTGGAATGTGATTTTGGGGCTGTATAGGCTTTTGTGGGTGATGCCCAAATCTGTTCAAGAGCTTCTTTTGAGTAGGTCTTTGTACAAGCATAGGAGGAGAAACCCAATTTGGGAGACTGCTCCATTGGGGGTTTGTTGGACTATTTGGATAAAGAGAAATAGGAGAGTCTTCAACAATGTGGAGGGATCATTAGACCAGATGAAGAACGGTCTCATCCGCAACCTGTTTCATTGGTGCTCAGAGACAGAATTCACTCCTTTACCCTCAGCCTCAGGTCATTCTTTTGTGAATTTTGTGAATTGATTTAGCATTGAGTAGATTGTTTTGTATACCGCTAGTGTACAAAGGATGCGTTAGCTTTGATGCTTTGATGTGCATATATATATATACTTATCAAAAAAAAGAGGTTTTATGTAATTCTACCCATCCCTTGCGAGGGTAGGTTTCCCCCTTCTTCTCATAGGTCTACAGACTAGTGGATCTTTTGTGAAGGTAATACAGACCATTACTTCCATATCTTACCAGCTTCTAGTTCGCTGTGCAATTGTGGAATAGGATTCCGTATCCTGTTCTGCATTAAACCCCCTTGAGTATTTTTTTTAATTTTATTTTTATTTTTACCAGCTTCTAGTTCGCTGTGTCAATTGTTGGACTTGGAGGTGCTAGTAGTTCAAGGCAAAGGATAGGGACCGTGTAAGTTGGAGCACGTAAAGCCCCAAGGACCATTCATCTTGTAGATGAAGATGAAGATGATGAAACTCATGAAATTGGTCAAGAGGAGGATGAAGAAGAATTTGAGACGAGTGATAATCCCGTGAATGTAGATGATGAGGATGATGATGAGCCTCAATATGATGATGATTGTTAGCTTGTTCTTAGTTGTTAATTATTACATTCCATGACTTTAGTTCTCTTTTGATTTCCATGACGTTGTTTTCATTTGCTTTGATAACTATTTATTTTCTTGTTTGGATTTTTAGTTAAGTTCATCAAATACATTGGAAATTCAACTATGAATGCATAATTTGTGTTATTAATATTATGTTAGAACTTAGTTTCATGTATTATGCTCACTTATAACATGTTTTGTTGATATTTGTTAAGCAATATATATTTTATGTAATTTTCCTAAGTATTTTTTCCGTGAGCGCCTTTTTGGCGCCTTTTTAGCGCCTCGCCTCTCGCCTCAAATTTGGGCCTATTGCCTTTTTGGCGCCTCTCGACTCTGACAACTATGGAGGGCGCCAAATCCTCAATTTTATTGAAGCCGGAATGTGAGTGCATGAACACTGGCATGACACGACAAGGTCAATGCTAGACTCGGTAAGCATAAAAGCTATTGAAAGTAAGCATAAGAAGGCCCATGCTACACCTAGTAAGCAGCTCAGGAACAGGTCTTCTAAACTAAGATTTTTTTTAATTGTTAAAAGCCATTTCCACTTGGGTTAGAGTCTAAAAAATTACTCCCTCCGTCCCTAAATTATCGTCCTCCTTTCCTTTTTCGTCCGTCCCAAAATAATTGTCCACTTTGAAACTTACCTTTTTAGAACATCACTTTTACCACTTTACCCTTACTTTTTCACTCTACTTTAATTATGAGCCACATATACATGGACATTAAAGGAAACAACACATTAAACCAATATAAATAATCAAGTCAATTACTTTTTCTTAAACTGTGCACCGGGTCAACCAGGACGATTATTTAGGGACGGAGGGAGTACATGTTACGCATAAAATAAAATAAAGGAAAACTGGATGCACCAATGAAATATTTAATAGTTTTCAACAGTAACAGTTTAAGCATTGGCAAGAGAACACCAAGTTTACGACTTAAATGACAAGAGAGTGCTATAGCATCAATTTATGGCTACCTGCCCTCCAGTGGTCCTCGGAATGACAGAGATAGAAGCAATGTCCACATAACTTTGCGTAGTGAGAAAAACATCAACGCAGACCTAAAGATGTTTTTTTAAAAAAATTCAGAGGATAAATTAAATTTAGATCTCACCCAAAAAAAAAAAACAGGAGGACAAGGTCTGATCTAATCAGGAAATTCAAATTTAAGGGAACTTTACCTGGTACTCTGCGAATTCAATAGCCATTGTCTTTAAAGTTTTATCTATCGGTTGGAGTAATTTATGGGTCTCCTGAAATATAATAACAAAAGGAACGCTCAAGGAAAACTGCAATATTCTTCAGTTTTTCCATGTTAAAACATGTCATTTATGCTAGCCACTAAAGCTGAATTAAGGCAAATCAAGTAATCAACCCACGCAGACCATTATATAAAGGGACAGAAACAAGTTCGTTAAACAAATTTAATGTGCATATGATAATTTTGTTTTCTGCCAAGATGATATAGACCACAACAATGCTGAAGTTGGTACAAAAGTTTTTTTCTTTTTGTTTGCGAGGAAGATACTCAGAATCTACAACCCCATTAGTACATAGACCATATCCCACACAACTATCAAAATTTAAACAAGTATATGGAGGTATGCTACTATACACACGAAAATCAAGGAAGCTCAATTAAAATTAAGAAAAAAATCAAATCCATTTGCTATCTCTTAAAGAGCCCCTGTTATGTTAAGGTGCAAGAGCATATTTCCCATCAGCATGTGGACTAGGGGTGGCAATTGGGTGTTAATGGATAGCTTTGGGTTAGGCTATGATCCATTATACCAATTGCCACCCCTAATTGGGTGGGACTACACAGTTCTCACAAATCTGCAATCTTACATTAGAAGTATCCAGTTGATGACCATAACCATATTTTCCTGTCCTACCCTTTTGGATGTAAATAAAAAAGAATTTGAGAGGTAAGTGTGACCCCTTGTTGGTATAGGGATTGGAACCAAGGATATAGTTATTATCATAAGATAGTTAAAAAAAATTATTATGAATATTTTTTTGGGAAAGAGTTGAACCTGAAACCTCACACTTTGTGAAGCCACTGCTTTACGACTGGGTCACCCCCCTTAGTCATATGTAAAAATACTTGGGCAAATTCACCCAAAAAAATGAAAAAATAATTGAATGAAAAGAATTTACGGAAGATGATAGCATCTGGTATCCCATGATATGACTTAGTTGACATCTTGTTAATAAACGTTTATAGCATGTAAAAGTACACAAGAAGCAACTACGGTCGCAAACACGAAAGGTTCCAAGCAGTCATCTAGTTATCTAGTTCACCAACCATCAGAAGCCAAGAAGAGAGAGAAATGTAGCAGCAAAGTCTAAAAATATAAAGAAAATATCATGTGTCCAATATTCATACCTTCTCCCCTGCCGAACTATTAGTTCTTCCTTCGGCCTCTCTAGCCGAAAGGGCTCCAACACCAACTGATGGCAAGACTGAAATATACAAAGATCAGAAAAGTCAGATCCACTTATTCACTAAAATATTCTCACAATAGGCCATAAGATGTTTCAGTCTTCCATAAAGAATAAAGCTAAAATATAACAATCTTAATACTTGAAATTGAACAGCAGTAAAAATTCAGAGATTGCCACCACATGATGCAAATTAATTTTTAGAGATATCCTGGAGTAACTCTCCAACCACAAGCACCACAATATTCCAGAGATGCTTGCTGGAAGACGTTGGACTGCAAACATTGCCACTTCCAACTCCTATGAAAAATTCAAGGGGAAGTCCTCTGCAGAATACGGACACAGCCACTCATGGTTCAAAGGCACGGTTTCAGCAGTCAAATTTTTGGATCGTAATCGCATTCAGGTTCGGGCGATATGCAACAAAATGCTTCTGGGAGTACAGAAATATTTTTTTTTTTTTAAATAAATTATTTAAATATTACACTTATCATGATGGAACAATTAGATTCTTACAAAATCATCATTTAAAAAAATTGGTGACATTGTTCTAGTTATAAACTACACTGGTGTTAAATATTTTTCAAACCATGTAATATCAGTTTCTATTAATTTTAATGTTCTTTAAGTTGCAGTCAATAAAAGTAACAAAAGAACATCCTTAAAAGAGGTCTCCATTTCTAGCACCCGATAGTACCTCGGAGATTAGTGTTCGGCCTTAGAGCCTGAGAAGTGAGAATACCTTCGCAAACCTCAAAAAAATAATAACAATAACAAAACAAAAATGAACTCTAGTAATTAAAAACAACAGAAAGCTGGAAAATAAAATTAATAATAAAACGAAAAGGAATAAGGAAAAAAAAGGCAGGAAATAGGAAGATTAAATGCCCATGAACAAAAATTGGATAACAGAGGTTAAAATGTGCTAGCCCATGGTAAGAAATGACTAAGAGAGGGAAGGCTATTACAGCCCACCTACTTGGCCTAACTGTTCAACCTCCGCAAGGACTTAGTACAAACAGATGGATAGCAAATGACTTTAGAACTTTACAAGAAGGACTTAGTCGTGAAAGTGCCACAAGGCTCCAAAGTCAGACATCAAGTAAAGCTACCAACTCCAGTGGTTCCATGAATGACCCACCCTTCTGAACCAAGAGACAAGATATTATGGGAGGATGACTTGAAACACTAGGCAACGATGTAGCCAAGGAAATTCCCCCACCCACCCCCACCCTTTAAAAAAAAAAAAAAAACTCAACGATCTTCCCAGAAACGCCCACAAGAGGCATTATCCAAAACAAGATGGACATGTCGGAAAAAAAGTCGGAGCACTCATGGATAAGTTTTATATTCTTCTAATATTCCTCCATGCTACCAGAAACATACTTGAACCTCCAAGTTAACAGCCATGAATATTTAGAAACCATGATCACATAAACCCAAGCACGAAGACTTGTGCACGAAAATATTTTCCCATCCAAAGCATGAAGAAGGCTTGGGGCTGCACCACAATAACTCTCAAGCCATATAACTTTTAATGTCCAAGAAGAAAGACCATTATTCTACACTATTGTGCATCAAGGAACCTGGAAGTTTTCTCTCTAGAAAGAGCATTAATTGGAAAACAATCAAGAACTAAACCAATTCCTGTATTTTAATTCAATAATCTCTATCTTGTGCTTTTGACTATATGAGTTCAGGCAAGCTATGACTGTCAATACCAAATGTGGAACAAGTCAATCAAATCTGAAGAAGAAACCTGTTTGCTACTGCCTGATAAAAAGACTCAAATAAGCAAAAACAGAAAGAAAACATAATAATTACAATGTTTTCAACAAATTCATACAGGAAAATCCAATGATTTCGCTTTACATTCCTTTCAAACATGAAGACGGAGATAAAGGATCAAGAGCTTGCCTGACTGAAATACCAGAAGCTTGCCTCCTATACTTTTCATTGCCAAGAAAGCAGCCTAAGTAACAAAGTACAATTTTATTTTTATTGTTTTATAAGAAAAAAAAGTTTATATTAGAGATAGGAAAAGATATATGAGGTCCATTGAAACATCAGTAATACAGCAAAAAGAATAAGAAAAAAGCCATGAATCTTCCCGCTTCATAATAGAAATTGGAATTCCCTTAGCCGAGGCCCATAACAAAGACATACACCACCATATCCCACAAGAAGTGCCTGGATACAAACTGATCTCTAAAAATCCTGAAATTCCACTCAATGCAGGTGCCTTATAAAATAAACAAACACCCCACACTCCCACAAAGTAATAACGCCCTTTTCCATATTAAATCCCCTAACAGGCAGCTCCAGACAAACACAAGACTCACCAACAAATCCAAACAGCCTACAGAAAATACCAGTTTGGAGAAATCCTCTTATAAGAGCTTGAGCTTGAATGACATCATTGATATTAAGCTTCTCTGTGTTTTTTCTTACCACTTATCAGCAGTATTAAGCTTATATAGAACCAGGGTCCAAACAAAGGCCCTGACCTTGAAAGAAACCTGAGCTTTTCCATAGGTAAAAGAGAGAGGGAAAAGCATCTTGGGGGGACGAGTCAAGTGAGACATAAAAGACCTACAAATATGAAATTCCGAACCCTCCAGCACCCAAGAACGAGAATAGGACTACTGTACAGCTGCCTCTGAGATCAAATACCAAGGAAGATAGAAACCCCCTCAGCCTCCTGATCATTATGCCCACGAAGATGTGAAAGTCCTAAGATCAAGAGTCACCCGCATAACAAGAACAGTAGAAATAGGAATTGAGAAACTGAAGCGACACGGAACGAACAAGGAAAGGCCCAGCAAAAGGATATCCCACCTACCCACACATCTACTCAGAAGCCGATGCCATCTCCATTACCCTGAAAGTAAATACTTCTTCCGTCCCAGAATAAGTATCCATTTCCAAGAACGTATGTCTCAAAGAAAATAAAAATTGATAGGTAAAATATGTATAAATATGAGCGTCGCAACAGGTGACGCGTCCTTTTGTACACTAGGAGTATACAGACTACTCAATACTAAAACTATTCACCGAACACCACATAAACAAAGTACGCAAAAGACAGTCTCTCAATTGATCCAGCGAAACCTCAATATAATCGAAGATTCTTCTATTCCTCTCAAAAATAAGTGTCCATTTCTAATGAAGTTACTAAGTTCATCTTTGCCAACTTCCATGTCGTAATGTGCAGTTGTAAATGTAGTGATATAATGTGAACAATAAGGGTATCTCGGTATGTGTGCTACTAAAAGTGCTTAAAAGTCAACATCCTTAATTTCCTTGAAAAACTAAACGGGCCTCATTCTGGGACAGAGGGAATACTACTTGTGCATATGGAGGTGTGTTCAAATATCATATAAGTATGTACTCTGAAAGTAAATACTAGTATGCATATGGCTGTGTGTGAAGTATCCTATATCCAATTTGTCATTTTTTTCGTGCATTAGCAAGCATCAAAACGCGGTTGATTTCAGCACTTATTCATTGTGGCAGGTACTTTCCATAGTAAAGTAAAGTAATGACTCAACTTGTACATAGGCTTAAAACCACAGACCACATAAATACCTTAATTTTCAAGT
The DNA here is from genome assembly GCA_013146195.2 of Codonopsis lanceolata. Taxonomy (NCBI): domain Eukaryota; kingdom Viridiplantae; phylum Streptophyta; class Magnoliopsida; order Asterales; family Campanulaceae; genus Codonopsis; species Codonopsis lanceolata. The sequence continues at coordinate 28,667,446 of CM028380.1, forward strand.
CAATCTTAGCTTTCTAGAGAAAAGAAGAAATGGGATATGCAGTAAAATCTGGGGCTTTGGGGAAGAGAATGCAAAGGAGGATTGCCAAAAAACCAAAAAGAAAAGGAGGGAAGAAGAAGAAGAAAAAGAAAAACGATTATCAAAGGATCCAGACGCCAGACATGCGTGTCAGGAGAGCTACGAAGTAGAGAAAGAAGAGACTAAATCAATTTCAAACAAAATACTTTTAAAGGAGACTCCAAAAAAGGAAAAGCCCTCTAAATTCATGAATTGAAGGAAAGAAGCATAGGCCAAGAGGAAGAGGATCACAAAAAAGGAACAAGCGGGAAGCATCCCCAATCCAGATAAATGAAACAGAAAAAAAGGACCCCTCCCCAACCCTGTAATTGCACCAAAGGCTTGAACAGACAAAATATAAATTTTCAGGACTAGTGGGAAATCCCAAGAAAAAAAGTTGGAGAGGATATACCCATTTCATATCTTGTCATTTTTTCATCCTTCTGTACACTCTTCTCTAATCATGGCAGACACCTCATCGTTGTCTTTGCCTTGTTCTTTTCTCTCCGACTCTTAATTAGTATATGTTGGTAAAGCAAACATGATACCATGTCCTTGTCTTTCCTTGTTATTCTCTCTCCCACTCATAATAAGCATCTTTGTTTTTCAAACATATTATCATTGCATACCTTAATTGCTGCACCAAAAGCTGAATCGGCCGTTTTACTATTCTGAAACATGGATGGGATGTTTTCCAGTAACAGCTCTAGATGCTGACGGCACTGAAACCTCAAACAAACCAATAACACTTGGGATCAGAGGAACTTTCATATAAAGAACAACACAATCAATTGAAAACTGAATAGTCTACAAACTTGGAAACAACTATTAATGCCCAAAAAACTGATGAAGGTATAAAGTAATTTTTTGCAGAACTGACCTCAGAAAGTTGAACAATAATATCAGTTTGCAGAGGAGTATAAACATCTTGTACATCAGGAACTATTAGCATCAATGGCTGCAAAAGAAAAATAACAAAAAATTAATTAATTAATTAATTATTTACAATCACGCTGCAACTTTCTCCAACTCTTTTTTGCTGGATTCTCTTTGTAGTTCTAGTTTCTCTGTTATGTGTCATAATGTTTCACCTTCACATTCCTATCCATTTATTTCACAGAACTTGTAGAAACACATACTCCCTCAGTTCCTAAAAAATCATCTTTGTTTCACTTGGTACACAGATCAAGAAAAAATAATTTACTGTATTATAAATGTTAGTATACTATGTAGTTTCTTTTAAAGCCCTAATGCATGTGGTCGTGATTAAAGTAGGAAGAACAAGCAAGGGTAAAGTGGGAAAAGTATTTTCCTAAAAAGGAAAGTTAGGAAGCAGGACAATTTTTTTTGAAACGGACAAAAAAAGAACGATGGACAATTATTTAGGAAGGGGGGGGGAGGGGGAGGATAGTAATGATAATTCTGGATAGTCTCCAAAGATATATACACAGTTCACACGACCAAACAAAATTCAGCAGAAGTGAACTTCCAGGAAAAAGTTACCATGAAATGCAATAACTTCTTTCACACAGAGAAAAAGATTACTCCGCCATCCCAAAAATAGAAAAGAAAAAAAGAGGCATGCTTTCCTTTTTTGTTCATCTCAAAAATGGAGTTGCATTTCTAAAATTAAGCATTGTTTATTTTTTCAATTTGTCCCTTCTTTACGCAAACATAAAAACAACGGTTTCATGCAAAAAAAATGGGTATAATTTTAGTGAATTTTAAATGAAATATAAAGAAGCAAAAGTGTGATATTAAAAAGTTACTTTTCAAAAGTGATTTTTCTTTTTGGATAAGGGAGTATTGTATAAATAGAGTAAAACACACTCCTATGCCTGCCAACACCTAAACATTTGCGCCCCAATATCAAATACACTAACCTTGCAACAGTGGCGAATCCAGAGAAATATTTCAGTGGGGAGGGGTCACATATTTTAATTTCTACATAAAAAAAATTTGTAACGTAAAAATAAAAAAAAATCGGTGGGAACACTTGCCCCCCATCCTTCCATGTGGATCCACCACTGCCTTCGAACACACCCAACTAAGCACCTAAAATCCACATTTAGTCTCCAAAATGCATTCAGTCAATGAAACACCTAAGAATTACTCAACTAATGACGAAAATCCAAAAATAACTTTCACCCATCACCCAAAACTAAAATATACACCCAACAATCAACCCTATGACCACAACAATCACAAACAGTCGCCCCACCCTCGACCTTTAAAATGGCCGCAGACCAAGTACAAAACACCAGCAAGACAAAGCAACAGACATCGTGGTGCAAAGCATGCATGAAAATAGAAAAACATATTTAGACAAACTTGCACGAGAAATTCGGGACTCAATAAAGTCATTTCTACAATTGCACCATCTTGAACTTGTCCAGAGCAGATTAATAGAATTATTAAGTTAAATAGCCTCCTTCCATCCTGTATACATGACCGACACATGTATCTCCCCACAGATACAGATACAGATACTAGTCATTTACATAGAGCTTATATACATAAAATAAGCAAACATGCCCAAAAGGGGAAGGAACAGCACCTAGAACAAGATAATATGCTATTTACCTTCTTTTTTTATAAGAGGACAAGATAATACAGTCCTAATCATTTTGACTAGGGCACATAGTTGAAGGGGAGATGTTTGAATGCCTTAAATTGTTTTATTTTGACTCAAGTTCCAGTTTACCCATCTATAATAATTAAAACAGTGACACGTAACATACTTGAGGAGTTATCATCATAAATGCTTAATGTTTAAATCTAACAGTATTTTTGGGACTGAGGGATAAATTTTCAACAGAAAAATATCAGGCTCAGAAAAGTTCAAGTTACTGCAATTGTATCAACCTGCTGCAGTGCACGTTTCAAATTGTAAAAATGGATGGTCGAGTCAAATGTAGCAATGCCCACCATTGTCCGAGGACCCTCCTGCAAACAACCCCGATGTAAATTTATACATGAAAAAATTGAGTTATGCATTAAACAAAAATAAGAACACCTAGAATAATTTACATGTAACAATGCAGTATGAAAAGAATGATTGCATATCAATGTGCTTACGCAAATGAACGCAACCACACCCTGTGTTTCCAAAAGCAGAACCCTGACACCAAAAAGCTCCGATCAACCTTAATTGAAACCCACAGCACATGGAAAAACCAACAATCTTCAGCCAAATCGCGATGGAGAGAGAATACTTCAAGTCTTTACACGATCAGCGAAATTCTCCCAAGTTCCCCAGCTTAAATTATACATGGTCGCAATAAGCTTCAATTACAAAAATCAGAAAAGGGCATATGGCAAACCAGCGTCTTCATTCTAACCTTCAAGCACCTACTGCAGTGCTCGAGTTATTATGCCGATATGTCCATAAATCCATCAAATCCCAGGTCTCCAACTCTCCAGAAAGATGCTTCACTAACATTATACATGGTCGCAATAAGCTTCAATTACAAAATTCAGAAAAGGGCATATGGCGACCCCGTGTCTTCCTTCTAGCCGTCAAGCACCTACTGCAGTACTCAAGTCAAGTTGTTATGCAGATATGTCCATAAATCCATCAAATCCCAGGTCTCCAACTCTCCAGAAAGATGCTTCACTTAATAGTAGCGCACATGTAATGATGATAATATAGGGGTCTTATTTCTGCAAGTCCTCAAAAATTTGTTCATTTTCCTCCCTCGTGTTCATTTCTTGGTCAAACAGGTTTCACACAGGTTTTGCAACAATTATCAGGTCATGTATTCTCAACTAACTCTTTTGCTTCCTAAGTTATTTGTATCCCTTTTGCTTCCTTAACTTCTGTTTCCTTCCTTCAAGATGGCATTTCTTTTTCAGGAGTCGAGAAGCAATTTCCAACGGGTCCTATTTCTTTTAATTCGGAATAAAACAACGAAAATGAGTTTGGCGCCATTATTATTATATTCTTCAGTACTTTTTTGTTCGATGGTAGCTCCACGCTGTTGGATCCATCCAAAACGATTTAAGTACAGATTAAGGCCTTCAAAACGGGAACAAGAACATTATATTCACAAAGTTCAGCTATGCTAAAAAGTAAAACATATAAAGATGATTTAGCCGTAATCCCTAGCCGATACCCAGATTAACTTAATAAGCAAAACATTCCAACTGCTTCAATAACTTTAAAGTCTTGATTAATTTCAATTACTTGTCTGAGTCTTAACTCACGGGTAGGTCTGTACCCTGCTTTTGTTGTCATATGGCACCACATATCTCGAATCCTTCCTATATGCAAATAATTTTTGAAACACCTACCTCAACTTCCAAAATTCTACAACAAACTTCAATAAAGAAGACTAAACCTGAAGGCAACTCTAAATGGATACAGCGGGATGGAAACTAAAGATTTTTTTAGATGAAGAAGAATTTTATTAGATCAAGAGAAGAATATACAAAAACAGCGAACAAGTCATCCACCGAAACAGAGATAAGATAAACACAAAGAGAAAAGGAAAAAAGAGAACATGAACCTGAAGGCAACTCACAATTGATACACCAGATTGGAAACTAAATATTTTTGAGATGAAGAAGAATCTTTGAAGAGAAGGATATGCAAAAACAGAAAACAAGCAATCCGCCAAAACAGAAATACGAAAAACAGAACGAAAAAAAGGAAAAGGAGAACGCTAAAAACTAATGAAGAATCCCCCTCCAATATCTCGAATGATCAGTTATGGGTCAAAAAGCGCCTAAGGCTGAAACCCAAGGACCATTAATCAATATTCTCTCCATAAAAGAAAGCGCCTGAACCCAAAAGATTTGCAGATTCCTCTTAACTCCATATGCCACAATATACCAAACACCACACACTTTCAAAGAATTCATACCCCCAAAACCCAAATACCTGACATTATACAAAGCCTCCACCAACTCAAGACATACCCACTTCCCACCATTAATATCAAATAGAGCTCACCACAATATCCAAGCAACCCAGCAATGTAAAAGAAGATGGTCATGGGTCTCTTTATGCCCTCAACACATGACAGAAATATCAGCAGAGATGCCTAATTGGGCCTACACCTTTGGTGCCAAAATTGGTATTCAACCAGTTAAGCACGAGAAACCAGCCAAACCCCACTAGCATGGAAATTAAAGCAAGCCTTCAAGAAGCCTTTTTACAGGTCAAAAGATTTATGTGCTTAAAGACGGTAAAAAGTTCATGCTTGGGAATAATGTAATTGACATAAACTTACAGGAAGATCAGCAATTACTCGGCTGATCGCACTGCAAGCTCCTGCAGTTGCACCAGTCTGTATGGCATTCATGGATACATCAATGAGGAAGAAAAATAGAGCAGGCATCGGGTCTCGCACCTGAACATAACATAGAAACATGAAGTTATCATAACCCAATAGCAAGTGAAACAACAAAAGAAAAGGAACTAGCCAACGAGATACCACGATATATTACAGCAAGATGGTTTACATATAGGCAACTTGCATTTTCAATCAATTGTATCTGTGCACCACAAATTTAAGCGGATAGAAGTCATCAATGTGAATATAACCCTGACAGGTGCAACAACATTACATAAAGTGCCATCGAAAAATTCCATAACTAATGAAACCACTAGATAACTCTCAAGCTAGAACTTTTAAGCACATAACAAAAGCCTTCATGCAGAACTAGCTCAATGTATGTGTCTACATGATTGTCTCCTATCAACAACCCCACCATCCCAAAAAAAAAAAACCAAAAGGAACAGAAGTACATGGAAAAAGAAAAGGAAATGGCAAAGGAATTGGTGGAGCACGATTCTCGAATCCCTAGAACGATCTGGAATGCAAACCGCTGATCAGCTCGATCACCAAAGTCCATAGTGAAGCCATCAACTAGATTCTTTCTCTCAACAGAGTGAATGAGAGAACCTTTATCCATAAATGCATGCGTTTCTGCCGTCCAAAAACCCCGAAGAGTGCTATCATAGCACATCACCACAGTAACATCTCATCCTTCCCACTGTCACCCCTGGAATCAATAAAAAAGAAGCACAAAACCAACATTTCTGCGTAGTTTTCAACTTGGCACACCAAATCCTCCAAGTCACTGGGCAAAGAAGGAAGAGATGGTCAAGCGTCTAGCTGTGACTTCTGCACAGCAGGCACCTTGTGAGGCCGCATTTCGGTCTCCAATCTTTAGTATTCAGCTGACTAAGCAGTAGAGACCAAGCGAAAGCTTTAAGCTTGTGCAGGGACCATGGATATCCAAATAAAAGATGCTATATGAACGACACTGGGACTTGAGCAATGAAGACATGAAAGATCGAACGGTAAAGGTGGCGCTAGACTCCAAGAGCAACACCAATCAGAAACCTAAACCTGGTGGGACACCAAAGTACAATGAGGAGCAACCGACAAGATCTTTATCACCCAAATTTCAGATAGTTAACATTAATTCTCGATATAGGAGCCTCGTGCAAGGAAAAAATCATAAAAATCGAAGAAAATTTAATGATCCTCCCATAAAATGGATGCATTGCCAATTCCCAACGACAAGACAAATGAGGGCGAAAAAGATGAAGATGCTGCAAATTTATCTCCAATGACTATCATAGGTACTGAAAGGGCTCAAATTAACATTTCATCCACTTCTTTGAATCTCGAATTCGCTCTTGATGACTTATGAAAGAGAATAAGGCTCCAAAGAAACCGCCAAAGCCACTTACCGGCTAGGGCAAGGTTCTCAAGAATCAAGCTCCCAATCTCTAAACTGCTTTCACTTTCAGGCCTACAAGCTGTACTCCGAGCCAGCAAACGATCCTTACTCTCGATGCATTCCCAAATGGAAGTGCTATGATGCCATCCAACCTATCAGCCACCCAATTAGGTAACAAGAAAACAGACAACAAAAAAAATGGAGGATAAGAAAAAGGCAAGACTTTATAAGAACAAGTCTATCCCGAGCAACGAACGGGTTTCCTGTTCTACCCATCCAAATGCTTGCACTTTTTCGACCACCAGGTCCAAGAAACTAACTGAGCGAGAATTAGCACGTAGAGGAACTCCAAGGTATCAATGTATTGTAGCCAAGAAAACTTTACCTCCTTTCTCCTGATGGAGAATCTGCAGTGACATACTCTCCTCACATCGAGAAAGTTTCTTAGGCTCCCCATATATAATGACTAATAAGGACACAAAAAGCAACCTGAAATCCAACACTTTCACCTTTGTCCAAACCCCTTTTTATACATCACCTAAATCCATTTTTTTTTAATAAATAAAGGATTTTTTTTTTTTTTGATAAATAAGGTATATATTAAAAATCAAAAGCGGCAAATAAGGAGCCGCAACCTATTTACACAGGAGGAAAACTCCAATAATTACAGATTACAAAAATTCACTACAAAGTCAGCAAAAGAGTTGACCTCAGACCTAACACCGTCACTACACCAAAAAAAGCTGAAGCAGATCATTCTTCAGAACGACAAAGACCTTTCCACGTTATCAAAAACTCTCCTATTCCTTTCTTTCCAAATCACCCAAAGATACTCCCAAAGGAATAGTCTGCCAAATAAAATCTCTCTGTTTCCTCTTGTGCAAGGACCAACAAAGGAAGAGATCCTTAATGGATTCCAGCATGGCCCAAGACAAGCTAAAAATGTGAAAGATGTAATCCCACAAGGCACCTGCTACCGGACAGTGAAGCAAAAGATGATCAGCACTCTCACCATTACATTTGCAAATATAGCACCAGCTCACTACCACCTTCCCGCGTCTCCTAAGATTATCCCCTGTAAGAATGGCTTCGTTCACCGCTTCCCAAATAAAGAAAGCAACTCTAGCCGGAGCTTTAGACTTCCAAATAGCTTTCAGGAAATGCACCCTTCCCCCAAAATCTGAACCAAAGTAGTAAGACTTAACCGAGAACATTTTGTTTTTAGCCCTATCCCGATGACCTTGTCAATACAACTCCTATCCAGTGCTGAGAATAAAGCAACTCGAGAGAGCTGGAGGAAACTATGCACTTCCCAATCTCAAGAAACCTTCAAAACTGGATTCCAACTAATCGAACCTCCTTCGAGCGAAATAATATCACTAATCAGAACTTCTTTGTCACTCACAATGCTAAAAAGACTAGGAAAGGCTCTCCATAGCTCCACGGGACCACACCACCTATCCAACCAAAATCTGACCGAAGATCCATCTCCTACTTAAAAGAGATATTTCTAGCGAAAGCGTCCCACCCTTTCCGGATTCCTTTCCAAACTCCCACCCCATGAGACAAGGAAACATCCCTAGGAAACCAAAGATGATTTCCTTCCCCATACTTGCTCACCACCAATCTCCTCCACAGAGAGTCCTTATCGATCAAGAATCTCCACAACCATTTACCCAACAAAGCTCTATTGAAAGCTCGGATGTTTTTAACCACTAAGCCACCAGATTTTATACCAGAACACACTTTGGACCACTTGACTAGGTGATACTTCCGATCCACCATCGAACCTTCCCATAAGAAGACCCTTTCAAATTTTTCCAGTCTTCGGCTAACTGATGACGGGATGACGAACAAGGACATAAAGTAAGTAGGCATCAAAGACAACGTGCTCTTTATGAGAGTAAGGCGGCCTGCCTTTGAAGACAAACACTGCTTCTTCCAGCCTGCGAGGCGACGTTGAAATCTTTCTATCACCAGAACCCACATATTCGAGCTCTTGAAAGCAGCTCCAAAGGGAAGACCCAAGTAGGTAGAAGGAAGGGAAGTCACCTTACAACCAAAGAAGGCAGCCAATTCCCCAATATTTTCTACATTCCCCACAGGAATAATTTCAGACTTAGAAATGTTCACTTTTAGACCCGAGACAGCCTGAAAAAAGAGCAAGACTATCTGTAAATAGCCTAACTGAGAGTCCTTCGCTTCACAAAACACAAGAGAGTCATCTGCGAATAGGAGATGCGACACTGAGACAGGAACTCTACCATTCCCGACTATGAAACCACTAATAAAACCTCCTGATATAGCTTTATCCATCAATAAGCTCAAAGCTTCCATCACTAAAATGAAGAGGAAAGGAGAAAGAGGGTCTCCTTGGAGAAGGCCCCTCGATGTTCCAAAAAAACCAGCCGGCTCTCCATCAATCATCACTGAAAATCTCACCGTAGAAATACACCAAAAAATCCATCTTCTCCATTTGTCACCAAACCCCATTCTGTTTAGCAGATAGATGAGAAATTCCCAATTAACATGATCATAAGCTTTTTCAATATCCAGCTTGCAAATCAGGCCCGGCTCTCCTTTCCTTAACCTATCATCCACCGCTTCATTGGCAATAAAGGAAGCATCAATAATTTGGCGATTCCCCACGAAGGCATGTTGCGACTCCGAAATGACTTTGCCCACGACCTTCCTCAATCTAATCGAGAGCACCTTTGCAATGATTTTATAAACACTTCCAATAAGACTAATGGGTCTATAATCTTTAATCTCAATCGCATTAGTCTTTTTAGGAATCAAAGAGATGAATGAAGCATTAAGACTCTTTTCAAAGACCATGTTCGAATGAAAGAACTGAAAAACTTCCATGATGTCCTCCTTCAAAATCTCCCAGCTATGCTGAAAAAATGCCATAGAGAAACCGTCAGGACCGGGCGCTTTATCGCCATTCAAACTCCAAAGGGCTGCCCTAACTTCCTCTTCCGAGAAGGGTGATTCCAGCACTAAATTATCCTCCTGATTAAGAACATTAAAGAACATCCCATCTAACTGCGGCCGTTGGATCCCCTGATCAGCATACAGCTTCTGATAAAAATCTACTATACCTGCCCTAATAGCAGATTTATCCTCCAGCAAGTTACCATCCACTGAAATGCTATGAATGTGATTGACCCTTCTATTCGCCTTCGCCTTCCTATGAAAAAATTTGGTGTTCCTGTCACCTTCCTTTAGCCACTGAACCCGTGATTTCTGTCTCCAACAAATTTCCTCTTTAATCAACAAGGACTCTGCCTCCTTTCTCAACTCATTACGCCGAAAGAATTCTTCCTCTGATAACTCTCCTGAGCTCTCTTTAGTATCCAACAGCTGAATACCTTCCAGCACTCCCTTAATTTTAACCTCAATCCTCCCAAATGTCTCCTTATTCCACAGAATGAGGTCAATCTTCAGCAGCTTCAGCTTCTTCGCCAGTTTAAAACTAGGATCTCCCACCACTGAGTAACCTGCCCACTTAATCCGAAGCCAATCCAGAAAACCCTGCTCTTTTAACCACATATTTTCGAAGCGAAACGGAGATTTCCCTTTTGCGATACCACCACACTGAAGAAGTAAAGGGGCATGATCAGAAATAGTTCGAGGCAGACAAGACTGAACCAGACTACTGCAGCATTCCTCCCATTCCACGGACACTAACAATCTATCGATTCTGGAACATTGAGAATTAGAACTGTTTCTGAACCAAGTAAACCCGTCTCCTGCTAAAGGAAGATCTATCAAGGCCATATCATCAATAAAATCACTGAATTCCAACATCGCCCGTGAGAATCTGCTACAACCCTTACGCTCATGCGGGAACCTGATTACATTGAAGTCACCCCCTATACACCACGGATGATTCCATTTCTACTTAACTAACTTTAACTCTTCCCACAGCTCACTACGGGACACATCCAAGCAAGGACCATATACGCCTGAGAAACCGTAAATCTTATCACTACGGGACACATCCAAGCAAGGACCATATACCTCCCGCTGCCCCGGAAGCTCCAAGATGTTCCCAGTCCGCCCATCTTCCTCCACCAACACTGCAAATGAACTCACTATCCACTTTATCCATTTTAGTCTCTAGCAAGCAAATCACATGAGGATTCCATCTTCTCAAAGACACCTTAACCACAGTTCTTTTCTCCAAATTGTTTAATCCCCGCACATTCCAAGAAATGATTTTTAAATCCATGGAAAATCAAGTCAGATTTCTTTTTCGTCTACTCTCCCCCTCCTTAAATTTCAGGTGAGCTGAATTAAAATCGCAGCATAACTGCTTCAGTTCTCTAGTGCACCTTGCTCGAGATTTCCCTTTTATTTTTGAGCTGGAATCTCTCTCTGATGCCCGCCAACTCCTTTCAATCTCCATTAGTAATTCCTGAATTTTGTCATCAAAACCATGGTTTGATACCCCTATAAATGTGCCAAAGTCCTTAATCCTGCTCTGCACCCACAATGAAATTTCCTTTGACTCCCCATTACATAATAATGGCTCGAATCCACAACAGTCTCCTGGTTCTACCATCGCAATCGGAGTGCAGCAAATAGGGTCTGAAAGACCCTCGTTCATAGAAGAGGTTATAGTCATTTGACCAGCTACCCCTGTGCGGCCTGAATGGACCTCTTCTTCCCCGTCACTACAGTCATCACACTCCTTATCATAACCCGACTCACCTAGGTCCTCCACCTTTCCCGATGGCGAACAGCTCTGATCTGTAGAGTCTGCAACTTCATGAGGCAAATCTTTCTTCTCACAACCAACACCTATAACCCCTATCTGAACAGGTTCTTCTTGCACCGGACAAGATTCCAAATCTGCATAAACGTGATCCTCATTCTGAAACGAAGCCCTTCCACTACTATTTTTCCCACTAACTTTCCTCCCAATTAGGATTACTCCTACGATTGAACATGGACCAACACATAAGGAGATCTTTTACTGTTCTGGCCATCACCCATGTGATATTGACCAACCCAAACACCATAGACTAAAGCTCCAATGTTATCGGAAATGTAGCAAAATATGATTCGAACTCTCACTATTCTCTCTACACATATAGCACCAATTTACATAAGCTTCCCCTCGCCGCCTTAGATCGTCTCCTGTAAGAATTGCCTCGAGAGTAGCTTCCCATGCAAAGAAGGCCACGCGATAAGGGGCATTAGACTTCCAAATAGTCTTCCAGGGAAATGACGAACCCCTTCCACCCGAGAGCATTACGTAATAGGACTTAACTGAGAACTCTTTATCTCTCAAAACAACCCACCTCACCTTGTCGACTCTGCTAGTATCTATTTGCTGCGAATAGAGAAGGACCAAGAATGATACACTAGCTTCAATTTCCCAATCTTGCAATGCCTTCGAAATATGGGTTCCAAACCACTAGGCCCTGACTCACTTGCAACACGAAGTTCACCAAACAATCTGTGTCCACAGCCAGATTAAATAACTCCGGATATAACCGCCAAAGCTCCATCTCACCGCACTGTAAATCCTTCCAAAACCTGACCTTCGAACCATTACCAATAGTAAACGAACTGTTTCTATCAAACAGCCCCCTCCCGTTGCAAATCCCTTTCCATACACCAGAGCCATAAGGATTGGTTATGACATTTGGGAGCCACATATGCTCACCCTCACAATATAAACTAACGACTACTTTCCTCCACAACCCATGATGATCCACCAAGTATCGCCACAACCACTTACCGACTAAGGCTGAATTAAATGTGCTGAGCTTTTTCACACCTTAACCACCTGCCTTTAAGCTGCCACAAACTTTATCCCATTTTACCAAATGAAATTTACACTCATCCCCTATCCCTTCCCACAAGAAATCCCTCTCCATCTTCTCTATTATGTTATGAACCGAGGCAGGCATCACGAATAGAGATAAATAATAAGTGGGAATGCTGGATAATGTATTCTTGAGGAGGGTTAACCTCCCGGCTTTGGATAACAATTGTTTCTTCCAACCGGCCAAACGCCGATTGAATCTCTAATCTCTCTAAGACTAGGTTCCACAAAGCCTTATTTTTAAATGGAGCACCAATCGGCAAGCCCAAATACGACGAAGGGAAGTGCGAGTGTTTGCAACCAAAAACCGAGGCTAAGATCTCAATATTCACCACCACCCCGACCGGAATAATTTCGCTTTTAGAAATATTAACTCTTAACCCCGACACCATCTGTAAGAAAGCCAGCACCAGCCGAAGATACCCCAACTGAGCTACATTTAGATCGCAAAAAATAAGAGTATCATCCGCAAAAAGAAGATGAGAAACCGTAATCTCCGTCTCCCTATTCCACCCAACCTTGTATCCACTGATGAAACCCCCCTGCCACAGCTTTATCTAATAATTTGCTAAATGCCTCCATCACAATAATGAATAGAAAGGGAGAAAGAGGGTCTCCTTGCCGCAAACCCCTCAAACTTGGGCAAAACCCAGCAGGCTCCCCATTAACCAACACTGAGAAACAAACCGTTAAGATGCAAAACCATATCCACTTAATCCATTTTTCACCAAAATCCATCCTCTCTAGCAAATAAAGTAGAAACCCCCAATTAACATGATCATAAGCCTTCTCAATGTACAGCTTACACAACAAATCCGGAATGCCACTTTGCAATCTGTTATCCACGACTTCATTTGCTATAAAGGACGCATCAATATTCTGTCTACCCCCTACAAAACCATGTTGAGAGTCTGAAATCAGCTTACCCATGACTTTTCTCAATCTCAAAGAGAACACTTTAGCTAGCAGCTTGTAAACGCTACCAACCAAACTGATAGGTCTGTAATCTCCTATTCTAAGAGCACCTGCATTCTTCGGGATCAAAGTTATAAACGTAGCGTTAAGACTCTTCTCCAAATACATATTTTCCTGAAAAGCATAAAAACCCTCCATGATATTGGCTTTAATCACTTCCCAGAAAATAGAAAAGAAATCCATAGTGATTTTGTAGAAATCGTAGGGCTTTCGAGAATGTGGAAATGTCAGTCCCGGAATTGAAGAATTTGTTGATTCGCACCCTTTATTTTTGGTGTTACGAGACTGATCAACCTCTTTCTAGGTCCAACACTGATTTTGTAGATCTTGTAAATAGCATAGACACTGGTTAATGTTTGGATTGGTATACTTCTAGTGTACAAAGGACGCATCACCTCTTTTGATGCTTTTTATATATTATTTACTTATCAAAAGAAAAGAAAAGAAATCCATAGTGAAGCCATCTGGGAATCTTTTTCTCTTTTAGTTTCACTCGATTCATAAACTCCTCTCAATATTCTATGTTCTTTTATAGTTTCTTTTAAGTTTTTGACAAGTTCTTCTATTTGGCTTTTTAGAACTAGAACCGTTTTGATAAGCCCAGCGCTTTGCACCGCTCATGCTGCGCAACGCATACACCACTTCCTCTTCAGAAAAAGGACTCTTCAGCATACTTCATCATCAGCATTCGGAGAATTAAAACTGACTCCATCCAGCTTCAGATGCCATCCCCCGTCATCCGAATAGTGATTCGAATAAAACCCTGCAATACCCTCCTTAATCACCTCCTGATCCTCCAGTAAATTATCATCAATTGAAATACTCCTGATCTGATTCACCCTCCTATGCATACTTGTCATTTTATGAAAAAAAAAAAAAAATTGCATTTCTATCACCTTCTTTAAGCCATCGGACTCTAGATTTCTGTCTCCAACAGACCTCTTCCTTAGTCAGCAAAGTCTCTACGTCACTTCTCAATTCACTGCAACGAGCCTCTTCCACCTCCGATAAACCACCAGCCCCTGCCTTCGCATCTAAAGTTATCACCTCTTCCATCACTTGCTTTATCTTGATGTCTACTCTCCCAAACACCTCTCTATTCCAACTCTTCAAATCCTCCTTGAGAAGCTTTAACTTTCTTGCGAGAATAAAATCTGGATTCCCGCTAACACTGTAAGAGCACCACTTAGATAGAACCCATTCCACAAAACCCGGCTCAAGCAACCACATATTCTCAAACCTAAACGGAGATTTGCTATTTCGCCCCACCACACTCCAACAATAAAGGAGAATGATCTGATACTACTCTAGGAAGACAATACTGGAAAGATCCCCAGAACTCATCGTCTTAATCAGCGGAGATCAAAAATCTATTGATCCTGGAAAATTGGTTCCTATCCCCATCTCTAAACCAAGTAAAATCCCCTCCCGATAACTGTAAGTCCACCATCCCCATATCATTGATAAAAACATTGAATTTTGTCATTTCCCGAGAAAAAACACTCGAGCCCAACCGTTCCCGTGGACATCTAATTACATTGAAGTCTCCTCCTAAACACCAAGGGGCATCCCATTTTTCTCTGATAGTTCTCAGTTCCTCCCACAAGTACGGACAAATGCTATTGGAACACGGACCATAGATACCCGTTAAAATCCAAGTTTTGTCATTCTCCACTGATTTCATCAAACATGAATGGGAAAATTTTCCTTTCACCACATCTAACTTTGAGACTACCCTTCTGTCCCACATGACAAGAATACCACCTGCTGAACCATTTGCCCCAACATAATCCCATTCAAACCATCTCCCACCCAAATCCAAATATTGCCAACTCACCCTGTCTTATGACTTTCAAAATCAAGCTGAAGAACAAGACCATTTATCTCTCTCTTTCTCTCTCTCTCTCTCTCAAGTCCGTCACGACCTCATGGGCCACTGAAGCAGCATCGTTAAGTTGTCTTTCTGGACAAACGCACTTTGCACCTCAGATATGGTATCCTCCAACATCATCCGTAATCTCCTAGAAAGCACCTTCGTAATGATCTTGTAGACACTGGTCACCAAACTAATAGCTCTCTCTCTCTCTCTGAAGTCCGTCACGATCTCATAGGCCATTAAAGCAGCATCGATTAGTTGTCTTTCTGGAACAAACGCACTTTGCACCTCAGATATCAGATATGGTATCCTCCAACATCGTCCATAATCTCCTAGAAAGCACCTTCGTAATGATCTGGTAGACACTGGTCACCAAACTAATAGGCCGAAAATCCCCAACCTTTAAGAGCATATCCTTCTTTGGTACGGAAGTGGCAAAAGTGAAGTTAATAATTAGAAAAAATGACCCAGTTAACATGAAACTTTGAAAATACTCTTATCAGGTCATTCTTAATCACATCCCAAAAATTGTAGGAAAAGGCCAATGAAAAATCATTATGGTCCGGCGCCTTCAGCTAAATCCTACAGTCCTCCAAATCTCATCCTCCTTGAAAGGCCTCTAAGCAACTTCACTCCATATCTGTAGTCATAGGTCTAGCCACGTTCTCCTCCATACACAGAGAAGGGAAGAAATTGTTGCAAGGTTATTATCTATAACGTTTAGAGAGAAATCAATTGTAATCAGTTTATCACGCGATTATTCATTATTTAGGGATATTATAGTTAATTAGCTTTACCTAAATTAATATTAATTAAAGTATATCCTAGTTGTTCCCACCATCCTCCCATGGAGCGAAGAAAGTTAATCCACAAATCATATCTATTGGCTTGCAACGCATCTGTGAACTTTAAAACCACTACGCTACTAGGCTACCTCCACATGGACTAATGTGGTCCTTAATTTACATGCCATAAAGTTTTTTTTATATCTTAGTTTTATAAATGTACATATTATTTGACTTCCTCGATATTTATATTTTTGGATTCAAAGTTTGCTCTAGTTCTTCAATAAAAAAGGAAGGTGTGAAACTATACAAGAGTACAACAATGCTAACTAAAACAAAATAATCAAGCCTATAACACCACAAGGATCTAATGCGTACCAAAAATTCCCTTGTAGCAACAAATTCAACTGTTCCTCTGCACAGCTCGGGCCTTTCATCGGCATCTCTACGCCTCCCATCAGGACCTAGATTGCACTGATATTCACGAGGAGTTTCATCCGTAAATCCTGCCAAGAAAAGGAAAAAACAAAATCAAAAAAAAGGCACACATCTTGCATGTGAGCACCGTGATACCAGCAAAAATATGTACATTCAAAGCACAATAGGTGACCAATTTGACATTATTAGGGAGAAAAACATTAGAAGACACATCAAAGATCTAGGTACAGCCAAAAAATATGTGTCCTCTAAAGCAACTAAAATAATTAATCATACAAGATACAATACAGATACTCAAAATTTCCAACTAAAAAGATACTTCCTCCGTCGCAGAATGAGTTTCCTTATTGGTTTTTCAAGGAAATTAAAGACGTTGACTTTTAAGCAATTTTAGTAGCACATAATAAATACCATCAGGGTCCACCTTAAAGAAGGACATGATTGATGACAAGGGTGAATTCATTAACTTCTTACAAAAGAGACACTCAAATAGGGACAAATAATTTTCAAAAAAGGACACTCATATTGGGACGGGGGAGTAGTTCATAATATATAAAAGCCAAAAAAGCCTGTTATCACCAACTATATAGCCTAAAATGGCAAATAAGAATTTTTTCAGCAACAATGCCAAAAATAACAGCCCAATAGATCACGAGAACTGGATAGATAAAAGAACGAAAACACTCACCACACAAGTTACAGATGAAACGTCTTCCCTGATCAATGAACTTCATAAAGGGATTAATATAGCCTTTGCAGCGAGAACAGCGAACAGGACCACTTTCTCCAAAATCAACTATCTGTAAGAGATCATATTTGGCATATGAAAAACAAATCACATGGTTATACAACGAGAATTCATAAAAGTTTAGTTTATTAACGATCCGGAGATTTTTAGGTTACGAAATAAAGGTCAAGTAGTACATGGATGAGATGGCAAACAACCACAAGAAAAACCCAATCAGATGAAGCAGTGACTTTGAACATGATGCAGGCAAATGTTGAAACCTTCAGAACTTGATATCACAAGTCATTTTCACATACCAGCAGATCTAAGGGTGGGGGGCAAGGGATCCCGCTCAAATTTAAAAAATTACCTTTCAAAAACGACGTCGGTTTTGGGTAGGGACCCCACTCAATTTTATTTTGTTTTCATGTAATGGTTAAAATTTGTGACCCCGCTGAAATATTTTTCTGGATCTGCCACCACATGCCAACATGTGGCAAATTGAGGAATAGTTCAAAGTAAGCAAAACTTCTTATTTGACACCATTATTCTTCACTAAATTTCATAGAAGCACAACAAAGAATGTTACAAGAGGAAGTAGTTTTAGTATCATCGTCATATCTGAGACCAAAAAGTAGATGCTTGTGACATCAAGAATCATGAGACAATGAGCATCATCTTGCCCAATTGGCCTAATCCTGATCTGATCTCCAAAGCACCAGAAAAACATATATTTTTTTTAGTTCTGATAGGTAAGAAGCACCAGAAAAACATTAGGGAAAAAGCACTAGTAATACAGTTAAATGAGAATATTAAAATCAATTAATGATACCAGTCCCTGGCCATTTAAAGCCTCAAGAACCATGATGAACAAGCGACGGTCCAAATCATGTTCAAGGTGGTCAAAAGAAGGCTAAACTTTTAAACCTTACAGAAACAAAGAAGGAATATTTAACTCCTCTGTCCAAAACTTAGCTCGCTAAAGCAACTAAAGATACACATAGTCACATATAAAGCAGTAAGCCAGTAACAAAGCATAATTAGATGCCATTAATGAATCAGCCACCTTAAGTGAAGTGCAAGGACGGTTACTTTATGTTCAGCGAAAGCTGTGTGCTCACTACCAACTTGTACCTACATAGTACATAATAAAAAATCTATTGATATATGAATAAGTGTGGATGCAAAGGCATTCATTCACAGGATGTTGGAAGTCGTTATGTAATGCCTCACCAACGAACTCAACTTCGGAATTTCAGATTACCACTGGATATTCATATCACTAACGGGAGAAATCTGAGTTTTAGCAACTGATGTAGGACGCGTGAAGAAAAGCTCAAGAACATGAGAAATATAGATAGGATTTAATTTTGATACACCGACAGTGTAAATGTTAAATTTACACAAGCGCTTCTAAGTACTCCTTTATACGATGAAGTAACGGGAAAACTCATTTGATTCATATTATACATGATACTAATTGACATTCTACTGATTTTTTAGGTATTAAAATCAAGCTCATAGTTCATAAAACTTAAATGTTTATTTTGACCAATCAAATGCCTTGAAATAAAACCTTACTCATTTTCTTGCCAAAAATTGAAATGTGTCGACAAAATCCAGTGTAGCTAATAAAGGTGTCAAAATGGGCTAAGGCCATCGGGCATGCCTTCCCCGCCACCCAAAATGGGCAGTTTGGGCTGATGAAATGTAAGCCCATTTAGAGACGGGGCTTAACGGGTTAGGAATATGCTTGTTGCGGGCTGAAGGAGGGCGAGGCGGCTGGGCAGCGGTCAACGTGAATGGCCGGCCATCAACAATCCCACCAACCATTTGTAAGCAATATTGGACCAGCAAATCTAGAGATTTAGCTTCTTTTTTTCTTTTGATAGAAAACAATGATTTCATAGATAAAAAAGCATACACAAGTTGATAAGAAGGCCACCATTACAACCAAGAAGACGTACTAACCAAACGCACAAGTCTAAAACTAAGCATTTCATCTCTTCCACCCATGGGTCCACCACCAAAGACAGCAACGTGAAAGGCCGGCCATCAACAATCCCACCAAACATTTGTAATATTGGACCAGACAACAGAAAATCTAGACATTTAGCACTTTTATGTTATTTGATTTGATGGAAAACAACGATTCCATAGATAAAATGTGCAAGTGGATAAGAAGACCACCATTACAACCAAGAAGATGTACTAACCAAAATCACAAGTCAAAAACTCATCCACGAGATACTGCCAACAAGATCACTGTCTAGAAAGAATGCACGGACTCGACGGTTAACAATCTCATCCCTACACGGCACCCACTCTCATAGAATCCTCCAACGAATTCACCAACTTGACCCCCAACTGAGAAAGGACATGATCAGGTTAGCTAGTGTCGATTTCCTTCCCTTGAGGAGGCCCAATCCTTTGAAAGTCATGCAAAATAAAGCTAGAAAGGGCACTTTTAGGAATGGGAAGAATGTATTTCCAATTTTATTAACGTGAACTGTCAATGACAAGAGGCAAGTTGGTCGCACTTTGACCTCCAAGGCTCCAACCCTACCAACTCTATGGGTGGCAATTTGAGGCACAACACAATTGACCGAACACAACAAGAAATTATATGGTTTGGACCGAGGCTTATTGGGTTTGGGATGTTATCGGGCCAGCATATTAAGGCACGATAAAAAATGGGTTGATAACGGACTGACCTGATACGCGTGATAATGCACAATGACTATAAAAAAAAATTAATTCAGTTTTTTTTTAACTTACAATAGGTTGTTGATTGTTGTTCACTTCATTTAAAGGATATTCTCATGATTCTTCCATAGTCTTTTCATTTGCACATTTGTGCCTTTTAAACTACTGGGACTATTTCTATTGATAATTTATTTGAATAAGAATTAAAATTAAAAAGGGTATGCAGATAAAATCGTTGAGCTATTAATGAATATTGAAAAGGATCGTACCCCAGGCATATGTAAGAAAGGGGAGTCTTGAGGCAAGAGTAGGGGTGGAGTATCGAGGGAATTGAAAAATCTGTGTTGCTCTATAAATTTCGACGGGGCAGCCAGTAAGAAGGAAGGGGGAAGTAGCTAGCTCGATTCAGAACACTTGTTGATTGTTTAATGGATTTTAAAATTATTAGCTGGAATGTGAGGGGTTTAAATGATAGGAAAAAGAGGCATGTAGTTGGGGAAGCTATAAGAAGGTGGAAGCCTTGTGTGTCTTCAGGAAACTAAAGTAGTAGCCATGGATTTAAGGTTGGTGGAAAGTGTGGGAGGTAGCAGGTGAATGGACTGGGTTCGTAAGGAAGCTTCAGGGTCTGCTGGGGGTATGTTGGTAATGTGGGACAGAAGAATTCTCTCTAAGGTAGACGTTGTTCAGGGCTCTTATTCAGTTTCGTGTCTTTTCAGGAAAGAGGGGACAAATTTTTTGTGGTCCTTTTCAGGAGTTTATGGTCCTTCAGAAATGCAGCAGGGGGAGTTCTGGGCAGAATTGTGAGCTGTTAGAAGGAGATGGAGGTATCCATGGTGTGTTGGAGGGGGGCAGGGATTTTAACGCTATTCGGTTTCCACATGAGCGGTTAGGGACGCAGAATTTTTCGAATTCGATGAATGATTTCAACGATTTTATTAATGAGGAAGAGCTGATCGATTTACCTTTACTCGGCAGTTCTTTTACCTGGTTCAGAGGTGGGAGTAGCAGTCGGTGTTCGAGGATCGACAGGTTTATTGTATCTTCTGATTGGGAGGAGCAGCAGGGAGAGTTTTTTTTTGATAAGTAAGTAATATTAAAAAGCATCAAACGAGGGAGAGTTAATTCAGAGTAGTCTCCCAAGGGTTACATCAGATCATGTGCCCATTTTGCTAGAGAGTGGAAGCTTTATCAGAAAAAGTGCACCGTTCAGATTTGAGAATATGTGGCTGGAGGAGCCAGGCTTTCAGATTTGGGTTTAAACCAAGTGGGATTCTTATCAGCCAGTCGGTAAACCTTGTTTCAGATTGGCAAAGAAATTGCATTTGCTGAAGCAGGAACTTAAAGTGTGGAATAGGGAGACTATTGGGAGGATCGATAGGAGAATTAAAATGGCAATGGAGGAGATTAAAAGGCTGGATGAGCTGGTTAGTGATGGGGTTATGGGAAGCTCTGTGTCTGCTAGGCGTCTTGAGGTGCAGCTGGAACTTGAAAAGCTTTTGATTAAAGAGGAGATTAGCTAGAGACAGAAATCTCGTATTTTTTGTGACTAAAGGAAGGGGACAAGAACATTAGATTTTTTCACCATATGGCTAGTGTGCACAAAGGGTATAATCTGATCCGGAAATTGAAGATTGAAGGAGTAGTAACCGAAGATTCAGAGCAGATTAGGCAAGGGGCTGTGTCTTTTTTCCAGGATCTGTATACTTCAGGGAGAGGTTCTATCTAGGAACTGGAAGGGTTGTCCTTCAAGACTTTAGATGGAGGAGGTCTCGATGGAGCAGCCTTTCTCCGAGGAAGAAGTAGTAGCGGCTCTAAAGACATTAAGAGGAGATAAAGCACCGGGACCGGATGGGTTTTCCTTAGCTTTTTATCAGCATTGTTGGGTGGTGGTTAGGGAGGACATCATGGAGATCTTTCATTCATTTTATGAGACAGGTGGATTCGAAAAAAACCTAAATACTTCTTTCATCGCCTTTATCCCGAAGACGAAGGGTGCGGATGAGTTGAAGGACTTTAGGCCTATCAGTCTTATTGGGGGTGTTTATAAGATTATGGCGAAGGTGCTCGCATCTCGGCTTAAGAAGGTTATTGGCAAAGGTGGTTTCTGATTCTCAGCATGCCTTTGTGGGGACTAGACAGATTATGGATACAGCCCTTATAGCTAACGAAGTGGTGGATGAAAGAATGAGGAGTGGGATCCCGGGTCTGCTCTGCAAATCAGATATCGAGAAGGCTTACGATCATGTAGAGTGGAAATTTATATTGTACATTCTTTCGAGGATGGGGTTTAGAGAGAAATGGAGGAGGTGATTTTCTTTTGTATCTCTACCGTCAGATTCTCAGTTTTGGTGAATGGAGAACCGGTGGGTTTCTTTTCAAATTCAAGGGGACTTCGGCAAGGGGATCCTCTTTCCCCTTTCTTATTCATCTTGATCATGGAGGGTTTGAGCAGTATGATTGATAAGGCAGTGGAGGGTGGTTTCATTTCGGGGTTTGGAGTAGGAGAAGAGGGTCAGACAGGTTAGAACATTTTGCACTTAGTGTTTGCAGATGACTCTTTGGTTTTTTATGAAGTAAAGAGGTCTCAACTGGGCTATCTGCCTATCTTCGTTTAGTCAGGCGATGTCCGGGTTGAAAATTAATATCTCAAAGTGCGAGATTATTCCGGGAGGGGAGGTGGAGGACATAGGGCAGTTAGTCTCTTTTTTTGGGTGCAAGTTTTGTTTGTTTGCCAACTACATATCTGAGTCTTCCGTTGGGGGCACATTTCAAAAGTGTCACTTCTTGGAATTATGTAATCGAAAGGTTTGAAAGAAAGTTGGCAGGATGGAAAAGGCAACTACTGTTGAAGGGTGGTCGCTTGACTTTGATTAAAAGCGCTTTATCTAACATTCCCACTTATCTTCTATCCTTATTGGTGGGGTTCCTACTTCGGTGGCTAGTAGACTCGAAAAGTTAGAAAGGGATTTCCTTTGGGATGGTGGGATAGAGGAGCAGAAGTATCATTTAGTTGATTGGAATGGGTTCTGAGTGGAGGCCTGGGAATTAAAAGGCTGAGAACTTTCAATTGGGCTTTGCTCGGGAAATGGCAGTGGAGATATATGGTGGAGAGAGATGCGTTGTGGAGACGGTTAGTTGCGGAGAAGTACGGTGAAGGGATTCATCTATAGTACCCTAAGGCAGTTTCGTGCTCTCATGGGGTGGGGGTTTGGAAAGGGATTATGAAGAGGTGGGTCTCTTTCAAGCGGCATATTGTGTTTTAAGGGGGATAAGGTTAGATTTTGGAAAGATATTTGGTGCGGAGATGTAAAGCTTCGGGATCAGTTCCCGAGATTGTTTTACCTTGCGGTTGATCAGGAGGAATTGGTAAACTCGTTAGTGGCTAATCACAATGATATAGACTCGTGGAGTCCCATATTAGAAGGGAGTTGCAAGATTGGGAGTTTGAAGATATTAGTCAGATGTTTGTGATGTTATATGATTACAAAAGAAGTGTGGAGTCGGAAGATAGAGTGGTTTGGGCAGAGTCTACGGGCAGAAACTTTTCAGTGAGATCTTATTATTCCTGCTTAGAAGGTAGGGTTAGTTCTAACTTTCCGTGGAAGGAGATTTGGGGGACCATGGCTCCAAGGAAAGTGGCTTTCTTCGCCTGAGAAGCAGCGAGAGAGGCCAATTTGACGGGGGATAATTTGAGAGCTCCTGGGAGGATTGTCGTGAATAGGTGCTATATGTGTAAACGAGAGGAAGAGAGTGTGAACCACCTCCTTCTTCATTGCCTGGTAGTGAGGGATTTGTGGCATTTGGTGTTCAGATTGGCTGGAATCACGTGGGTCATCTTGCAATCTGGTGGAGTGTATGGCTAGAGAGGAACAGGAGGGTTTTTTATAATATCGAAGCAGATGTAGATCGTCTCAAGAAGAATGTTTTGCAGTCTATTGGGATGTGGTGCTTAAAGCTGAATCTTTTCGAGGGAGAGCCTTTTGTTAATATTATGGACAGTTTTGTCGATATTTAGATATTTAGATATACAGTTGTTGGTGTCTTGTATATGTCTCATGTACAAGGACGCGTCTTTTGATTAGACGGTTTTCATTAATATACTTTATTTATCAAAAAAAAAAAACAATTAAAAATCATACATTTTATTGAGCTTAACGGCCTGCCTAAACAAATCTAATATTTTATTATTATTGTGCCTATCATGTTGTGTCAACTTGTGCTTTCCGTGTTTTTATCGTGTCGTGCCGTGCTTTTCGTGTTTATATTGTGTCATGTTCGGATTTTAATTTTAGGTACGATAAGCGTATTGTGTCGTGTTCGTACTTATCGTGTCGTGCTATTATCATGCCGGCCCAATAACAGCCCAACACGACCAATTTGCCACCCCTAGCCAACTCTACGTGGACCTTTCCTCTAGAAGGAGAATACTCTAAGGTCTAGTAGCTATCACCTAAGAATTTTACTTTTTAGTAAACAGATACCTCCTTCTCCGAACCCCACATAGCTTTTTTTTTTTTTTTTGACAAGTAAAGATAGTATTAATGGCTCTTAAAAAGGAGACGCACCTATGTACACAGGATGTATACAAGCCAGCTACTTTACAAAAGAGATATTATCCACAAACTCTACAAAAGGATTGCCTCCTTGCTCTAGCACCTCATGACACCAAAAGAGCAATGACTGCATTATCTTCTTCTGGATCTCCTCCACCTTCCTCTCTTCATTCTCGAAGCATCTTCTGTTTCTTTCCTTCCAGATAGTCCAGCAAACTGACAGAGGGGTCCACTTCCCAGATGGCATTTTTTCTTTTCCTTTTATACAAAGCCCAGCTTTCCATCAAGTGTCTCACAGATCTGGGCATCACCCAGCTAATCTGGAACACATTGAAGACAAAATCCCAGATCCTCCTGGCCAATGTAACAGAATGTGGTTTACGTTTTCCTCGTCCGCCTTGCATAAGAAACACCAATTAACGTTTAAAAAAATCTGATCCGCAAATTGTCGCCTGTTAGAAGTTCTTCATTGACGGCTTCCCACATAAAGAAACTCACTCTGGTAGGGGCCTTGGTTTTCCAAACGTTACTCCACGGAAAAAATCCTTCGGTGCCCCTTAACTTCTGGTAGAAAGATCTGACTGTGAAAGTCTTTTTATTCTCCCCCTCCCACACTGCTATATCCTCCCTCCCCATCGCCACTAACTTTCTGATTTTACAGAAGCTCAAAAAGCTGTCCCAAAGAATCCATCTCCCAGTCTTGAAGATTTGTCCTAAAGGTTGGATTCCAGGTGATTACCCCATCTACAACCTGCACTATCGAATTAACTGTCTCATCTTTATCCCTAACTATGTTGTACCGTGGGAAAGACTCTATGCAGCTCCATATCACCACACCACTAATCCTTCCAAAAACAAATAGACTCCCCCTTGCCAACTTTGAGAGAAATCCACCTTTTAAACAAGTCCCATTTTTTCCTAATGCCCTTCCACACGCACACCCCATACGACAATTTAACCTCATTGGGAGTCCACCTGTTCACCCCCTCCCCATATTTTCCCAGAACCACCTTCTTCCACAGAGTATCATCCTCGCTAAGGAATTTCCACAGCCATTTACCCATAAGGGCAGCATTAAAAACCTTAAGATTCTTAATACCTAAGCCTCCATTACTCAAATTTAGGCACACCATCTCCCATTTAACCAAATGATACTTCCTCTCCACCAAATGTCCCTCTCAAAGAAAATCTATCTCCATTTTCTCCAGCCTCTTAGCCACAGAAGCAGGCAAACAAAGCATGGTCATATAATACATAGGCAAGTTAGAAAGAGTACTCTTGATGAGAGTCAGTCTAACGCCTTTCGACCAAGTAGTGTTTCTTCCAACCAGTAAGTCTTCGCTTGAACCTTTCAATAATCGGGTTCCAAATGCTCCTAATCATAATAATCTGATTGAATCCTTAAACTCTGACTCCCAAAACATGTGCAAGAGTTCGTAAAGTCTTTATGCTTCAATTAGCAACCATTCCCTCTTCCTCCTCATCCTCACTATCCTCCTCCTCCTCCTACTCCTTGTCATACTAAGTCTCCCTGTCCCCAATGAAATAGGTATCTCAACCCTATGGCTCCGACTCCTCATCACTCTGGGTACTACATTTGGATTGAAGGGGCTGCCATTACCATTGAGAGTGGGCTCCATGCTCACTAGTCACTAGGATTAAAATTTTGCAATTCCACTTCCTTATCAACTACCAAGGACACAACAAAAGAAAGAAGATCACACTCCTTTGTATATTCTTCACTTTCATCGGCAAGAACTTGTTGGACTAGCCCTTTAGATTCCCCATTAGCAAGAATACCCTTCACCATCACCTCCAAATCAACACTAATTTCAGTAGTCGTCCCTCTCTAATCTCTACTTGGCTTACGACAAATTTCTTGCATCAAAGGTACAAAAGTTCCCGAGCATAGAATAGAGACAAAACAATAGATTGCGACATGCACGCTCATAAGAATTATCATTAATATCTGGTTGGGAAAAATTATAATTCAACACATCTAGTCTAAAGCATTCTGCATGTAATGGCTATTGAATGTTATCAAACATTCTTTAACTAAAAATCAGCTAAATAGTTTTTGTTTCAAAAAACAGAGGCATTTCTGATGTACACCTCGACAGCACAGTCCACAACCAAACTCTATGGGGGAACTCAATCATTCGATAAGCGTTTATCCAATCTCATCATTGTGTCTTCAAGTTTTAAGGACAAAAGAGCATTCATACGATAGGCAGATGATCTTTTAACGTACAAGGGTAACGAGGAAAAAGAGTAGGTAAAGATAAAGTCTTACAATCTTGTAGCTGGAAAAACTAGTGAAGACATTTAGAATCAAGGACTTAAAATGGGAACACAATAACGAGAATATATCATGTACTCAATAAATGCTGGTGGTTTACACAGAATGTATGCACACAAAAGTGAAAATCCCTGTGCTGAACAATGATTTTTTTTTGATAGGTAAGTGTGGCCCCTTGTTGATATGGGGATTGGAACCAAGGACCCCAAGGTCTTTTGCCATGTCTCCCACCCCTTGCGTTGAACAATGATATAGTAACCGTTCAGTATATTTGGTGAATAGACAGTACTACTCCCTCTTCATTGATCTAAACATTAATGTACATATTTTTTGTGAACGTGGCATTTCTCTTTGTATACACTAGTGACTGCATTTACGAATTTTCTAAATGTTTACAGATACAAATCTCGACCGTAGAGAAAAGGCATTAAGGAGTACAAACATGCAACAAAGAAAAAACAGAGAAAACAAAAATTATTAGGCATTACCTGGATGGGCTCCTCAGAAGGATGCGGGAGAGCCAAGGGCTGGACTAACAAAGCCAACTGCATCCCAGATGTCGCCAAAAGATCAGATATACAAGGAATCTGTTGAAACAATAGAGGAACCTATCAGTAATTGATTTCCCTGACAAGAGGAAGCAGAAGCTCAGTAAGTTTACATTACAGGTATGAGGTAACAAGCGGAAAAAATACTGGTCTAGAAGCATTGGTAAAACAAAATTCACCAAGAAAATCCTTTATCATGACCTGGTTAATGGTACACCTCAAGTAACGAGGACTGCAGTTCCCAGTATCCCTGACAATATATTCACTTGTAGCAGGCTTCAGAATAAAAGAATGTGTCAGAAGATGGAAAAAAATGGCACAGTGTGAAATAACAGCTCATAGCAAATAACAGCCCGGAGCATTAGATAGTACATCCAGAAGACAGTATTACACAAGAAACAAGCAAGCAAGTGAAATGAGAAAATTTTAAGGGTAATGTTAGGGCCACTCTAATAGCACTCAATTTTGGGTACCAAATGATATGGCATCTTATGTGTCATATTGTTAACATAACTTTTTAACTTATAGTGGAGCCCATAAAATGCCAAATAAGATGACACATTGGAAACCACATCATTTGGTGCACAAAATTGAGTGCTAATAGAGTGGCTCTAGTATTACTCAAATTTTAATCCACCAACGAAGAGAGATTAAATACCGGAGGGGGATTGGCCTGGTTTCCCTGACGAGTTTCGTGCAGATGCACAGAGGTACTTGGAATTGGGCGTGGAATTTGATTGGGATCGATCTTTGACGGTCCAGTGACTGTAGCTCCCATCTGGCCCATAGCAGGCGGTATCGTAGCCATGGATTGATTTGGCAATGATGGTGGTGGCATCCCAAACATTCTCGGAGGTTGAACAGAACCAGGAATTGTTGAAGGTGGTGCAATCTGAACATAGATGATACTGAGGAATCAAGATTCAATTGACAACATAAGCAAGTCATACAAGACAATCACTCATTATTCATGAACCAGGATCCTCGGCCAAATTAACATGACAGCAAACAAATGAACATCATCAATGCGCTATATGAAGTTTAATTGGCATGCATAAATGACAACACTAAAATTAAATTTGGAAAGAAAAAAATATTACAACTAGTATGCAAACTGTACATATGATTTCTTATTGTACAATCAACAACAGAGGCGCACCGGAGGAAGGCAACCAAATAACTTGCACCATTCTTCAGAAGTGAACAAAATATTGTTAAGAATTTTAGAATGACAGCACTCTTTCTTCGACAAGTTTTCCACAAACACCGTAGCAATTTATCATCACCACCACGTCCACTAGCATAAGTTTCACCAAAGATGCCTTGTTACCATACATGACATATTTCTTGGTCACTGCAACAACCCCATTATTGTTCTTTCTATCAATAAAGTTGCATTCAATACCCTATCTTCTCTTCCTCTGCACTTATACATTTTCTTATTCTAAAGCTTCAACTTATTTAGCATGTAATTCTATCCTCGGTATATGCCTATCCCATACCACTTCCAATGCACTTATCCACTACACCCAACCTGATTTTATTGTATGACAAACATCATCCTTGACGTCCCCATCTCGATTAATAATTTATCTCAAAGTTATTTACTTATAAAAAAAAAAAAAAATCTCAAAGTGGTATTCCTTGATCATCTAACCAAACTTTGTAACCGCTACTACTCCCGCAGCTAAGTTTCATTCAATACGCTCCCCCTTTACCTCTAAAAGCATCTCTACACTTTTCTAGTTTGCCCCTAACCATAATCTGTCTCATCAAATAGAACAATGTCATCGGCAAACAATGTGCACCTTGTATATATAATCTTTTTTATATATAAGTACCTTGTATATATAATCTTGTATGTGTTTGGTCAATCCACCTACTAGTAGGGAAAAATAATGAGGACTTAAAAGGGTGATCCTTGATGTTAACTATGGTCACCACTCCATCGTACAAACTTTCAATCACATCAATATATCTCACAATAACTTTGCTTCTCTAACACCTACCAGATTACCTCTATGGGAACCCTTCTCTGTCAATAAAAATCATACGTACATCATTCGATCCTTCTTAATAACTTTTTTTTGATAAGTAAAGTAATATTAAAAACAGGTGCCAAAACATGTGACGCGTCCTTAGTATACAAGAAATATTCTCTTACCAAAAAAAAAACTAAACAATGGGCCTACTATCTACAAAATCAACTAAGGTTTTCTCCGAACTCTGAATACCATTTGTGCACCACATATAAAGATACTCCAGAATCCCCTTCTTCACCTTCTCTATATCCATTTCAATGCTCTTGAAGATTCTTCGATTTCTTTCTTTCCATTAGTTTCAGCACACCGCCAACGGAGCAGCATCCCAGGCTTCAGATCTTCTTTTTCGGCACTTGTAAATGGACCAAGCCGTAACATCTCTATAATTGACCTTGGCATAACCCAAGAAACAGTAAAGAGACGAGGAATACGATTCCACATCTCTCTGGCTATGGGGAAGTGAAGCAACGGATGGTTGACACATATAACACCAGTTCATGTAGATTCTCTTTCTTCTTCTCAAATTGTCTCCGGTCAAAATGGCTTCCAGCGCTGCCTCCCACAAAAAGAAAACCACCCTCCTAGGGGCCTCTATCACATGATCACATACTTGTCATTGTGGTTTTGTGCGTGAGAGAGATTCCACAACTTTCACGGACCAATCCCGCTCTTGGTCTCTTTTGATCTCTGCTCTAAATATTATTTTTATGAGATCTCTTTGAAAGTCTTTGGCTATGGAATGCTACTCTCATACTTACAACACGATTGACCTACTTTAATTTCTTACGTCTTATTTTTGTTTATGGCTTTTGTATTTTGCATTCTCTCTCTCTTGTAGTTAACCTTTTATTAATCTATTAACTATTAATCTACTAATATATTTTCTTTGTCTATCGGGATGAAGATGAAAAAAAAATAGCAGAAACCCAAAACAATGTTCCTATAACGTTGTTTGAAGTGAATCAAGTCTTAATTTATCCCTACTAGTCTCTCTCAAAACTTCATTGTATGGCTCTTTACTCTTACACCTATATAATTCGTATTACTTTGAATGTCTTCATATTTGTTTTTTTCATTTTTGATAGATAAGTATGATTGGCACTATCATATTCTCTTTCTTTTTTTTTATCAGTAAGATATAAGATATACATAAACACAGCGTCAAAACAGGAGACGCGTCCTTTGTAAACAGGGAGTATACTCCGACAAAAAAGGTACACAACAAAAAACCTCCTTCAATCTAACAATGCCCAACTCCACATTCTCAAAAAACCTTTGATTCCTCTCCTTCCATATCCTCCGGAAAATTACCAGTGGGACAGTTTCTCATACTATGTTCCTCCTTCTGCGCTTATACAAAGACCATCGTCTAAAAAGCTCAATATTAGACCTTGGCATAACCCAAGTGACATTAAAAAGAAGAAACATACAAATCTCCCTAGTTATTGTGCAATGCAATAGCAAGACCGATTGACATAAATCTTCTTCCTTGCCCTCAAATTATCTCCAATGAGAATATCTTCCAACGACGCCTCCCAAACAAAAAAGTGACTCTACTTAGAGCTTTCGATTTCCAAATCACCTTCCAAAGAAAGGAACTCCTTGATCTACCACACAGCCTAAAAAAGGACTATAACGAGAACTCCCTACTCTTTGTCCCATCCCATAAAACTCCTCGATACCATACTCTTTTGTTTTATAGGCAAGAAAGTATACATGTTTTTCGATACCATACATGTTTTGGGCATACAACAATACAAGGTACTAGGCTACTAGCCAATATCCCTAAGTTCCCGGTCTTAGGATTCCAAGTGACTTTGCCAACCGAAACCCCAAGAATCGAACTATGAAGCATTATTTTTAATATAATATTCTTCCTCCTCCAATCTAGAATTCAATTTATTCTTTGTTTTCTATAGACAAAAAGACACAATTGTTGAGTATCGGCACTATAAAGTACATTGTTCTTCAAAAATATAATTATATTGACCAAAAAGAAAAGAATGTAGAAAAAATGGGACAAAAAAACTCACATATCCCTCATAGTGGAACAACAAAAAAACCAAACCAAACAAAAAGAAAACAGCTTTGAACAGCATTAAGACCAATCCTAAGCCACATAAATCTAACAAAGTAAGCAACCGAGAAGAACCCATGGAGTTGTTCCATAGCCAAACACGAAATACCACCCGATCCCAAAGCAAATAGAAAGATAGACTCCCATTCTCGAAAATCCTTGCATTCCTTCCGGTCCAAATGTACTACTCAATTTGTTCCAAGCAAAGAGTTTATATTTGAAAAGTAAAGTCTAATAATTAAGAAATATAGTAGTATACTTGGAGTTCATTAATATTATAATTACATATAAGTTTTGGTGTACACAAGATACTTGTATCACAAATGGAGGGTAAAGAAAATGGAGATTGAAGGCGTACATCTAAATGATAGAAAATAGACTCTTTACATGAAACGAAGGAAGTATATTACGGCTGAGATACCACCAATAGAGAGAGAATAGCCCTTTTTACCAATCATTCCCAAAGGCTCCCCACTCTCGAAAAGAGTAAGTCCTCCACAACCTAAGGGCCCAACCACGGTCTATTCTAACCGGTCTATAAGCAACCCCACTATTCCCAAGCAAAATTACCAAGTGGAGAAAGATATGAAAATGTGATTCTTAGCGATCATGCCCATACAACACGTAACAGAATAAATAGCTTTGTTAGGCCTTCTTCGCCTGCAATCATTACTATCAAGTCTAGCAACGATAAGGGACCCAAGTAAAGAACAAATTTTAGAGGGAAATTTCACCATTAAGACGAAACCATATAAAGGAAATTGTGGAGGGCTTCGAGATTGAGACAAAAAGGCATACAATGAATGATAATAATAAAGACTAAAACCCAAGACTTACTGAAGTCCCAAGAATGCCCATCATGATTAGCTTCAGAAGAGAAAGGACCAATTAGAGGCCACAAAACAGCTCCTTAAGATCTCTATCAGTTGGGATTGCTAAAAAGGTGGTGGGGCACCATGCAACAAAAATAACAAAAAGAAAATGGAGTAAACTGAGAAAGAGGTATACCTGTTACTCAAGAGTCCATCCAGATTTAAACTTTTAACCATTACCTACTATATGGGAGACACAAGGAAAAATAGATAGGAACATTAGAGCATATCTTCTAGGGAGTCGTACAAGTGACATAGACCCCAATAAAGAGGTGTTCTCTAACACTAGGTTGACCACGCTCCCACCCTACCCTCAATACGGCCCACCAAGCAAAAAAAAATTTTGATAAGTAGATATATTATAAACAATCATGAGCTGGTTATCTAATGTGCCTACTTATTTCATGTCTTTGTTTGGGCTTCCGGTTGCTGTGGCGCAGAGGCTCGAGAAATGGCTTTGGAGATTTATGGGCGAGAAAGAGGCTTTGTGGAGGAGAGTCGTGGTGAACAAATATGGTGACAGTGATCATTTTTGGTTTCCAAAGGAGGCTCACTCGGTTTATGATGTGGGTGTATGGAGAGGGATACGTAAAAGATGGGACTTGTTCAAACGATCGGTCTCCTTCAGAGTAGGTAACAGTGATTCTGTCAAATTTTGGAAGGATAGATGGAGTGGTGATTTGGATTTAAGGAGAGCTTATCCTCTTTATTCAACATCGCTGCTAACGAAGATGAAATGGTTTGTTCAGTTATCCAGTCTAATGAAGGTATGGTTTTCGAAAGAGACTTGTTCCCGTTGAGGTCGATATGGAAATCTGGGGCTCCACGAAGGGTGGCTTTTTAGGCATGGGAGGTAGCAAACGGAGTCATTCTAACAGGTGATAATTTGAGGAAAAGAGACCTATTGTATACCAATTGGTGTTATTTGTGCAAGGGGGATGAAGAGAGTGTTAACCATCTGATGCTCCATTGTCCGGTAGCGGGGGAATTATGGTCTGCGTTTTTTGGGCTGTTTAACATAGCTTGGGTGCTTCCAAATTCTACCAAGGATCTCTTCTGGAGTTGGTCTTTTTTTGTGAGGAGTAAGTGTAGGAATAGATTATGGGAAGTTGCCCCGTTAAGCGTATGCCGGACGATTTGGAAAGAAAGAAATCGCAGGGCGTTTGATAATGAAGAGTGATCTATGACTGTTTTGAGAAAAACGCTGCTCTCGAACATGTTTGAATGGAGTGTAGCGGCAGATCATACTTCGGCTCATTGTGATAACACTAGTGTAGATGTTGTGAATAATTTTCATGTTAACTAGTGGGTATATTTCGTGTAGTGTATACTTCTTATGTTCAAGGACTCATCACCTGTTTTGACGCATGTTCATTTATATATACTTCACATTTATCAAAGAAAAATGAAGGCATGGTTTTCTGGAACCCTGCTTTGAGAAGAAATCCTCAAGACTTGGAAATTGAGGAGGTGGGCCAGCTCTATGAACACTTGTACGCCAAAAGGGGATTGGCATTGCTTCTGATAAAGTGTTTTGGGAAGGGGATAAAAATGGCATTTTTTGGGTGAGGTCGTACTACAAGCAGATGGTGAGAAGCGAAGTTTGTTTTCCTTGGAAGATGGTCTAGAAATCTAAGGCACCAAAAAGGGTTGCTTTATTCATTTGAGAAGCTGTCAGAGACGCTATTTTAACGGGGGATAATCTACGGGCTAGAGGAAAAATCCACATCAACTGGTGTTATGAGTAGAGGCAGCAGGGAAAGTGTGAATCACCTTCGGATCCATTGCCAAGTTGCTAGAGAGGTCTGGGATTTCTTGCTGAATCTTTTAAATATTTCCTGGGTAATGACGAATTCCCTAAAGAAGCTTCTCACCAGGAAGAGATCTGGGGTTTGGGACATGTCTCCTCTAGCCGTGTGCTGGACAGTATGGAAAGAAAGGAATCAAAAGGCTTTTGAAAATGAGGAGCTAAGTGCGGAAAAACTAAAGGAGCTGGTGGTGTTGCAAACCCTTTTCTTTTGGGGCTCGGAGGAGAATGCGATTTCAGACAAAACTTTTGTGGATTTTGTGAATAATATATCTGCCAATATTAGTTGACTCGTTTGTATATAGGCTGCGTCACCTGTTTTGACGCCTGATTTATATATTTATTATTTATCAAAAAAAAAACAAGCGACAAATCAGGTGTTGCGTCCTTTGTACACAGGCGTACCCCTACAAAAGATACTAACCAATAGAAAATCTATCAAATAACTCAACAAAAGAACTGTCCAAACTCTGAGATCGATATGAACACCAGAATCTGAATGCTTCCGCAATACCTTCCTTAGTTCTGTCTACATTCAACTTAATATTCTCAAAGGCTCAGTGATTACGTTCGGTCCATATACACCAGCCCATCAAGTAATATTTGAGAAAAGACCGCGCAATCTAATGCTTTCTTGTTTTGCTCTAACAATAACACCAGGATTATTGACACCAAGATTTTTAAAAATATATACATAAATCTATCAAAAAATCTATATTATAAAAGAGATCAGAGCCTAACTAGCGGTTCAGATTGAATTGTGTCAAACACAACTGATAGTCCAGATTGATTCGTAAATATGTGAGTTACATATATGAACCACATTTATGAGTTTTGTTTAAATTATCCCCTCAGTAATTACATATAAAACCTTCAGTTATGGGTATTGTTTGAATTACCTCCTCAGTTATGGAATTTGATTATCTCCTACATCAATTGATCCGATCTCATACCGACATCGTGCCTATGGCACAGGCAGGCACAGATACTAGTATATATATAAGTAAAGTAATCCCTATGTTCCATCCAAAGAATCCATGTTTGAAATGTCTAACTATTAAGAAATATATACTTAGCAATGGAATTGGTCATAATTATAATTACAATAATACTTGAGCATAATTAATATGTTAATCAAACGTGGAGGGTAATGTTGAAATGTTATGGACATTGTAGACATGGTTTTTGAAAGTGAACCGAAACATCTCAAAATAGCATAGTGGACTATTTGCGTGGTACGGAGGGACAAGGGAGTATTATATACCAAAAGGCGTCAAACCAAGTGACGCGTTCTAGACTCCTAGTACACTAGGAATATACGAAAAGGACTAATCTAAAGAAATACTATTGACAAAATCTACAAAAGAATGGCTACGAGGAGATTCAGTATCATAGGTCTCTGAGCACCGGCCACCAAGAATACAATAAACGAAGTAAAAGATCTTTCATTTGGGCTGTAGTCTTCTCCTCGTTGTTGAACATCCTTCTATATCTCCCCCCCCCCCAAATGACCCAGCAAACACAGAGAATAGCTGTCTGCCAGGCAGGATTCCTCCTTCTACGTTTGTAAAGTGACCAACTCAAAAATAGTTCTTTCGTGGATCTAGGCATGACAAACGAAATGTTTAGAAGGCCGAAGATCAGATTCCACAGTTCCACCGCCACACGACAGTGAAGGAGCAGGTGATTAACACTTTCCTCATTCTCCTTGCACACCAAGATTATTCACAAACACTCGAGAAACAAAAAAAGGGAAGGCTTGGGATATAAATGAATGAAAATTTCCTCTCCAAGCTCACATATTTTACAGAAAAAGAAAACTTGAATCTTCAAGAGTTGAGAGAGATAACTTAACTCAAGGTTGTGCGCTCTTAAAGTCGATGAGAATGATGTGAGACCTAAACACTCCTACATTCCTAGGCACTTCTTGGATATATCTTTTGTTAACTCTTTCACACTTATAAAGTGTTAAAATTCTCCTTGACAACTTTTAATTTAACTGGGCCAAATTTATTTCGAATCAGTCTTCTTAACTATTTTATCATGTGGCTCATCACTATTTTGAAATGATAATGCATTCAAGCTTGGATATCTCTTATGTTATAATAAACGAGAACTAAAATGCTTATCTCCACTCATCAAGGCATGCTCTTACACATCATAATCTTACTAAGTAATTTCGTTAGCCAACATTTTGACATCTCCAGACAATGCCCGTGTATTTTTATTAGCATATTCTTCACCTCCGCTCTTACACATCATAGTCTTACTAATTAATTTCGTTAGCCAACATTTTGACATCTCCAAGGCAATTCCAATGTACTTATAGTAACACAATCTTCACCTCTGCCTCACAGCTTTGATGTGAAAACATTATACGTCTATTCCTTCCAATAATTTTTTTTTAGAAGAAGAAATTTTTAGATTAAGATGAGAGTACAGCAAGATGGACGAGAAGTCCATTAGAAAAGAAAAATAGAGACAAAAGAAAACCAAAAAGTTACAACAGCAAGGCATTCCAGTCACGCTTAATCTCTTAAAAAAGGAATCCCACTTAAAGCTCCTCTTGGTGACGGCATGACGCCAATAGAGAAGCCAAGAAAAATCACCATATCCCATAACAAAGACAATGAAACCGCCTCTTCTACTAGTGTGATCCCCCACTTTTATACATTGTGCAGTATCTGGACTTGAATGATCATGTCACCCACTTACTTGTAAGGCCGACAATTCAAAAATTGACCCACCTTATGGTTTGTTCAAAAATGGCAGCCCCTCCTAATTTAGCAATTACTCAAGCATAATTTCATTTCATTAATTTGATAATCTGTTGCATAGACCCTTTATTCCTACCTCTTAGTATTTTTAACAAGCCTTACACACCTACTCCCCTTTCCATTGTTTTTTTTTGTGGATAAGTACTCCCCTTTCCATTGTTGAAAGTTTATAATTATATATTTCTTAGAATTGCATATCCTTTGTGTTCTTATACATTCATCATGGTTTCCAAGACTCTTAAGTCTTCCTATCGACATATTTTCCTCATTTACATCTTTACCTTTTTCTTTTGGAATATAATAACTCCAAGATTATCGATCATCAGTCCATTCCCATACGTTTTGTCATTGTTAGGTAGTGAGCCAACTACTGATTTAGCTTCCTCTGGTATAGTGTGGTGCCTCTTTCTGTGGTTTGACTGTCAATGATTTACAACAAATTGGAGATAACTCTTACTTTGTTTTGCTTTGGTAGTTCTTGTTTCCCCTTTTTGATGGATTTCTCGGCCATCCTACTTGGTACGTAGTTTCCAATAATATAATTTTCTTTTCAATCCAAAAAGAAAAACACATCCCAAATTAGCCATTCAGTTATTTGAAGACCTTTTATTTTCAAGTGGTGGGCACTTCGTCTGGAATGAAAGTCAGTTGGCTCGGAAATGTGTGGTGTTTGCTACCCTAGGGAGTTTTCGAACCAATGCAATGCCATGATTCAGTAATTTCTCTTTTCTTCGACTTTGAGTGGTCTTTTTGGCCCCCCCTTTCTTTATTTCAGTTCAGATAAATTAAGATTTTTTTATAGAATAGAAAGTGGAAAGGATGTCAAAGTAGGGAAGGAGTCCACAAAACTGCAAGTAAGTACTCAAAAAATCAAAGATACTACAACCCACATAATCTCCGTATACACTCAAATCAATCAACCTCTTTCTTTAGCAAAAGAACAAAGTAAATTAATTTAATAACACTTGCATATCTTGCAACATTCTTAATTTCTAAAATTAAATGTATTTACATAAGATCTAAAGAACTTCTTCCCGCGTCGGGCTTGCAGTAAGATCCTATCAAAATTTCCCCTTCACAATTCCAGCATATAAAGACTCCAAAGGCAATTGGAAATAAGGAATACCTCCTACTACACAAAAATTTGTAGATATGTAGAATGTTGTGGTCTTCCTAAGAGAAACAAACAATCAAGAAATACAATTTACTACAATGGCTAGTACCAAGCTAAGTAAATAAAATATAATAGGATGATCTTAATTATCTGACATACCCAAATGCAGTGCCTTGGCTTCGATAATAGCAAAAAGAACTATTAAGAATAATAGGAACTGAAGTCCTGATAACCTATAGCAAAATACAATTTACTGCAATGGCTAGTACCAAGCTAAGTAAATTAAATATAATATGTTAATCTTAATTATTTGACATATCCAAATGAAGTGCCTTGGCTTCGATAATAGCTAAAAAGAACTATTAAGAATAATAGGAACTGAAGTCCTGATAGCCTATAGGCTATAACTAAAAATTGATGAACCAAATACATGCGTCTTTTGACAACAACGGAAGAATTCCATTTGCCTCAAATTTCTGGCTGGTACGAGGTGACTTGATTAGGAGCGTGATTCAAGACGTTAGCTTCTTTTGCTTCATAGGCCATCTTCCAAAGGCAGGTTCAGTAACTTGTTAGTATCTATGCAGAAGGATGATTTTCAATAACCTTGTACTCAAAACAATGCTAAATGAATGATGTCCACCATCCACTCCTATAATTTATTTCGTTTTCTAAATACGTGATACATGCTGCTTGGCGACATAGAATAGTTTTTTTTATAAGAATAGTTAAATATGAAACTGATGGTGCGAACTGCGAAAAATGTTTGAACACTACTAACATGTTTTAAGTACTTAATTAACGATCAATATTAACTGAAACTTCAGTACACTCTTCAGCAAGGGCATACAGTACAAGTAACGACACCAAAACAAACATGGCATAATCCTAGCATTAAAGAGGAAAAGCAGCAGCTTACAATAATTGGTTAAAATGACAATCCCTACTGATAGAATGAGCAATATACAATGAATACAGAAAACGTATTGAGAGCTTACCTGGCGGGGTTGCATCGACCATGTCTGAGGCCCATATGAAGAAGCTGGTGGCTGAGACCTGCCTTGGAATGAACCCGAAAATGGCGAGGGGCCTGAGGATGGAGGTATTCCTTGTAACGGTGCTGAAAATGGAGGAGCTAGCTGTGCCGGAGGACCTCTAGATGAAGTAGCAGGGGGGCTTCCAAGAAAGGAATGCATGGTTGGACCCTGTGGAGAAGCAACCGGCGTAGCGGACTGCATTGGTGGTGGCAGTGTTGGAGGTCCAACCGATGGAGGCGGTCTAGGTCCAGTTACTTGAGATGCGAAAACAGAGGGGGGGCCATTACTGATCGGGCCACCCACAGATGGGGGGATAGGCATACCTGCTGTCAAAGGGGAGGATGATGCAAAGGGACCGGGACCAGGTTGTCTAGGAGCAGCAGCAGGAGGCGGAGGCCTTGACGAACCAACGAAAGGAGGAGGAGCAATGGGTCTATTAGAGGCCAGGTGCTGAGGAGGAGGCAATGTAGACTGATGCTGAGCCCTGGGAACCCCTACACCAGGAGGAGGTGGGCCTGGACGACTGAAAGGCGAAGAAGCCGGTCCGGAAAACGGGGATGGGAACGATGATGAAGTGAATGGTGGGGGTTGTTGCTGCCCCACAAATGGGGGCCGCATCGGCATCCTAGGTCCACCGCCACCGGGATTTGGCGGCTGAGTGGGCCCACGATTAATATTTAGTTGATTCTGCAGGTTATCGGCAATAGAATTAGGGTTATAATTAGGCGGTATGTTACCCCTGGGAGCTGCCATTACCCCCAAAATCAACAAATATCGAAGAAAAACAAAATTCCTTCGTCACACAGATTCCGATTCCGCTACTGTAATTTCAGCACCACCAACTAAAAATCACTGCAAAAACAATAACATTTAAACGCATTCACAACAATTCAAATGCAAACTGAATTCACACGGATGAAAGCTAATCAATTGAATCAGAAATGGTCTACTTGCCTGTTTGAGAAGAGACGACGACGGTAACGACGGCGGCGGTAACCTGATAGATCACGATAACGATCCCGTTCCGATCAGATCGTAAACGGGGAAGCACCGATCCAGACCTGGAAGCAACTCGAACAGCAATCCTCTTTCTCTCTCCCTCGTTTTGATTATTTTTTTTGTAAAATCAATTTTTCTTGTCAGCAAACAAAAACGAAGAAAATTGAAGACCTCGTTTTGACAGTTCTGTTATTTGTCAAGGGTTCTTACAGATATTACTGTAGTATTTATATACTGATGGTAAAAAGTAGCCAAATTACGATTTTCACCCGATGTTGCCCCCCGATCCCATAGGCCATAGTCACCAAACCTCGAGTTGTGTCAAACCTAACGGCGTATAAAATAACCTAAATACCTTTTTAATATTTAATAGATATTTATTTTTTGTACATATTAACCGGTGTTTTATAAAATATTCATTAGTTTGTAGCGGTTGTTTTGTCTTAAATTGAAAAAAAATACAAATCAACAGTTTTTTGTTCGTAATTGAAAAGAAAAAGTAAACCGAATCAAAACCAATCTAATTCACATGCGATATCATGTGAATTAACAATGGAAATCAAATCAACAATAGCACGTAATCAAAATTACGTGAAGGAGGAAGGAGGGAGGGGTAGTATAGTTTAAATGTGAAAAGGGGTAGTGAAGTAATTTTACCTTTTAAATAGTGTTACGTTTAGGGATTTTGGTGTTACATTTAGGTGTTCTGCTATTTTAATTCTTTCAAATTTTCAATGAGGGCTACTTTAATAATTTAAAATTTTAGTTTTATTTTTTCTTTAATTTTATCTCTTCGTATCTTATCT
Source organism: Codonopsis lanceolata (assembly GCA_013146195.2). NCBI lineage: Eukaryota > Viridiplantae > Streptophyta > Magnoliopsida > Asterales > Campanulaceae > Codonopsis > Codonopsis lanceolata. Next base: position 28,708,479 of record CM028380.1, read on the forward strand.
CTCTCGTGGTATGCTCTTTGGTGCAAGTCACCATCTCTTAGCCCCATCATAGTAGTCGTCATCTCCATCACAAACCCTTCTTACTTTGATCACGTCTATCATAACTCTGGTACCGTCCTCTTTCGATTCGAGTCAAGCTCCATCTCTGATCTTCCTCCTTCTTTCCTCTTGTTGAAGACCCACCATATCCGGTCATCTTCCTTCTCTCCATCAATCGTAGTGCCTTGGCAATTTCAGTCTTATCTAGATATGTTCAGATCGGCCCTAGTCATATACGGTCAACCCTATAGGATTGTGACCATATATGGAGGCGGTTTAAATAGGTCACTAAAATTGCAACCTTGGCCATACATGTCTCGATTTAGATGGGTCATTAACGAGTTACATCTTGATGTGCATATTTCGAATCCGTCTCAATGGCGTGTGGGTCTTATTTAATGGCCCATTATATTTTACATAATATCAGAAAGCTTGGGCCGGGTAGATAGATCACGAGCTAGGACAATTTCATTCAGGTATAAATAACCCCTACTAGTCCGTAGTAAATGGGGCTCTTTCTTTTTCTGATTTAGAATCACACATGCACTTGAGAGCTACGCACCCATTCCATTCAGGTATAAATAACCTCACTCACGGTGTTTATTTTACAGATAATATAGCAGATATCTACCACCGATGACAACATGGCCACCGGACAGCAACTCCGACGACCCACTCGCAACCGCTACCTTTGACACCCCCGGTATGATGTTTTTTTGGATACATCAGTTGGTTCCGTTGCCGGGAGTCGATTTGATTAACTCCATCAATTTCGGTGGAGTTCCGTTCAAAGGGTGCCGGAACACCTCAAAGATGGCAAACGTAGAGGCTGCCCAAGCTGACTAGCCAAAGAAACAATTGCCAAAAAGAAAAAGAAAATGACTAGTACTGGATGCCTATTGACTAGACGAAGTCAACTAAGCAAAAATCGCCGCCAACTGAGCCCTGGTGCACTCACACGCACCGCTCAAACCTGCTGATGGCGTTAGCCTATTGCCACGCTCCGGCAGTACTCTGATCATCGAATCTGACGCGTGCCCGACCTCCAAGCGAAAATCGGACAGCACCCCCGGGTGTGCATGGTCCAGACGAGTACAACGCCGCCGAATTCACCTCTAACGAACGCAGGACGTGCAGCCACGAGCTACCAGAAGTTGCCGACTTCATTACTGTTTTTTCAAGTGCACGCTGGCTAATTGATTCAGGTACCTATGGAAATAGATCGTGCCACTTAATCACTGTGTCCTTATCATGGCTGATGTCATACATGACATCACTATCAGGTGTTGATTTTTCAATTATGCCCTAAGTTTTTGTTGATTTACGCACATGTTGTTTGACTTTAAAAATTGAAACCGCTGGACAACAATGGAATTACATTTAAAATGATACTAACCTGTGAACCAAACATGAATAACAATATAATGTCTGCCTCGTGAAGCCCACAACAGTTTCATCTTTTAATTGGTAAATCCACCACGATAGCAAATGATTAGGCAAAACATCATTTATGCTATTAGCGCACTGATATTACAAATTTTAAAGGTCAATGTATATGGCATTAATGATGATTACAATTATGGGGTGAGAGATACATAATTGATTGTTTTATTTTAGGATAATTACTCATGACATTTACTATTTAGCATAAAGTAAATTGAATGTGCTTAAATCACCAATTATGACATGCAATATATGATATTATGAGATACATTCATGACATATAAAATTGTATTAAATGTTCAATATGCCTCGAGATATTTACTCAATTGACATTGGGTACGAGACAATATGATTAATTTGTTTATAAATTAAAATAATGACATTAGGTATGAGACAATATGATATTGTCGTGTTGCGTAGAAACGTGATTACTTTCTTTCTCGCATACTTAAATGCACAAAACAAACCCCCCCCCCTTTTTTTAGGGGAAATATGTTTGTTTGATTTGCAAATAATGCTCCTAAGGTTTCATGAGTAAAAGTTCATGTCAATAGAACATAGGCTTTCCCCAACAGCTCCACCGTGCTCGAGCACACTACGAGCCTTTCAATTAGTAACTACTTAGAGATCTGAGCGACCAAAATGAGCATATCATATGTCTGTTTCTACCCAAGACAAAACAGTATTGACCTGCGATATTTCTCGACTTCAAGAAGAGCCTTTCCATTCGAGAAGTAGGGGGCTACACCAAGGAAGGGAAAGCATGATATGCTCCTTCCTGAGAGCCACACTATATTTTGCACCGAAGCATGTTATTACTTTACCCGAGCCATACTTTTATCAGATTTTGTTCTACGCATGCATGCCCTTTTTGCTCGCAAACTCACGACTAGATGAGCAGCGCCTACATGCGCTTATGTTCCCCGCTCGAGTTTACTCGCGGTAGAGTTGTACACAACGCCTACATGCGCTTATTATGCTCCCCGCTCGAGTTTACTCGCGGCTGAGCTCTGTATTGTCCTCCCACTCGAGTTTACTCGCGGTAGCGTTGTACACAGCGTCTACATGCGATTATGCTCCCCGCTCGAGTTTACTTGCAGCTGAGCTTCATATTATCCTCCCGCTCAAGTTTACTCGCGGCTGAGCTCTACATTGTCCTCCCGCTTGAGTTTACTCACGGTAGAGTTGTACACAACGCCTACATGCGCTTATGCTCCCCACTTGAGTTTACTCGCGGCTGAGCTCTACATTGTCCTCCCGTTCGAGTTTACTCGCGGTAAAGTTGTACACAGCGCCTACTTGCGCTTATGCTCCCCACTCGAGTTTACTCGCGGCTGAGCTTCATATTGTCCTCCTGCTCAAGTTTACTCGCGGTTGAGTTGTACACCGCGCCTGCCTGCGCTTATGCACCCCACTCAAGTTTACTTGCTACTGAGCTCTACATTGACCTCCCGCTTCAAGTTTACTCGCAGTAGAGTTGTACACAACACTTACCTGCGTTTATGCTCCCCGCTCGAGTTTACTTGTGGCTAAGCTCTGCATTGCCCTCCCGCTCCAGTTTACTCGTGGTAGAGTTATACACAGTGCATGCCTACATGTGTTTATGCTCTCCGCTTGATTTTACTCGCGGCTGAGCTTCATATTGTCCTCCCACACTACAAGAAAAATGACTATTTGTGACCCCATTTATTTGGGAGGGCCAAAAAACGGTCTCAAATACTTTTTTTTGGGAAGGGGGAGTTAGCAGTGACAAATACTTAGCATTGGGCACCCTTTTCTACTTCCCTTCCCAAATAATATTTTTTAGGACTGTTTAACCTATACCGTGCTAAATGTTTTGATTTGAGTCTCCATTACTAATTTTCATAATACCATATATATCCTTAAAATTTTAGATTTTCAGTTTGGCGCGAATGTTTCCCTCTATGACAAAATAAACGCCGACTCAAGTCATTTGCTCCCAGGGCTCTTTTTCTCTATTCGTGCAATCGCTTTCAGCGACTTCAAAGGAATCAGGTCACCTCCTCTCTCTCTCTCTCTCTCTCTCTCTCTCTCTCTCTCTCTCATTCACTTTCTAACTCTCTACTCATGATTTGTGCAGATTTTCCGAAATTGAAGAGGATTCTTACTATCCCTAACTTCGTCTATCTCACAATCATCTGGTAATTCATTACCAATCATTTGTTTTTTCGCTCTCTCGCTCTCCAGTCCCTTCTCTCTCCTCCCTTCTCTACAATCTCATTGAAGCCCTCACTCAATAGGTTTTTATAATTCTGGATTTTATTATTTCTTCTTATTTTTCTACAATCATAGGTTTTTTATAATATATGTTACACAGTACTAGTTCTTTGGGGAGTCTATTATTTTATTGTTTTGATGTTATTCATATGTATGCTATTGGTTTTTGATAATTCAAGAAAAAGAATTGATTGTTGTTGCTATTGTGTGTTTATATGATTTTCATTATGATGATGGTGATGAGTCTTTTGACCATAAAAAGATAAACCAAATAAAGTGAAAAAAAAAAAAGGAAACATAAGAAAGAAAAAGATAGAGAAAAAGAACGAGAATTGTGATTTTGAGCAGTTCTCATTTCGCAGATGAGGTGCTTGTGAAAATGCTTATGTATCCGCCTTCAAAGTGGTAAGTTACCTTAATCATGTTTGTCAACTTTGTCACCACATGGGTCACCTTGCTCCTGATCAGTGCAATAATTCCTACAACTTTGCTTACTCAGTTCACTATAATCCTGTACCACTATAATCCAGCCCACTATAATCATGTACCCCTTGTCGTAATTGAAATTGATGCAAGTCTTCCATTAGGAGCTGTTATCCGTATCTATTGTTAAAGGGCAATCATTTGCTGCTCCAAATGCGACTTCTTTAGATTTGAGGAGGTGGAACTTCTTTAATCTGGAGTTCGGATGTCACTGTGAATGGAAAGTTAGTACATTTTTCTAATTTTAGAGCCGGAAGATAATTAACCTTATCCCTATTCCCAACCCCTAATGCATTCTTATTTATCCCTTACCCGCCAAGGAGATCGGCAGAATCAACTACTTCCTGGTACAAGAAAGGGAAGAAAGCCTTTGTTGTGGGTGTAGAGTCTTGACAGTTACCACAATAGGCCAACAGAGTAAAATCCGCGGCTTCAAATCAAATAGGAGTTGGTAGGGAAAATTCTTATCCTTTGCCCTCAGTCTTTCTTAAAATTCAATGATGCCATACTTAGGCTTAAGTAGACTGTCCTTTTCTAATACAAAACAGGCCTTCATTTTACTCAAGAAATCCTAATTTATTTCAATCAAAGGTTTGAGACTGTTAGGTATTCCGCATTTTGCATAACTTCTGGAACTAGAAGGGTAGCTTCTGAATGTACCTTGACCAAGCCTCAGTTCCAAGAAATCCTAATTTATTAATGTTTTTGATGTGCTTTCTTCCATTTCCTGCAAGACGATATTAATGTTTTCGATGTGTTTTCCATTGAAGGACTGCTGGATTTATATTTAAAGACCTCTAGATTTTATGACCATTATGATTTGTATCTGGATGGGTTTCTAGACAACACCTTTCTATTTAAGAATTGTGCATATGGTTAAACTAGGCGGTGATGATGATTTTCTTACGTGAAGAACTGCGTCAGCGGTCAAGGGTTCGTAAAGTCAATACATTGCCGAACTGAAAGAACTGCTCATATCTTTCGTGTAGTTCATCCGAGAAGCCAACATATTGTTACCGTAGTAGTTTGCTAGCTTCGGTAACATTGAGGAATCTCAAGCAATACTGGGGTGTCAATAAGTCCCTATTTTTCCTGAGAAATTTTAATCCTTTACTATCTAGGGCCCACAAAAAAATGCATATGGAGGGTCAATTTCTCTTTAATATTTTCCCAAGGGGAACAATTCATGAATTAAGAATAATTTGTTCAAGTATATTGGTGCAGTGTCTCAAAACGTGAGACTTTGTTCGAATATGAATTCTAATGTATTGGTAATTTGGTATGCATATACATACAAACTTATTTACGTGACTTCAGAACCAAAAAGAGTGTTTTTCTTGTTATATTTCTCGCTATGGTGCTGGATATATGGATTGACGAGCTAGGCCTACTGAATTTGAAATATAGTATATCATTTTGCTCCTTTAGCAGCTAATTTAAGTCAACTATATACTAAAAAGTGAATATCTCATAATTCGTAATTTGGAGACGTAATCCCGTCGAGTTGCTTCTACATCAACGTGCTTCGTTGTCGCTTGGAGAACAGAGAACTAAAGCATCAATTGGCCGATTGATGGGTGCCGTTGTCGAGTTGCTTCTCAAGCTAATATTCGAGAAGAGGTAAGCTACATAACTAAAATGCTTGTTGGGTGCCCTCGCTTAATGGGTGTGCACCATTGTTTTGTTGTTGTACGCAATGCTTTGTTGGGTGCCCTCGCTTGATGGGTGTGCACCATTGTTTTGTTGTTGTACGTAAATGCTTTGTTGGGGTGCCCTCATTTGATGGGTGTGCACCATTGTTTTTTTGTTATACGTAAATGCTTAAAGACTGTTTTTAATAATCTAACATTTTTGAAGAACATGGTAAAGATTGTCTTGATTGTTATAGTTATTGAAGTTTGGAGAAGTCATTTAAATATACACTTGCACCAAATCGCTCTAGAAACATCACTAAAAAAATTTCGCACTAAATCCTTTCCAAAGAACATAACCGCCATAATGTATTTGATAAGGTGAAAAATTGAAAAGTCGAAAAGAAGAGTTGGAATCGTAAAATTGAAAAACCATGCTAACTCAACTAAGTTAGTCGATTTAGGTTTGAATGTGTGAGGTATTGATTGGACCCTCAGAATTAGAATGATCAAATAACTAAAGTATATTATTGGTATTGTAAGTTGTTATATAAAATCATGTAGTTACATACATATATGATTATCCAAAATCAGCCATTAATTATCGATGCATTGCTGCGCAAGCAACTTTATACTTAACTGTGATTTCGTGTTTCATGAACCAAAATGACCGGAATCAAGTTAGTTTCGTTGCTTGATCTTTTTTTGTTTTAGATTGGTGGTTGAAGCACAGAGCTTCACCACATGGCCCCCTCTGTGTGTCCTGGCTGACAAGTGAGGAAACTGCAGATGGAACCATCAAGTTAGACATGTGGCACAAGCACGCACACACACACAAGTATCCTGTTTTTATTCCATCAGCCATTACCTTTGATACTGTTGTAGCGATTCATATTTGGATTTCAGTTTCATGTACTCCCCGTAGTCGCTTTTGGGCCATAACAGAAGTAAACTTAATTAGAAATATCTTAAACATGTACATTCACAGAAATATATTGTTCAAAAAAAAATTATTATCATTAAACTTCTTATCTATCAAACCCTGATATAATCCAAACCTTCATATATATATATATATATATATATATATATATATATATATATATATATATATATATATATGTTGGCCGACCCTATATTTTTTTCAATCACACTTAAGTGACACACATATTTTCTATTAACACATGTTTCATAATCAAATTAAGCTGGCCCTTGTAAGTTGTAACCATCTTCCTGTGCATGATTTCCTTGTTCTACTTCTAGTTTCTCTATTATAGTTTGTTAAGTAGTTTAGCAAACATATTTTGTATAGAGTTAGGACTGAGGTATATTATCTGCTCCCTTGCGAACTTCATACTCCAGAGCCAACATTAGCAGCTTTGTCTGCTACTTTCCAATCTCTCAACTGCTGCTGCCATATCATGCAGTTGGTTCTCAAGTTTCTCCTTGTCTTCCTACAATAATCAGAATGCTTTATAAGGGTAGGAATCCTCATGTGTCATTGCAATTGAATGAGCTCTTAGTGCACTAGTTCGGTGATCCAGGTATACGGACGGATTGAACTTTAAAAGTGGCAATAGTAAATACAAAGTTTCTGTAAGGGTGGGATAGAATTCAGACCTTCAAAGGACTGTCATATTTGTCATACATCAGATTTTTGTTTCACACTAACTCTTTACTATTAGAAACACCAGATATTAGGAGATGATGTAATAACAACGATGGAAAACACGCACTTCTGGCGTTATTTATAGTGTAGATCTCTTGAGGTACCTCTTTTTTTTTCTTTTTTTGGCGTTATTTATACTAATTATATAATTTTTGTTGTAGGCTCGGACTAACTCACCGATGGACGACTTGAGCTAGCTATTTCAATGATGAATGAAGTGATCTGTCTATTTCAATAGACACTTTTCTATAAGAAAGATACTTATTGAAACTTTAGTTTTTGAAGGGTAGTTGATCTACATACAATCTTTTTTTTATTGTACTTTTATGTAATTTTGAATGTTTTTTTATGTTATGCTTTTGACTAATTGGGTACCAATTAAAAACTTATCTATATAATTAGTTTATGTTATGATTTCAATTCATTTCTATAAAATGTAATTGTTTTCCATTTGATAATTAGCATATTATGACGATATCAAATACAAAAATAATTGGTCACAAATGGTATTTGGGAGGGCATCTACCGTACCAAATACTACGCGGGGAGACCAAACACAACAGTCCCAAATACTATTTGGGAGGGCAAAAAAACCGTGTCAAAATTTTTTGGGAGAGCAACTGAACCGTCCCTAATACTATTTGGGAAGGCAACCAAAATCGTGCCAATTACTATTTGGGAGGGCAACCCGACTGTGCCAAAAAACTATTTGGGACGGAATAAAAACCGTGCCTAAATCTACTATTTGGGAGGGCAGAAAACCGCCCCAAAACTATTTGGCACGGTTCAACAAAACCGCCCCAATGTAAGTATTTGGCACGGTTTAACAAAAACCGTCCCAAATGCACGCTAACTGGCACCACCCTATCAAACCGTCCCATTTGCCGTCCCAAATAGTATTTGGGACGGTTTTGAGCCGAGACAAATGTATTTGGCACCCTCGTATTTAGGAAGGAGCCAAAACCGTCCCAAAACCGTGCCAAATAGTATTTGGGACGGTTTTGACAGTATTTGGCACGGTTTTTTGCCTTCCCAAATACCTCATTTTCTTGTAGTGCCACTCGAGTTTACTCATGGTTGAGTTGTACACCGCGCCTGCGTGCGCTTATGCTCCCCGCTCAAGTTTACTCACGACTGAGCTCTACATTTTCCTCCTACTCGAGTTTACCCACGGTAGAGTTGTACACATCGCCTACTCGCGTTTATGTTCCCCGCTCGAGTTTACTCGCGGGTGAGCTCTACATTGTCCTCCCACTCGAGTTTACTCGCGGTAGAGTTGTACAAAGTTCCTACATGCGCTTATGCTCCCCGCTCTAGTTTACTCGCGTCTGAGCTTCATATTGTCCTCCCGCTCGAGTTTACTCGCGGTTGAGTTGTACATCACGTCTGCCTGCGCTTATGCTCCCCGCTCGAGTTTACTCGTGGTTGAGCTTCATTTTGTCCTCCCGCTCAAGGTTACTCGCAGTTTAGTTGTACACAGCGCCTACCTGCGCTTATGTTCGCTAGCTTTTTAAAGGTAGTCTTGCTCGCAAAGTCAAGTATTGGGACTTGACCTTGGCCCACGTGGCATTCTGCTCGCTTGCTTTTCAAAGGTAGTCCTGCTCGCAAAGTCGAGTACTATGACTTGACCTTGGCCCAAGTGGTATTCTACTCGCTAGGTTTTCAAAGGTAGTTCTGCTCGCAAAGTCAAGTAATGGGACTTGACCTTGGCCCAAGTGGCATTCTGTAATGCCTCAAACTCGGTACCGACACCACGGTCCCACAATTTGGCCACGTCACCATTACTAATACTAAACCACAAAATATCCAAAAATAAAACATCATAATTTTTCTAACCAAAATACATTACTGTCTATTACAAATTTCAAGATGTAATTAACACCACTGATCCTAACAAATGTTTGTTCCTTTAAAATAACCGTCAAAGCTAAGGAAATTATTATTGCACGAGTCACCCTTCAAATGGTCCACCCGAGCCCAAAAAGATCTCAAAAGTTACTTACGACCTGAAGAAAAGTAGGAAAGGGTGAGCGAACAATGCCCAGCAAGTTCATACACAACCCCTTCGGTTTCTAAGGAGGAGTTGACCACAAGAAAAATATTTCGCCAAAAAGTCAAATAGTCTTAACAAGACCAAAAATTGCATCATCCAGATGTAGAGATTACAAAACCAAATACAAATGTAAATCAGGAATTCCAAGTGAAAGATAAGGCTCAAAACAAATACGAGATATTCAATTGCCGCCAACTGTCCCATTCCAGTTGGAAACAAAGAACACCCGTAGATTCCATGATCACTTAAGTGGTCAATTCGACCTGACTAACTGCCCCAATGTGCCTAATGCCCAACGGGCCTAAACCCGCAATGGGTCTGAAGGTATATCAGGATAACCTCACCACATGTCCAGTGGTGTCAAATAATTCAAAGTTCACAAATGTTACATATTTCACGTAACAACTTATTTTACTTAGTGATCACGGAGGAGTTCCAAATAAAGCCAAACGTCCAAAAATATATGTAATCCATTTTTCCAACGGATTGATATTTCAAGAAGTCAAACATGGGTTACAAAAGTTTCAAAATTCGGATTATGAACAAAATAGGTTCGACAGAGTTCAAAGCAAATATCGACGAATGCCGAACATGAGTTTACAAAGAAAGTGTTAAGCCAATAAAGTTATAACGGAAATCTACTGAATAAAATATGATGATAAAATAACTTTAAAGAAGTATAATCCCTTACCTTGCTATCTTGTAAGTAACGAAACACAATCACCAAACCTCGAACGAAGCGTTAATTCCTCTTGCCCGAATCTAAAAATTCAATATCAAAGCTAAATTACTTTACCAAACATTTTAGTAGTATCTAAGTAATTAACTAAATTTTAATAAATAAACCTTATTTTACATAACAGTACACCAACTCTCCCTTTTTTTTTCTTTTATTCTTTTGTTTACTTTCTCTTCACCCGTCACATCCATTACTCAAAATTTGACTTGGCTTATTTCACAACAACCATTCATCAATTGTTAATCCAATATAATTTTATCACTTTATTTCCCTCACCCAACTCCCTCTATCTAAGTCAACATCACCTACCAACACTATTCTTATTATTTTCTTCCTTTGAGACTTCAGTTTATTTCCTCCAATACACCCACCTGCTCTCTCTTCTCCTCTTTTTTTTTACCACCCCCGAATATACATACTCCCTCTCCAACCTTACCCAGCGACACACACACACCGAAACACCACAACCCACACACACATATACCTACAAATCGCCCCCACCACTCACTCAAAATCCCAAGGAACCTAACCCAGCAACTCACTCGTTAGAAGAACCAACTAATCTGAAATTCAAAGAGGAGGAATCAACGTCGTACCTAAAAGCAAGGACTCTCGACCTCGTCTGCCGGAGGTTCGGTGTGCCGCTGATTCCTTTTCATTCCAAGACTTCGCCACCGATTTCCCTCGTGCACCCGAGTTTCTATGCGTTGTCGGTTCCGCCCACTTTGCGACTTTGCCAAAAGACTCCCGTCGTGACGTCCGTCTCTCAACCTCTCTCACATCGTGTTCTTACTCTTGTGAATGATTCAGCTAAGGGAAATCGCCCCCCTTAAATAGTCATCGAAAACAACCCTTGAGTTCCCACCATAAGTGTTGTTTTTATTATCATAATTATTATCATTATTATTGTGATTATTATTATCATTATTATTGTTGTTATTATTATCATTATTATTATCATTATTATTATCAATATTATTATCATTATTATTATTATCATTATTATTATCATTATTGTCATTATTATTGTCATTATTATTGTTATTATTATTATTGGACCATCAATTTGGCTCAAGCCCGATCACAAATAAATAACCCAAATGTGTACCAAAACTAAGTGGGCTTGCTATTAAATTAAAATAGGCCCAATTAACTACTTTATTCAAATTAGGTCAAACCATAAATATTAGCCCAAGTACATTTACTCTAAAATAATACAATCAAAAATTAGGGATATTACACTCTCACCCCCTTAAAATAAGTTTAGTCCTCTAAACTTTTCGTACACGATCAGTAAAAAAACTCATAATACTCCCCTCAAGTCTCCACAATGAAAACAATAGCTTTGCCTAGCTGCTCTTGTTGTTACACATCACCGAACAAACTATTATCGGTTCATACAAATTCTTTAAAAGATCAAACTATTCTTCTATCTTTCCATACCAACTATGATTTGTCTTCTAAGAATGTGTAAATAATCAATAAATTACTATTATTATTCATATTATTTTAAATTCTAAATTCTTAACTCAATAGCCCAATTGAAAGCAAAGCCCAACCACACATTTTCTAAATAATCGAAGCCTAACTTATAAAGACATCAATGTAATACTCAAACATAGTTGGCTCAAAAATAAACTTACACAAGTCCGATTATAGAACATAATTACTAGAATTAGAATTAAATTAACGAAATTTCGGTATGTTACACATTCTGCTCGCTAACTTTTCAAAGGTAGTCCTGCTCACAAAGGCGAGTACTGGGACTTGACCTTGGACCAAGTGGCATTTTGCTCGCTAGCTTTTCAAAGGTAGTTCTGCTCGCAAAATCGAGTACTGGGACTTGACCTTGGCCCAAGTGGCGCTATGCTCGCTATATAAAGGCATATATAATCAAGTTATAAAGAATACTGATTAATCAAAATATATAAGTGTGGTCAAAATCGACCAAAGCCTTGACTCATCTCAGTACTTCTGTTATCTTGTAAGATGAAAGTGATTAAGCCTCGACCATCTCGAAAAATTAAAGGGAATCACGAACTAATAGTACTCCTTACCCTCGAGATGAATCTCGAAGAATAATGAGTAGGGGGCTACTGATGTGCATATTTCGGATCCGCCTTAATGGCGCGTGTGCCTTATCTAATGGCCCATTAGTCAGAAGACTTGGGCCGGGCAGATAGACCACGAGCTAGGCCCATTCCATTCAAGTATAAATAACCCCCACTAGTCCATAGTAGACAGGGCTCTTTTTTTTCTGATTTAGAATCACACATGCACTTGGGAGTAGAGGTGGCAATTGGGTGTTAATGGATAGCTTTGGGTAAGGCCATTATCCTTTAGGTCAATGGATAATGGCCTAACCCAAAGTTATCCATTAACACCCAATTGCCACCCCTACTTGGGAGCTACGCGCCCTCTCTTTCATACTCAGTGTACTGATGAACACACCGTAGGGTTTTTGGCGGGGGACCCTCCCCGCCGACTCACGGTGTTTATTTTACAGATAATATAGTTAGATATCCACCACTGACGACAACATGGCTGCCGGACAGAAACTCCGACGGCCCACTCGCGACCACTACTTTCGGCACCCCCAGTATGATGCTTTTTTTTTTTATACATCACATCTAAAAATAATGATTTTTTTATTTAAATCTAAAATTCAAAACTAAGTAATTAAAGGTGTGAGGGACAACGATCAACAACACAATCCAAAATAAAATAAAATAAATTCATACAACATGTCAACTACATCACTCAAGCGATGAAATTCAAAACTAAAACAACTTCAAGTACCGCTAATTAAAAAGTACTAATCAAATAACATGAAACAAGTCAATGAACATCAAGTTCATTCTTCAACCACATTTGAAATCGAGCCTTCACTCGAGAAAGTATCTAGTCCAACATCATTATCCTCTTCATCTACAATAAATAAAATAATATAAATTAATTGTTGGTAAGAAGTTAATGCAATCAACTATCTATATTATAAAAGAGCTCATGGTCTAACTGGTAGCTCTGATCGAATTGTGTTAAACACAACTGATGATCCAAATTGATTCGTAATATATGAGTTACAAATGAACCATTCAGTTATGAGTTATGTTTGATTACCCCCTCTACAATTATATATAAAACCTTAAGTTGTAGGTTTTGTTTGAATTACTCCGTCAGTTATGAGTTTTGTTAATCCCGACCATTCATTGAATTGATCACATACCGACACCGTGTCATACGAGTACATATACTAGTTTAAATCAAATAGCAACATAATAATATAAAAATTATTACCATGAACAAAACTTTGTTGCCAACTACGAGTACAAATAAGAGTTTGCACATGATCACCATGAAAACGACTTCTATATTTATTAAGAACATGAGCATCAATGCTAAAAGAAGACTCGGATGTCACAGTCGTGATAGGAATGCTTAGTACATCACAGTGACCAACTCAACTTTCTCATTTCTAGGTTCGTTGTTTCCTCCACCAAAGTAGGCTCAGATTGTATCTTTTGCACACTCCTTAGCATTATTGCACATACATTCTCCCTTTGGTTTACCTTAGTTTGAGATGAAAACTTCCCTAATTCTGGAGCCTCCAATTTACCGATTGAAGTAGCCAGTTGGCTGATTCGATTCCCGAGGTCCTGAATGTTAGCTTTGGTTTCCTCAATGCTAGCTCTTGTTTCTTATTGAAATTTTTGGGTATTAATTACAATAGCCTTCACAATTTCATCCAAGGCCATTCCTGAATATGAGGATTGAGCAGTGCTGGTGGTGTATGGTAACTTTGTTGCAGAAATCCATGATTTTCATAACTGAAATTGGGTGATATGACCATTCAGGAATGCAACTATTAGAATGAGGATCATATTCATGATGGGATTACACATGAAATCCTCCCATTACACTAACATGTACATCACGTTGCCATGAAGGATAATCGTATGTAGCATGTCCAGCAATCGACCTAGGTCCACAAACTTGAGCCCTTGATACTTGTCTTACAACCAACTTATCCACAAGATAAGTCAATGCATCCAATCTTTGATCAATTGAACTAGGTCTTACCCCCACTAGCTTGATGCGGAATTCCAAATTGTTGTGTATAGATAGCCATATTAAACAAATATTAAAACTCAAAAGATAATTAAATTTACACCATTCCCCAGCAACGGTGCCAAAATTTGGTGGGTCGTTAAACCTCCAAATATAATTTTTATATTTGGAAATACTATTATAAGGCTTGCATGGTTGAATCCACAGGGAACAAGAATAAACTTCTTTTGAGTGATTGACTATAAAATTAAAAAGGGGGTTTATGAATTTAATCTAACAACTAAATTTCTACGATTAACTAATTTAACAAGAAAATTTAGAAAATAAACAAAACAAGAACAAGTGCAAAACGAGTAAATACATTAAGGAAATAACCACACAAAGAAAACTCGGATTCAAGGGTCAAGACATTCAATGACGTTATCAATCATAAGCTTAAAATATAAATTCTTGCAATTCAAGTATTCAACCAAAGACTTGTTAGGATAGCCGTAATAGTTCTTGTGTTTTCCTAATATAATTGATCAAACCCAGCATCCGGTCAAAACTTATATTTAATCAATTGGTCACGATAGCATTCTATATCAATTAAAAATAGCATTACACACTTTGAAATCGGTTGAAACTAATTATGATAATCGAGATAGTTGTAATTACCAAAACTAGTCTTATAGATTCATTTAGGCTTAATTACTTATGATAACATAATTGATTCAACCAATCTATAATATAAAAGAGATCAGGCAGCTGTGAAAAGCTAACTACTGGCCATGATTAGTTTTTACCAAACACAATTACGGGTCAGGATTAAATCTCACAGATCTCAACCGTAACCTCCGCTTCCTCTCTCTTCTTCTCACACTGTTGAAACCATCCCTATTTTCTCAGTCTCTCTCTCAATCTCCTCTTCCTCTTTCTTCTTCTCTCTTCCCAGCCTCTTCCTCTCTCTTCTTCTCTCTTCCCAGCCTCTTCCGCTCTCTTCTCTCTTCCTCAGCCTATTCCTATTCCTCAACATATTCGTATTTTTTTCTCAGTTTCTCTCTCTTCCCCCTCTTCCTCTCTCTTATTCTCTCTTCTTCTCTCTTCCTATTCCTCATCTTATTCTATACCTATTCCTGGGTTTATAAATCTCGATCTCCTTTTCTCCCACCTCGCCATCTCTCTCTCTCAATCTCGATCAGTTTCTTCATCCTTGCCATCTCGGTTGATATCTCTTTTTGTAAGTTCTTCCTTCATTTGGGTTTTTGATTTTTCTTTTTGGTTTTTGAAGAATTGGTTTTTAGCAAAATCAGATCTGTTTATAATCGAGAAAGTGGTCATGGCTGCAACTGTAGACACCCCAATTTCGTACCCCTGATATGTGACATGACCAAAAATATCAAGACCTGTTAAAACATTAACAAATGTCAAGTTACAGGGTCAAAAGTGCAAAAGGACAAAGCAGGATGCGCAAAAGGACGAATTGCAGGGACCAAAGTGCTCAAAATGACCAAAGTTTGAAATTTGGGCGTGGCTACCAAAAGAATTGGGCTTGGCGCCCAAAATGGGAGGAGGTGGCGCCCAAATTCATTCTCTGTGCACTGTTCATCAAACATTTGCCGTAAAATACAACATTCACAGCACAGTGTACACTCGTTTGATGCATGAAGAAGGAAATGGGCATGGCTACCCATTAAATTGGGCTTGGTGCCCAAAATGGAAGGAGGTGGCGCCCAAATTGCTTCTTCCTGCCCACTGTTCACCAAATAGTTGCCGCAAAATGCAACAAATCCAGCGCAGTGTACACCCGGTTGATGCGCAGAGAAGAAATTGTTATTCCTCCGATGTCCCTGATTTCTCCTATAAATACTGAAGGCCGGCTCCTCATTTCACAACAACATTCCTGCGTAAAGCTTCTCCGCGTTAACGTTACGCTGGAGAATTAGAGAGCGATGTGAGATAGTGAGTGATCACCTCAAAAGCCTCGAAACCCTGCCAAACTTCCTCCAAACACAAAACCAACCGATAGAAGTGTACCTTAGCCCGCCAGCTAGGTATCCACCCTATTTTCCCGGTCCAAAAATCGTGGAAAGAGTAGTTGCTCTGCCCGATTTAAAAGGCCAAATCGCTTAGAAATAAGCTGTTATTCTACCCGATTTCAGCCTACCTCAAAGCCAACAAACAACCAAAAACAAACAGTTACCCTGCCCAAAACCATAGGCCGAAAGTAACTTTCCAGAACAGTCACGCTGCCCAAATTCACACAACACACAACACACAAACACACAACAACAACAACAACAACAACAACAACAACAAGACTCTCTCTCCCCGAGGGACAGAGCGAGCACACCCTAGGCTGTCAGTAAGTTTTTACTTTTAAAGTCTTACATTTGTTTGTAATAGTATTATTTTCAATCCGGCCCAATGTAGTCATATAAGCAGTTGTGCTGCCCGGATTTAGTTAGGAAATAGTACTAAATATAGCAGTTGTTATAGCTAAATATTTTCAGATGTATTTGTAATTATTTGTATTATTTATTCATTAAAGTCTTTATTTGTAATAGTATTATTTCCAATCCGGTCCAATGTAAATATATAAGCAGTTATGCTACCCGGATTTTGTTAGGAAATAATACTAAATGTAGCCGTTATAATAGCAAAATATTTTCAAGTATATTTGTAATTGTTTGTAAAAGAGACTGTTGCAAGTCCGTAAATAATATAGACGTAATGGATGTATTTGTAGGCAGTTAATGCTTTATTTACCTGTTAAATAAATATAACAAAAAGCATACTTTAGCCAAAAACCGTTTTGAGACCGAAAGGGCGAGTTGGGTGCCTAGCACGTTCCAAACTCGTAACTTAGCCTCCGAACCCGTTTTCTTCATCTCTGGTTTTCTTTTTCTGGTTTTGCTTTATTTTTGCCTTAAAATAAAGATGGCGACTCTAAAAACATTTTGGATCCAGTGGGGCCTCGCAACATCTTTCTTTGCACTTTCACGTTCTCCCCTAAAAAATGGAGAATGGGAATGGAAAGGTGATGTATTCCTATGTCCTGGTATCCCCTAAACAAGGGATAACTTGACGTAGAAAACCCAAAGCACCCATAATGATCCGAAATAGGCATTAAGGCTATTTTCATAAAATCCATAGTGGGGGCGCTGCAACATCTTTCTCTGCACTTTCACGTTCTCCCCTAAACAAGGGAGAATGGGAATGGAAAGGTGATGTATTCCTATATCCTGGTATCCCCTAAAAAAGGGATAACTTGACATAGAAATTCCAAAGCTCCTATATTGGATCAAAAATCCACTAAAGGCAACCGAGGCGCATTCCAACGCGCTATTCCGACAGCACTCCTCCCGCACTTTTGATTTCGTCCTCCCCTAGACAAGGGAGGCTGGAACGGGAGCAGTGGATGTCACCGCATCCGCACGAACGCGCACCCCTATCCAAGGGCGCGCGGGGCGTGGGAGCACCGCATTCCCGGGAACCCACAGCAACCCACCACAGTTTCTATTTATGTGTGCAAGAGAAAGAGAAAAAGAAAGAGATATTGAAATTCAATCTCCTCCCTCCCCTCTTTCATATAGCCGTTCGGTGGTTGCCGAGCCCACTTGTACTATTCAACTCAACCACCTCTAAATATTGTTACAGATTGGTCTCCGTCTTTCCCTTTCTGGGGTTGAAACTTGAAACAAGGAGACAAACCAGAAATTCCCCACCCCTGATTCTGTTTTCTCAAACGTTTTTCTTCCTCACCTCACATAGGCCTTTTTGGTATATCCTATTTTGGGGGGTTTTTGTTTCAAGAAATAAATGTTTAATTTGTTAAATTGGAGAATGAGAGTGAGGGAGTATTTTAATAATGATAGTTTGGTTTATTGTGAGCAGTTTGAGTCTATTCAACGTTGGTTTGAGTAATCTGAAACTGTCCCTCAATTCTCAAACCAAACATGATTTAAGGTTAGGTAGCTACTCTAGGTTAATTTGCAAAAGATTAAGAAAACTTTCTTTTGTGTTAATGAAATAGTCCAAGTTTGAAATATTACAAGGTTATTAAGATAGTGGCCCATAATTTTTAAGCACAAACATCCACTCAGCCTGTGCCACATAGTAGCCAATTACATACATTCTCACATAGGTTGAGATGGAAAGTTATGATAAAATGTTGAGAATCATATATTCTCATTTTGAGATTTGAACCTTTTAAGTCCAATATCATACGGAGTTAAAAAAAAAACCAAGTGTAGACTCTTTTTATTGAACAAATAAATTATCTTTTCATTGCTGCTCTTACTGTCCAAAATTGAGTAATCTTTTAAACTTTCTTTTCCCAAATTCTCATTTTTCTCTCAATTTACTTTTTGTCAACTATCATGTTATAACACTTGCAATGCTACAACATAGACCTCAAAGGTTTTGTAAATTTGTGTTAATAAAACTATTTAAAATTAATATCCTTGATTTTTTAGAGCACTCATCTTTTGACCTATGGAGTACAATCTTTTTTTAATGACAATGCATAAAAAATATCATTTTTCAAAAAGAAACAAAAAGCTAAAAGATTAACCATTTGCAAAGAAAACATTTTAAAGGTCCGATGCTTTTGTAATAATTAAGAAGGGCGGAGTCATCTTTTTTGGTTTAACCATTTTTTTATTGTTTAATACATTTTTTATTATTTAATGAAAACTGTCTAAAACACAATTTATTGGGTTTTTGTTACAAAATATGTTAATATTCGATTTTCGTTACCCATTAAAAATATTTTGATATTGAGTTTTGAAATTTTTAGATTTACACTGTTTCATTTAGTACATTTTTTTGTAATTATTTATATGCATAACATATAGTTAAATTAATTTGTCTGAATCTTCTTTGTCTCACGTGTAAGTGAAAATACTTGACAAATTTATTGTATCTCGCGTTTCAAAACCAGTTATTGTTGTGAAACAAGATGTAGACACCCCAATTTCGTACCCTATTTATGACATGCCATAAAATATCAAGACCTATCAAAAGGACTAACGAATGTCAAGTTACAGGGTTAAAAGTGCAAAAGGACGGAAGAATTAACAAACAGTGAATTGCAGGAGGTGAAAGTACCAAAAATAGAAGAGAAAGCAAAAGTGGGAGCAGCCGTAAGCCAACTTGGGCGCTGCGCCCACAACAGCCATAGGGGGCGCCCATAATGCCTATAGGCAGCGCCCAACATTCCCTATTTCACTGTTGTAGTTTGCTTTTGGTACAATTCCTTCAGTGCATGGTGCAAGCATTTGAAGCACAGAAGATAATATCCGATGATCCTTCGATGTTAAGGAAACCCAGCTCTCAGCCTATAAATATAGGGCTCGGTCAGTGCCCAAACAACGAAGAAATTTACGGAGAGAAAAGTTACGAGCTGCTACGTTGTGAGTTTTCATATCCATCCTCGAAGCTCTGTTAGGCTGCCAAAATCTCCCCTAAACATATAAACTCTCTGGCCAAAGTAAACCTTAGTTACTCTGCTAGGTTTCCGCCCTATTTCACCGGTTCCAAAATCCCAAAAGGAGCAGTTGCCCTGGCCGAATCCAGACGTCAAATCCAGCAAAAGCAAGCAGTTGCTCAGCCCGATTTCAAACTCGACAACAACAAAAACAAGCAAAAGTAAGCAGTAGTGCCACCCGGATCCCGAGGCAAAAAGCAACAAAAAAGAGTAGTCACGATGATCGAAATCCGACAACAACAACAACAATAACAAAAAAAACTCTCTCCCTGATGGACAGAGCGAACACACCCTAAGAACCTATCAGAAAAAAAAGTTGGTCCGGGATAAAGCCCACACGCTTCAAGAGGTAGGTACGTTAAAGTATTTATTATTTTGTCTTTTTAATGATGCTATTTAAATAATAATATATCATAAAATAAGTCGTTATGCTGCTCAAATTTCTATAATAAATAGATATAAAAATAAGCCGTTATTATGGCCTAATTTTTTTAAAATTTATCTGTAACTCTAAAATGAGGCTGCTGTAATTTTTTTATTTCTTTTGTAATATATATATATATATTAAATGCTTTATTTAAGTTGTTAAATTTATAAAAAGAGTATATTTAGCCAAAAATCTATTTTGAGTCAGAAAGGGCGAGTTGGGTGCTTAACCCCTTCCCAACTGGTAACTTAGCCTCCGAACCCTTATAAATATGGTATATTTGGTTTTTCTTTATTTATCCTTAAAATAAAGATGGCGACTCTATTATGTATATTTTGAGTCCACAATTGAGGCCGAGTGTATTTTACGCGCTTCGAAGTTTCAAAACTACCCCGCCATTTTAATGGCGCGGATTCGATTAAAAAATGGGCACTCACAGTGGCGACTCTGCTGGGGACGTTGTTTTTATTTTAATAATAAAATAAAAATAAATGGCTAGACTCAGTTTGTTTTTTTATATGTATATATAAAAAGTTTATTTTTTGGATTTTTGGCTAAACATATTCATTTATTTATTTAACAGTTTAAATATTGTTTTTTTATATATCTGTGTATATAAGTGAGTATAACTTTGAAATCTTGCAGCAGCTTCATTTTAGGTACCGATGCAACCCGAAAAGATAAAAGATAAAAAAGGAAGAAAGCGGGAGCAATTTTTGCTTTATTTTGTTATTATATTATTTCCGGTGGATATGTAAATATTCTTTTATTCTGTCATTTTTATTTTGGGGATTAGGAACAAATGTAATTAATATGAATAAATAGTTTCCCCACTTTTCTTTCTATTTATTGATCTGAATGGCCGTCACGCTCGCTCGCGCCATCCTTTCAAAGATTCAAACTAATGAGCCAAGAAAATCAACAAATGAACAAAAAGACGGGCCAAAATTTATTACTTTATTACTGCTTTATATCTACAAAAAGAAAAAAAAACTTTACTGCTTTTTAGATAATGCACACACGTGCACTCATGTAGAGATATTTCGACTGTTACCCTTCAACCCGATAAACACACCCGGGTATCCATGAAGAGAGGCTACAGAGAACTTAGGCCGAAATTATCGCATCCTGTGCCCCTTAATGAAGGGCCAATGGGGTGAAGCCAGCCTAGCCCTGCATCAGCCAACGCTAAAAGCATATATATTTTTAGGAAACTTCATGGACCGATCGGTTTTTATACCTCGAAATTACTGACCAATCCTTGTTGCAAAAAATATATGTAAATGAATAAAGATATATGGACAGGGGCTGATCAATAATTTTTATGGTATTTGTCCTAGACCATTCGAATGGTGGATCCTGGAAAGAGTATAGACCCTTCGCCTGAGATCTATCCAATTTTGGGAAGTCGAAAGTCAGGTGGAATACGAAGGTTATATACTTTAGAGAAAAAATCTATTGTTCCAAGAGGAGTCTCAGACTGTCAAAACAAAGCATGTGCTTGTCCGATCAATTTTAGGGAAAACAAATAAATTAATTATAAAAACACACTGTACTTAAATCAAAAATCCTGGAACCTTCCCTTCTGATACCTTCAACCCTTTTCCTCAGAAACCTAGCTCGGATTTGGAAAGGAAGAGATAGCACTGGTCGTTTGATACGGGATACAGGCACAGAGGACAGGTTAGAGAGTATAAGAATCAGTTCAGAGGGTACTGATTTGGGTAGAATGGCCGCCGAGAATAAACAGACTATTATAGGTACTGAGACATGGGCTCCAGGGTACGCTCCTACTCCGGCTATGCAACAGTGATTAGACCAAAATTTGGGTGCACATATCGATCGCCTTTTGGGCCGTATAATAAACCTCATGTAAAGCCCAAGACCCAATGTTGAGGGAATCACTTTTTCTTGCAACACCTCATGAAGCATCAATTTCTCATACTCCTCTAAACCCAAACCCTCAGCCAAACACTAACCCTCCACCAATCACCAGCATCCCAACCACTAATCACCAGTATCCCAACCACCAATTTCCCACCAAATACTTACTACCAAAATTTTAACCCTTTCCTACCAAACCCACCATACCCTTTCCCAAACACCAATTTACCTCAAAATCAAAGTGGCTTTCCATTTCCACCACCAATCCACTCCAAAACAGCCCACATATGGACCCCAGAAGTTATACCCAACTAGGACAAGCGACAACTTATCTACCATTCAATGATCCTGGCCGCCAGACAGAAGTTGCAAATATTCCACCTCCTTAAAATCCTTACCAAATGCCTCAACAAATCCCAAGAATAAATCTAGTTGCCGCCAATCCCACAATTATATACCATGTCCCAGCACCACCGCCCACAAACGTAGAGGTAGATATTGAGAACCTCCAAGAAATGATGCTCAAGGTTTTGAACAAAGGGGAGTTTTCTACACGGTCATTGACGTTACAACCCTCAGCTATGCTACCCTCAAAATTTAAAATGCCGGACATAGAGAAAATTGATGGGACTGGATGCTCTATCTCCCACTTAAAATCTTACTCTATCGGTATGCAGTCAAGGGGAGCTAGTTTCGAAGCAATGACCTCCAATTTCCATCTCACTTTGATAGGGGAAGCTAAGCAATGGTTAATGCTAGCAGACAATAGTACTGTGGGTACTTGAGATCAAATAGCTGAGGAATTCCAAAAGAGGTACAAAGACAATAGTAGCTCTGAAAATAAAAGAGAACTTGAGGGGTGCACCCAAAGGGAAAAGGAAACTTGTACAGATTTTGCAGCCAGGTAGAAGAGAAAAATAGCCCAAACATTGGACAGGCCCGATCCAGCTGAATCAGCCAGGATGTTCATAAAAAATCTCCAACCCATTTACCTGGAACACATGCAGTATCTCCCTTATGGTAACTTCAATGAGATAGTGGAAGTAGGTATTCGTATCGACGAAGACATACACACTGGACATTTAAAAGTCGGTACACCTTCTAGCTCATGTCGATATTCAAAGGGAAAAACAGCAACATCAGGGTCAGCTGTCCATAAGGTGGGAAATGTGCCAACAATGTCACCAACCAACTTTCCTACCCAAAACTACGGCACTGTACCATGGTCTTATGGAGTAGATAGATCCATCAATACAGTTAGTGGAAATAATGGTCCAAACAAAAACTTTAGAGGACCAAACAAAGGAAATAGACCTTTTGATGAATTACAAGCTCCCCCTATCACTGATATTGCAAGGGCTGATGGCACAGGGAGTACTGAAGCCATTGGAAAACTACAGGCCGCCGAATCTTCTGCCTAACTCATGGAATCATACCCAGTATTGTGAATATCATCGCTGCAGTAGTCATCCCACCGACAAGTGCTACCTACTCAAGGCTGCCATCCAAGATCTTATCAATGATAAAGTCATCGAGAAACCTTACTCCATGCCCAATGTAGTCAATAACCCATTGCCACAAATCAACATGATTGAGGTCAATGAAGAAAACTGTGTACCCACTAAGTTTGAAAGGAATGAAAAGCCTTTGCCTTATATCGTTGTTCCTATCTCTTTACAAGAAATAGAGCTTAGCTGTAACACGCTCTCTTAGGACATTATCTTGGGCAATAGTCAAACTATGAGCAGCATTGAGAAAACCAGTTGGATTAGTGGGGATTGTAATCATCTTACAAGATCTGGTCGGGCATATCAACCAAACTAGGAAAGTGGTGACCACTTTGGGAAAGATAAAGAAGTAGACATTGGGGCTAAGAGTATGGAAGATACCTTGCTAGCTCAGATGAAGAAAACCCAAGCCAATATATCCATTTGGGGATTATTATGTGCTTCCAAGAGTCATCATGACACACTAACCAAATCTTTATTTCAGGCAGTTATCCCTATTGAAACATCTCCAGGTGAACTAACCCAAATGATCAGAAATATACATTTTGGTAATGTGATTATGTTCACTGATTTGGATCTGCCAAAGGAAGGAACCAACCATATTGACGCTCTTCACATCACTGTAGGGGTCATGGAAAAAGGGTTCTACGGGTCCTGATAGACAACGACTCATCTCTGAATGTATATCCCACAAGGACATTAGCAAAACCGGGGACAAAAATCTCGGAATTAACCCCTTCATCACAGACAGTAAGGGGATATGACAACACAAGTCGATGTGTCCTAGGGGTGGTAACTTTTATAATGACAATTGGGCCGCTGACTATGCCAGTTGAAATCCAAGTCCTAGATATTCCTGCCATTTTCAGTTTATTGCTGGGACATCCTTGGATCCATGGGGTAAAAAAGGTAGCCTCTTCACTGCATAAACGTGTCAAGTTCATCCACGATGACCACATAGTAATCATACTTGCTGATAAAATCATGGAAAACAAAGAAAGTGGGGATATCTTAATCCTCGAGATATAACATGATGACACTGGTATTTTCCTAAATGGCTTTGAAGTCATCCCTCAGGCCAGAGTAAACACAATTGAATGCGGGCGAGAGACTGATATTATTGGAAAGAAAACCACGGTCTTCGAAGATATGGTTCCATTAAACATGCTCTGAAAAATGAATTATATGCCTGGTTTGGGCCTTGGCAGAAATCAACAGGGGCTTATCAATTTAGTCTAGGATGAACTCAAAGAATGTACTCTTCAATTTGGTTTAGGATACAAACCTATACCAGCCGAGTTAGATGCGGTCATGAGACAAAAACGTGAAAAGAATAAGGCAGAACGTGAAAAACGGCCTTACAAGGATCCTCATCTATAGCCATATAGAAAAACTCTGAATGAGTATTTTGTAAGGAAAGGAGAAACAAATGCCTATCTCATGTTCCCAGAGCCCTAGATAGACCGGAATGGTAAAAGACGCCCTGGTTCGGAAATATTTGAAGATGTCAGTCTTGCCACCAATGAAATGGAAAAGGTTATCCTGGAGCCCCGTAACACCGCATATAAAACTGTAACGGTCGAAAATACCTGGACCATAGATCAAGATGACTATGCCTTGGCTTTATTTGGTGATGATTTCATCGGGGATAGTTTCCTGGGTATGATAGACGGAGGAACTAGCTATCAAGAGCTCCTAGCAGAATTTGAGGCTATTGCTGATAACCCACTGCAAAATTGGTATACAATGGCTGGACCGCTAATGACAACACAGACTTGGTGGACTGTTTCGGATACACCCTTCCCCCTGTTTCCTTCTTCCCTTCGGACTAGTCACCTACCAGCCCGCTCCATGAAATTGAGGACCTCAAACCCCAGGACCTCAATAATGTAACCAACCCTATAACCCCTGAAATTAATAATGAAAGTCTTGATGTCTTCGCGTATTCCTTGGTTGCACCTACGTTAAAAGTCGAATTAACAAGCATAAATAATGAGTCATTTTACAAAATGGATCCAAAAGATAAAGAATACCTAATCGAGCTCACAAAGTCAGTCGCATAACGAGAAAAACATTGATCAGCAGTGTCAGAAGAAGACTTGTATGTTATCAATCTGGGGCTGAACAGTGAGATCAAAAAGGTCAGAATCGGCAGTTATCTACAGGGGTCAGAAAGAGCCGCATTGTTTAGTCTACTCAAAGAGTTTTCATATGTCTTTTCATGGTCTTACGAAAACATGCCTGGGTTGTATCCAACAATCGTAGAGCACCAAATTCCAACATTCTTAGATGCTAGGCCAGATAAGCAGATACTCCGCAGAATTAAGCCAGAATGGTTACTGAAAGTGAAAGAAGAAATCATGAAGTAGCTACACATCATGTTTATCCGGGTAGTTGAGTACCCAATTTGGCTGTCAAACATAGTGACTGTACTGAAACCTAATGGAAAGATTCGGATCTGCGTAGACTTCCGCGACCTCAACAAGGCATCGCCCAAAGACAACTTCTGTCTACCCAACATTGATATTGTGGTAGATGCTGTGGCTTCTCACAAATTAAGATCCTTTGTAGACGGCATGCTAGGCTATAACCAAATCAAAATGACAGCAGAGGACCAGGAAAAAACTCCATTCATCACCCCCTGGGGAACATATTGCTACACTGTCATGCCATTTGGATTGAAAAATACTGGGGCTACGTACCAAAGAGCTGCCACTACTCTCTTCCACGACATGATACATAAAGAGGTCGAAGTATATGTGGACGATATGATTGTTCATTATGACGATACAAATGGTGCCCATGTCAAGGACCTTCGAAAATTTTCAAAAGGTTAAGAAAACACCACATGAAGCTCAACCCAACAAAATGCATATTCGAAGTCACCAAAGGCAAAGTCCTAGGGTTTATGGTAATCGAGCAGGGCATTGAAATAACACCTGCTAAAGTGAAAGCTATCATACACATGCCACAACCAAAAACTCTTACATAGGTTAAAGGTTTCCTGGGTCGATTGCAATACATCAGTCGCTTCATCAGGCAGCTGACATTCATGTGTGAGCCACTATTCAAGCTCCTGAAAAAGGACACTAACCGAGTCTGAGATGAAGAATGCCAGTTTGCCTTTGAAAAAGTCAAAGACTACCTTGTTAGCCCGCTAGTGCTAGCTTTTCCTCATATTCACAAACCTCTCTTGCTATATCTAACTGTCACAGACACTGTAGTAGGGGCTATGCTCACACAAGAAAAATAAGATTCCTACGTTAAAAATGCCATTTATTTTATAAGTAGGAAGCTACAAGGAAGTGAGCTCAGTTACTCAGCCTTAGAGAAAAGCTGTACTGGTCTAGTCTGGGCAACACAGAGGCTCAAGACCTACCTGCAAGCCCGATCCATCAAAGTGATCTCCAGAATGGACCCCATGAAATACATCTTCGAAAAGCCATCACTCTCCAACCGATTGGCCAAATGGTCATTCTTATTCAATGAGGTTGACATCACATACGTCACATGCAAATCTATCAAAGGAAGTGTGATCGCAGACCATCTAGCTGATTTACCTTTAGAGTTATAAGATGCTTCAGAACCAAGTTTCCCAGATGAGGGTGTCCTAGAAATTACAGATCATGACACCAAATGGCAGATGTTATTTGATGGGGCTGCCAACAAACAAGGTTTTGGCATAGGAATCCTGCCACCAAATGGCAGATGTTCATTGATGGGGCTGCTAACAAACGAGGTTTTGGTATAGGAATCCAGCTAATTGATCCGACAGATTCTCATACTCCTTTAGCCATAAGATTGGAGTTTGAATGCTCAAATAATACTACCGAATATGAAGCTTGCATCGTCGGTCTAGAAGAGGCTCTCCAAAGGAGAACAAAAGAATTAAAAGTCTTTGGTGATTCCGCCTTGATTATAAATCAGATCGAGGGGAAATGGAAAACACAGGATCCCCGACTACAGATATATCGTGCTCGATTGACAGCTTTAGCAAAAGAGTTTGATGATATCTCGGTCCATTATTTGCCGCGAGATAGAAATCAATTTGTCGATGCTTTAGCAACATTAGCTTCGTTGGTCAAAGTTCCCACAGAGATCAACGTTCAACCATTTGTAGCTGGGAAGAAAATAACTCCTGTCTACTGCTTCACAATTGATGCAACTCCGGAAAAAGACAATGAGGCATGGTACTTAGACATTTGGAATGTACTTCAGAAAGGAGTCTATCCAGCAAATTTAGACAAAAGAGGAAAGGTCTCCCTACGAAGGTGGGCATCACAATTTGTGATCAGCGGATGTAGTCTATACAACTGCATGGTGGTACTTGTAGGCCATACATGAATGGGCATATGCTTTCAAAGAAAGTAATTCGACAAGGGTACTATTGGAGTACATTAGAAACTGATTGCATTCGGTGGGTGCGTCACTGTGACAAATGCCAGCGCTTCGCCAATCTGCAGCACGTTCCCCCGTATATATTGTACAACTCCACAGCTCCCTAGCCCTTCTCAACCTAGGGAATTGATGTCATAGTTCAGGTTTACCCTAACGGATCAAATGGCCATGAGTATGTCCTAGTAGCTGTCGACTACTTCACAAAATGGGTAGAAGCTGCTTCTTATAAAGTGTTGAATGCCAAGAAAGTATCTGAATTTATTAAGACCGATATCATATATCGATACGGAGTGCCTTTTGAAATGATCTCCGATAATGGCACATACTTCGAGAGAAAAGTAAACCGACTGCTTGATGAATTCAAAGTGCAAAGACATAAGTCCTCCCCATACCGACCACAGGCCAATGGTGCTGTCGAAGCATCCAACAAAACATTAGAAAACATTATCAGAAAGATGGTTGAAACAGGAAGAGACTGGCTTGAAAAATTGCCGTTAGCACTCTGGGGCTATCGCACGTTAGTTCGCACACCTACTGGGGCTACGCCGTATTTTTTAGCCTATGGCATGGAAGCAATATTGCCCATTGAAATTGAGGTCCCATCATTAAGACTAATGATCGAAGTAGATATAGCCGAGGTTGACTGGGTCAAACAGCGCTACAATGAGTTATCCCTGTTAGATGAACGAAGACTACTAGCCTTAGAGCATACTCGAGCATACCAAAAACAAATAGCTCGAGCATTCAACAAAAAAGTCAAAGGCTGTAGTATCCAAGTAGGAGATTTGATACTTCGTGAAAAACCCCCTTGTTATGTGGACAGTAGGGGAAAATGGAAATCTCCATGGATGTGACCTTACATCATCAAACAAATATAGTCAGGAGGCGCAGTTTTCCTCACCAACCAGGATGGGGAAGATCCGTTCAGCCCTTCAACATGGACAAACTCAAGTGGTACTATGCATAGGTCGAGATGTCCTTCAGTGACCAAATAACTATCTCTCTCTTCAGCTCGCTAGATTGAAAACCTGAAAGGGCGGTCTAGGCAAAAGTTAGAGCACTTGAAAAAAAAATATACAAGGAGAAATAAGGGCTCGCTAGATTGAAAACCCGAAAGGGCGGTCTAGGCAAAAGGTAGAGCACAACAAAAGAAAATTCAAGAGAAGAAGAAAGAACAATTTCCGACATATGATCTACAGTAGACAAATCTACAGCTTTCAACATACAACATGTCATCAACAACAAAAATCTTCCCTTAGGGGAAGAACTACGTCGACCTGAGCCTCAGAAATGAGGAACGTAGGCTGCCTTCGGGTCCGTTCGAACATGTATGGAAGCATAAGGAAAATTTGTTATGTCAAAGAAGGGTGTTACATCTCGTGCTTGACTGACAAAGAGAAAAACCACTACAAAGCTCATAATAAATCAAAATATAAATATATAAAGTTCCATTGATGCAACCTGGGAATACACATCCTAGACGTTTAAATAATCATTATTTACAAGCCCCTATACTATTGACCTAAACACCAAACACCTAAAACCTTATCAATCTTTTAGCAATTCTGGAACTGTCCCTTCAACGTCTGCGACGTCGTAGCTCGAAACCATATACTCTTGCGAGGCACATAGGATGCCCCAACATCACTTGGATGAGAACCTTGTGAAGTTTCCTCGTCCTCATCATCAGCGTCCCCATTGTTAAGGATAGCAGGATTACTTGGGCCAACACCATAGCCCCGCTGAGCATTGCTTTGCCTACCAGCATTACTTGGGCCTGCTCCATCATTCCGTCAGGCATTACTCCGCCGTCCTGCATTGCTTAGTCTGGGAGGAGCATTGCTTGGTCCTGCCTCATTAGGAGCACGTGCCATCTGGGCTCCATGGCCTTATACCCGTTAAAATTCCTGAGGGACCACAAGACTAGAACTTTCAAGGTCCTCGCCGATTTCCATGAACCGGGCATCTATGCCACTTGTGACCCGCCTGGACAAGATTCCCCTGAGCACATGCCTGATAATGCGGGAATGCTCCTCAGCAGCCAAAAGTATCCATGACAGATAATCATGGGAGATAAACATGTTATGAGAAAAGGTGTTGGCTGAGGCCCGCAAAGGATAATCTATTCCCCCACATGTCCCGGATGAGAGAACCCACATTCCCCTCAATAAGTAACATGTCCATAGGACGGTTCTCATCAGGAATAATCTGCTCTCTACCAAATTGACGGAGAATCCGGTAGGGCAGATAGAATATGGTCTGACAGAGACCAGCCAAAATGACTTGAGCATAAGCCCCAGTGAATAAGAAAAAAATTCGGATCCGCCAGTGGCTTATGACCCAGACTATATCGAGAGAACCGATATACATAAAATGCTCGATCCAGTGGCGCTCAGTAAAAAGGTTATTGCGGTAATGGCCACGGGACCCATAACCCGCCGGTGCATACATTCCCCCTACAAGCTCGGGAGACATGACTTGATTAAAATGTTCCTCCAGCCACATATGTATCAAAATAGGGTTGCGAGAGGGAAAAGCCTCTTCGCATGTAGCATAAGCATCCAGGCCAAGTAAAGTCTCAACCAAGATCACTGGGACAATATTTACCCAGTGTTCGCGAGCTTGTAACACCAAGTCAACCACCCGAGCATAAATAATTCCGGGTTGGCCCACCAAGAAATATCTACCCAGCATACACAAGAAAAGAACAGCCAGCCTACGCCGAGAATATACTTGCTCATCCCTATAGTCAGAATAGACCGTGGGGAGAACGGTCAAGTCAAAGCTGACCCCATTATAAAAACCCAGAGTTCCATCCCGGCTTGAGCCGAAAAGTTCCCTTATTGCGATAAAGGGACGTCTCCGCAAAGACGGAACGACAATTGGTCCAATGGTCGGCATGCCTACCATAGCACAGAATTCCTCGAAAGTAGGGCCCATCTCGTTCAGGGAAAAGTTGAACAGATGGTAGGGAACAGACCAAAACCTAGATGATGCCCTCAGCATCTCCCAGTTTACATGGAAGCCTCGCCATGAAATAACACATCGGAAACCATACACATGATCAAACCACTCTCTCTCCTCTTCTCGCAGAGAAAGTATCCATTAATTAAGGGAGGTCTCATATAGATCAATGTCCATAAAAGTGTTAATTGGCTCACCCATTTTGACAGGACATGATTTATATCTAGGTTGACAAAAGAAAGTTGGAAAAAAAGGCCCAAAGAAAGACAACTCTTGAGCATAATGGGTCTACCAATATGGTTACTTGATAAAACTGAAACAACTCAAATGGGATTTATGAAGAGGAAATGAGAGAAAGCGAGATTGAGTGAAGAATGATGCCGCTTCGGCTCTCTTTTATAGTAAAAAATGAAGGGAAACAGCCGACACCGAAACAGTGCATCAACAGGACCAAAACACGACAACCCAGTAAAGACTTCTGGACTCCCCCAACCCCATCTATAGGCGCCGTGCCCAAAAGGACCTAGGGCAGCGCCCATTTCTGCCCTTGGCCACTCCTGATTTGATTCCCAATCTGCGTGGTATCTTGGTTTTGCCCCGGCTGCTCCCAATCTTCACGAATTTCGGCCCCTGTCTGGCCACGGGATGTGTCGAATCTCTGATCCTAGGCGTAGCGTTTATGAGAGTTCGACATGAAACAAAAAAGAAACAGAAGGAGGCGGTTGTCAGTTCTTTCTCCACAGAGCATCGACAACCCAATAAAAACCATAAAGTGTATCCCACAAATCCAAAAATCATCATTCCTAAGTACAATGTGTCTTTATAATAGGTAAATGGTACATTTTCTTTTATTTATTCATCGTTAAAATAACAAATCAAATAATTATGCATCGTAGAATAAATTACATTGCATTAAATAAAATTATAGTACAAGTAATTACAATTAATAATAAAAAGACCGGTTCCGCCAACCTTATACTCTCATCCTCTCACCCTGGTATGACCTGATCAGCCGGCTTTATCATCATCATCATCTTGGCGCGTGGGTCGGCTCACAACATCATTGCCCCAGCAAGAAAAATCATCTATCGCCCTTTGGTACAGTTTGACAAGGCCAAAAAAGCCTTTCACCACCTCGCGATATGATGGGACATCAACCTGAGAGAGAAAGAAATATCAGTCCAGAATAAATGATAACAAGATTGAGGGAAGCAGAAATGAAAAGAAAATATACCACGCGGGCCCTCTTAGGAATCTGATATGGCTCCGGGATATCGACATCAGGCAGAGCTTCCTTAACAAATCTTCCCGAGAGTATCAGACAGAAGAAAAATCCCCAGCAGGCACAAAATAATTAGTCTGGGCATCAGGGATAAAATGTGATGGCCCATGCCTATCTGCAACATCAGATACGCGTCTAGCTGCAACCGGGATAGGATGAAGTACCATCCTCGAGAACTTGTCAGCAATGGAAGAATGAAACCCGGATCTGTGCTCCTTCTACCTTTTCCCCGTAAGTGGAGATGATAAAGGAAAAGGGAGGTTTCATTTTCCTCCCCTCCAGAGTCCATTTCAGCAACTAAAGCCTTAAGTTTGCCCAAAATGCAAATTGGCCCCTGATGTCTTAACGGAGACTTAACGAAAGTGACTGTCTCCAACAAAAGTTAACAAGTCATCTATCTAATATCCAGTAAAATCAAAGATCTCCTCAGCAGAATGCCACCTAGCAAGCAAAAAAAAAAAAAAAAAAGAGAGAAAAGTATATGCATTTTACTTTATCTGTCACATGCATTTTACGCCATGCTATTCCATATGTGTTGGATCCTTTCCACAAGGGGTGCGAACCCCGGGTCTTGGGAATGGTCGATGTTAATTATCATGTGTCCCACCATCGTGTTTTGCGAGGGTTCGCCCTGGGAATACGATGTAATTATCATGTGTCCCACTATTGTTTTTTATAAGGGTTTGCCCTGTGAATACAATGTTTATTATTATGTGTCCCACCATCGTATTTTGTGAGGGTTCGCCCTGGGAATGCGATGTTTATTATCATGTGTCCCACCATCGTGTTTTGCGAGGGTTCGCCCTGGAAATACGATGTTTATTATCATGTGTCCCACCATCGTGTTTTGCGAGGGTTCGCCCTGGAAATTCGATATTTATTATCATGTGTCCCACCATCGTGTTTTGCGAGGGTTTGCCCTGGAAATACGATGTTTATTATCATGTGTCCCACTATCATGTTTTGCGAGGGTTCGCCCTGGGAATGCGATGTTTTTTATCATGTGTCCCACCACTGTGTTTTGCGATGGTTCGCCTGTAATATGATGTTTATTATCATGTGTCCCACCATCGTGTTTTACGAGGGTTCGCCCGGAATGCGATGTTTTTTATCATGTGTCCCACCATTGTGTTTTGCGAGGGTTCGCCCTGGAATACAATGTTTATTATCATGTGTCCCATCATCGTGTTTTGCGAGGGTTCGCCCTGGAAATACGATGTCTATTATCATGTGTCCCACCATCGTGTTTTGCGAGGGTTCGCCCTAGAATACGATGTTTTTTTATCATGTGTCCCACCATCGTGCCTTTGCGAGGGTTCGCTCTGGAAGCACGATATCCCACCAGAGTTTGTTGTTAAGTTGTCGGCATAAGTCGAACTATGTTTGGTCTGGTTCCTGAAAAGGATACGTAGGTAGCCTACTCAATAGGCACGATCATCAGAGCACTTTCATATGCATCATATTAGCTCAATTCCTATCAGTCCATTGAATCGTAAAAGCATGAGAGTATAAATGTTGCATCATAAACTATTGCATGTTACATTCTTCCCTGCTATAATTTCCTCGAAATTAGGGAGTCTATTTCTTCCCAACGTTGTTTGTTTATTGGTAAATTTCGGTTTACCCATAAACTATATCGTTGAGGGGCTCTGTAAACACCCTAATTTCATACCCCTGTTTATGATATGCCATAAAATATCAAGACCTGTCAAAAGGACTAACGGATGCCAAGTTACAGGGTTAAAAGTGCAAAAGGACGGAATAATTAAGAAACAGTGAATTGCAGGGGGTGAAAGTGCCAAAAACAGAAGAGAAAACAAAAGTGGGAGCAACCGTAAGCCAACTTGGGCACTGCGCCTACAACAGCCACATGCGGCGCCCATAATGCCTATAGGTAGCGCCCAACTTTCCCAATTTCACTGCTGCAGTTTGCTTTTGGTGTAATTCCTTTAACGTATGGTACAAGCATTTAAAGCACGGAAGATAATATCCGACGATCCTTCGTTGTTAAAGAAACCCAACTCTTAGCCTATAAATACAAGGCTCGGCTAGTGCCCAAACAACGAAGAAATTTACGGAGAGAAAAGTTACGAGCTGTTACGCTGTGAGTTTTCATATCCAACCTCGAAGCTCCGTTAGACTGCCAAAATCTCCCCTAAACACATAAACTCTCTTGCCAAAGTAAACCTTATTTACCCTGCTAGGTTTCCACCTTATTTCATCGGTTCCAAAATCCCAAAAGGAGCAGTTGCCCTGGCCGAATCCAGACGTCAAATCCAGCAAAAGGAAGCAGTTGCTCTGCCCGATTTCAAACTCGACAACAAAAAAAAACAAGCAAAAGTAAGCAGTTGTGCTGCCCGGATCCCGAGGTGAAAAGCAACCAAAAGGAGCAGTCATGCCCGAAATCTGACAACAAAAAAAAAAAAAAAAAGACTCCCTCTCCCTTATGGACAGAGAGAACACACCCTAACAACCTATCAGAAAAGAAGTTGGTCCGGGATAAAGCCCACACGCTTCAAGAGGTAGGTACCTTAAAGTATTTATTATTTTATCTTTTTAATGATGCTATTTAAATAGTAATATATCATAAAATAAGTCGTTATGCTGCTCAAATTTCTATAATAAATAGATATAAAAATAAGTCGTTATTATGACCTAATTTTTATAAAGTTTATCTGCAACTCTAAAATGAGGCTGCTATAATTTTCTTTATTTCTTTTGTTATATATATATATATATATATTTATTTATTTATTTATTTATTTATATTTCAAATGTTTTATTTAAGTTGTTAAATTTATAAAAAGAATATATCTAGCCAAAAATCTATTTTGAGTTCGAAAGGGTGAGTTGGGTGCTTAACCCCTTCCTAACTCGTAACTTAGCCTCCGAACCCTTATAAATCTGGTATATTTGGTTTTTCTTTATTTATCCTTAAAACAAAGATGGTGACTCTATTATGTATATTTTGAGTCCACAATTGAGGCCGAGCATATTCCTCGCACTTCGAAATTTCGAAACAACCCCGCCCTTTTAGTGGCGCGGATCCGGTTAAAAACGGGGCACCCACACAAGAGCCTCCAGAATAAGATTAAGGTGTCATTATTAAGAAAAAACAATACATTAATGTTTCTATATGTCAAATTTCTTTTTATGGATGCCCAAGGTATACCCCGGATTCAAATTTCTTAGTTTTTATTTGTAAGTAGTATTTCCTTTTTGAGGTCAGGCTCCTCCTTCCTCGCTCTTATAAGAGTAAGGCTGGTTGTTCCCTCAAGTTTGTAATTTTATTTCTATTAATAAAATCTAGTAGGGTACCCCCCCTGTTTCCTTTTAAAAAAAAAATCCCAAAAGTAAGTTTTAATTTTTTTTTCCGCTGTTGGACGATCTTATTGTTTTAATTGATTAACGAGAGATATTCATTTTTAATTTGTTATTTTGTAAGTTTGAGTTTCCTTTGTTTAACATATTCATAAACTCTTTGGGCTGGAGTACTTGTATACACTACAACAAAAATGAACTCTTGTGACACTTTGTAAGAGACTCTTTTTGAAATATCTTATAAAGCTATCTATCAGGGCTTTTAAAAGTGTCATTTTACAAATTGCCAGTTTTTTTTAAAGGCCTTGTAAAATTATTTTTTGGGGCTTTTATAATTGTCATTTTACTAAGTACCACATAATATTTTGAAAATCCTCATAAAGTGGTCTATTAGGGCCTTTTTAAGTGTTGTTTAATTAAGTATTGTGTTGAGGCACTTCACAGTTAGCCCCATATTTGTGGCCACCCTAATAATTCACAAACGCAGGACTTTTTTTTGACAATGGCGCACACAGCTTTTCCCATTCCCGCACTTCTTTACTTTTCCCCTTTCCGACACTCGTTATTTCCCCCCCAATTCCCAGCAACATTCTTCTATTCTCCTTGCCTGCCCTTTCTAGTTTCCACTGCTGCCCAACAACTTCTCTCTTCATCTTTCTTCATCAATTCAAAAATTTGGGTTTTGATTTTGCAGGTGCTAGCCCCGTAAGTTCCACTCTTCATCTCTCTATCTCTCTATCTATAATTTTACAGTTTCTCTCTTCATCTCTCTATTTGATTTTTTTCCCTTTATCAATTAGAAAATTGAGGTTTTGCTTTTGTAGGTGCTACCCACCCATTCTTCCTGGTAATTTGGAATTAGCCGTAGTGCTAGCCCCGTAAGTTTCTCTCTTCATCTATATATCTTATTGTTTTTTCCTCTATCAATTCAAAAATTGGGGTTTTCATTCTGCAGTGATTTGATTTCGTAGCTGCTAGCCACCAGTTCATTCCCTTTCTCTCTATCCGCTGCCATTCTGCCGCCCTTTAAATTTATTAACAGTGATAACCTCGTAAGTCTCTCTCTTCATCTCTCTATTTGATTTTTATTTCCTTTATCAATTCAAAAATTGGGGTTTTCATTTTGCTACCTACTCGTTCATTCCTGATATTTGTGCGTGTGTGTCTGTGTAAGAGAAATAGATAACTAACCTGTTTGGATCTTATAAAGTTTGGGGAAAGAGAAAAGGGCTATTGAAGTAATTCATAAAGTAGGGAATTCATCATTAAGTAATTAAATGTCTCAGATTCATAAATTATGGACTTCTTAAATATATCCTTCTAATATGCTTATCCAGTAGTAAACATATAGTTGTTACACCAACATAAACACTTCCATAAACTAGAGTATCTAGTCTAAACTAGCAATCACCACAACTCATGCTAGGATGAATTTTCTTTTAGATAGAAACTACTGCAAAAAATGGATGCCACATTGATATTGACCCCCTTTTGATAATGACGACGGATTTGCATAAAAGCATGACATAAAGAAGATATGATTTTCTTTTACACTG
Organism: Codonopsis lanceolata; assembly: GCA_013146195.2. Taxonomy (NCBI): domain Eukaryota; kingdom Viridiplantae; phylum Streptophyta; class Magnoliopsida; order Asterales; family Campanulaceae; genus Codonopsis; species Codonopsis lanceolata. Next base: position 28,745,652 of record CM028380.1, read on the forward strand.
TAATAAGAAAACATAGTCAGATGAAAGTTTTGGTCCAAAAGGATTTGATTTTTTTTAATATTAGAATTTAGAAAGGATATGAATATGTATGGAAAAGAAGAAAAAAAATCACTCATAGATGCAAAATGGATCAAATAAGTCTTTAATCTATACTCTTGAATTAGTGAACACGTTAGAGAATGATACTGAAAGTTAAATGCGGAACACACAGATCCTTGAAAAAAGCCTTTCTTCCATGCTGGTTCATCTAATAATAGTTGTAAGACATCTATTTCAACTTGTAAATCTGTAATGTAAAGCACCATAATGTATTTCACTTCCGCATTTATGTCTTCAGTTTAATTGCCCCAAAATTTTATATAAACTGTCCTAGAAGGATAAAAGAGGACACGAGAGGGTGGGTTTGACTGATAACCTTGGATTGGGTGGAACTGAGTTGATATGTAGCCAAACCCAAGTTATTGGGAAAAAGGCCAAGTTAAGTTGAGTTGATCATCTTAAATTAACTTGGCAATTTTATGTCTTCTTTTATATGTTTCCACCTTGTCGCTGCATATGTTAATGTAGTGCTACCGGTTTTATTTAAGTTTCAAAGTTAAGATTTGTATTGAAATTTATTTGTACAAGCTCTTTACTATTTTTTAAAGTGCCACTTAGGCAGTGTTATTGTTGTTTTTCTGTTGCCACTCTGCAAATTGTATAATTTTCTTGGTGCCACGGCTCAACTGAGAGATTTTGCTTCGTTTATTATTCTCTTGGTGCTCAAAGACCGATGATAGTGATTCTCCTTGTAGTCACTCTTTTGTAGACTTTGTCAATAGCATTTCTTTAGATTAATTCCTTTTGTATACTTCCTCTATAAGTCTTCTAAATTTGATGCTCAAGTTCTTTGTGGAGGTTGTGTGTATTTGAACTATATTTCAATCATGTGCTAATTTTCCATGAGAATGCAGGACATTGAGAGGTCAAACCATGACATCTAGTGATCTCCTCTCCCCCACCAACCCCAACAGAAAATAAATAAATATGCAAGTAAATAACTATAAGTTAATAAATTAATAATGGTAATAGTGTATAATTGATATATCATATGTGGGTAGATATAATCATATACACACACATATGTGTGTATCTTTGTTTGTGTAAGTGTGTGTGTGTATAAAGTGGAAAACAACCTTTAGCGTCAATAATAAACCAACCTGCCTCAGAGACCATCAATAGCCTGCTCAGGCCTCCATAACCAAAATGAAAAAAGGAACGGCAATAATGGATCACCTTGACGAAGCCCTCTCGTGCTAGAGAAAAATCCAGCACGTTCCCATTAACTAATACTGAAAATTTCACTCTAGAAATACAAGAAAAAATCCAGCCTATCTAATGTAGAACAGGTGACCGAGATGTATTTGATATGCACTTTATATGGATTTTGATTAATTTTCTTAACTTGATTTTATTGATTGGGTTTACTACTTTAGTAATATGTTAATGTCTTACATAATTTTTTGTAAGGTATATTAGACCAAATAACTTGTGTTGTAAAATAAATCTATTATTACTCATCGTTATTGTTTCAACCTATGATCATTATAGTAAATACTAGCGTTGATGGCTCCAAGATCTTCTAGTGTTCGACGTTGTTTGTATGATGAAAGCTTCGATGAGCCACAAAGGGATAACTTGGTTGATGCTAGGCTCACTCTTCCCTCTATTGCCTCAGGTTTGTAATAAACCACATATTATGTTCAAATGATTTTTCGTTGTAATTTAGACTAATCTTGTAGAGATTATTCTCACACATAGTTGCTAACATTTTATTTTCAATGGTTAAGAAACCATATCAGATAATTTTGGTGGGAAAAAGAAGGCGCGAGGGCCCACATTTATGAAAAATATTTGGGGAAATAGTACGGGTATTCGTACAACTATTGAGTTTAACAAATATGGACAACCAATTTGGAAAGAAAAGAAGTAAGTTTATCCATTTCATTGGTTCAATTGCACGAAATGGGCAATTTATGCCTCTTATTTGCAAATGCTGGAAGAAGATGCCAGACACTTTAAAACTGATGCATTGAAGATGATAAAGGTATTTTTCTATCAATTTTCAATAACATCATCATTGTGTTTGTCTTCATCCATTGTAGTTGCCACCTTAGTTATCAACTGGATTTGTTTAATTTATTTCCCTTGCTTACTAGTACTCATTAGCACACATGGATTTTATCAAGTAATTGAGACCTAAGGCCAAGTTGAGTTGAGCTGTAATAATGTTATTGCTCTAACTGTTAACTATATCCATTACCTTGTTTTTGAGGTGCTCATTGTTTGCCCCCTTGCATCTCTAGAATGGTCCTGCAAAACAATGTCTTTGTCCTGGAATAGTAGAATTTCAGATAACTTTTCCCTTTTTAAAAATTGTCTTTAATGTCAGTTGAATAACAATGACATTCAAGTTATTTGATAAGTACACATTTCTGTATGAAACACCAACAACTTGAAGCTTTTTTTGCAGGCAGGTGACTGACTCTGGGTTTTGAGAATCATCTTTCAATAACTAAGAGTAGTCACTGTTCCAAGTAAGGGTATAACTAACTATCTGTAACATGTTAAACCCTGTCAGAAAACCATACCACTATATATATATAGATGTCCTCGTCATTCTTTGGATTTTCATTGCTTGCCTTACTAAAACTGCATCATCCCACTTTCCTGCTTCTACATATATATTGAATAGAAGAATTCTACTAGGACCATGAGATGGCTCTGCTCTTGCCAAACTCTCAGCAGTCCTTTCACCTACTTCCACATTACCATGTGTTCTAGATGCTGCCAACAATGTACCCCATATCACGTCATCTGCCTTCATGGGCATGCTCTTGCTTATTATGTATTTGAATTACTGTACATTGGCATCCCTTTGGGGTTTTGATTGTTGCAGAAATCTGTCATCTTTCTTCTGAATTACACTGCTGTTGTGGTTTCGTTGTTTGTCACATATTCCTTCCATTGGTTAAATGGTAGCTAATTTGATGTTTTTTGTTCTCGACCTGTTCACAGAAGTTGGCGAACAAATGAAATTGTATTATTCTTTAAAGTTTCATGTGCAAGCAACCGACTACTTTTAAACTTGAGAAAATGCTTATGCATGTGTTTTTCTGTTTATAGTTTATAGTGTATCATATTTTATGGGATTTTTATTTGCCAGTATGAAGGGTTTCGTGCATAAAAGTATGCAAACCTGGTGAGATATTGATCCTCCATCTTTCCCTTTTATTCCTCCATAATCCATATATAGTCTCCCAACTGCTACTCTTTTTTCCTCCTATTCAAGTGATGTGGCATTATTACGCTTTGTTAAAAACAACTTGATTATGTTAGTTTCAGGAATCATGAATCATGAATCATGAAAACTTCTAATATAGTGCTAAGGCTCCCACATTTAGCATACATGTCAACAATAGAGGCACCATGAGCCGCGCTCTTCCTTCTAATACAATGCTGATGCTCACCTTATGGTTGTTGGTTATTGGGTTAAATAAATTCTACCCTTATGCAAGTCGCTGTCCTTCCTGGACTGTCTTCTTTCTTTTTACAGCTTATAGATCCTGTCTAATCTTGCTTGCTTAAACTCAAGCATTTGTAGTTTGTAACAGGATATTGAAAGTACCATGTCATATCTTATCGAAGCTGGTTGTTGTCATCTTATTAACTTTTGAATGTTAAGTCCCACTATTGGTATTAATATTATGCTCAAACTTGAATGTACTTGTTTGTTTTTGGGTAAGTTAGATGGCTTTTCTATACATATACACCATAGTTTGAAAAAGCAATAGACATCTCCAAAACAGATTTTAATAGCCTTGCAACAAAAACTGGTTGCAGTTGATTAAATAATTGAGCAGTAATGTGCTTGTTTTTTATGCAGATTGTTGATAGATAATTTTTTTTCTTTCTTTTTGGTGTGCTTACAGGATAAGTTTGACTTTCCATGTGGTCATGAGCCTTGGATCTTGAGATCACTTGGCAAGAAATGGAAGAACTGGAAATCTACAATCAAAAGCAACTATTACGACCCAAAAAAGTCCGTTCAAGAGCAAATTTCTAATACACCACCATGTGGAAGAGTAAATAATGAGTAATGGAACGAACCCCTTAATACGTGGCACTCTCAAGAGCATCAGATATGGCATATGGATGTTTTTGTTTAAGCATGTAAGTTAATTTTAAACTTATGAATATTTACTCTCCTATACGTGTAAATGTGTAGGATGTTGCTAAGAAGAATAAGCATGTAAGTTAATTTTAAACTTATGAATATTTAAAATGATACGATCTTCTCGGAAGACTTCGTTGAAGAATGATTTACTCACACGGCAAAAGCTAGGATCGAAGGATGTTTGCAGGGGTGACACCTCGATCCAACAATTAGCACGAAAAGAACCTTGGCATGTACAGCCACAACCCGCAATCGTAGCAATTGAAGAACCTAAGTATTGTGAATAACACCACAATAGGTATGGAATTCCTATTGATAAGTTAGGTTTCGAACACAACGGAATCACACTAAAGTATTCACAAGTTCATGAAGAACAATGAGGTTTCGAAGAAAACACTCAAAACTATATCAACTCAATAATCAATAATCAACAAACTAACTTCTTTATAATGAAATGAAAAGGCCTATATATAGGCTTACAAGTAAACCCTAATACTTGGAGAAAAAGAAACCCTAAAAATAACTAAAATAAAGAAAACCCTAATAATCCTGTTTTTCTACAAGGGCCTATTTTCCAAAATTGCATTTTGGCCCCCAAAGTCTTCCAATAGTTATTAAAAGCTCCACAAGTCATATCTGAATATATGGTAACCCGTTTGAAGGCTTTCTTTTTCCATACTGAATTGTTTAAAAACTGTTACGGCACAAAACAATACCTTGCGGCCGCAAGCCCTCAGCACCTTGCGATCGCAAGCTTCCCAGAAAGTCAGTCCGTAAGAATGGTTAGGCCATGCAGCCGCATGCCTATCAACACTTGTGGTTGCAAGCTTCACAGACACCGAATGGTTTGTTCCTTCATCAAATTCATCCCTTATGCTTTGACCACCATTCACCATCTTCCTTGGTTTCTTCAAGCTTAGCCTCTTCGATCTCGTCGAGTATCCATTATAGTAACCCGAATCTCCAATGAACCCACAAATCAAGTTGGTGTAGAAATCTTGAATCTTCCAAGCATATTCCACACCTCCTAAAGAGCTAATTTGATTTCTTGGGCACTTGGTTTCTTGATCAATCACGAACTCTCCATGCTTGATCAACATTTGACTTTGACACGGACTTAGGCTTGATAGGATCTCATCATCAACTCCTCCTTAGAAACCGGAGGGGTTGTATATGAACTTGCTGGGCATTGTTTGTGACAGCCCCAATCTGCACTCTATGGCAGAATCCCAAGGTCGTGTCACCAAAAACCAACACTACGAACAAATGCGGAAGTAACAATAACAGATGCCCGAGCTATCAATCTCTAAGCTAGGAACAACCAAAGAGATAATTAATCTCTTGGCCAAAAAATTCAACCCACGTGTCACAACAATGCGCACAAACAGTAAAACCACCAGCTACGCAAAACTATAATACGAGGCCAAGTCATCGGCGGCGTACAACCGGAACCCAATACTTACTAATAGACTATAACTCACACAATAACAAAGATACTGAACGCCCCGAATCTACGTGCTCGGGAGACAACTAAATAAATAATAGAATGAGGTACAATGGCTCGACAGAACAAGTCGGCCCCAAATTCAGACTACAACACAACTCAGAGCAACTCTATCCAATTATAAAGTCTATATGACTTTACACACAATCGTTCAAATATAAACGAAACTACTCAAACCAAAATGAATAACGAGGCTCTACGAGTTACGACTCGGGAAGGATGGCTGTCGTCTCAACGAACTACTCAACCTCTACACAAGCTATCAACCAAACAGCTCACAGCTACAACTACGATCAACTCGACCTCTACTCGAGCTAGGATCAAACTGCACAACAAGAAGTCAAAGTACATAATTAGTCATAGAGACCAAGTAAGTTACTACTAACTAGAGAAACTTTGTGGAAAAACATTTTTTCTCTCTCTCTCTAGACTCTCTCTCTCTCCTTGGTTAGGGTTTCCAGCGTTTGTGTGGCTATGCCACCGGATCCGTCCTCGTCGGACACCCCTCCGACATCTTCAGGCGGTGAGCCTCCGCCTCCGTTTACAGCTCCTACCCCACCTACGGTTCCGATCCCTCCTCAATCATATGCGGCGGCAGTTAATTCTAAGGCGGCAGTGAACTGCCTTAACCCTAACAAGGTATCTGCCCTTAAGGAAATTCCTCTAGCCCCTCGTGCTCCTATAGCCATAATGAATGATCCGGGTTGTTTATTTACTCCAGTGGAGATTGATATGCTAGAAAAACAATTTTCCTCTACATTAATTATGAAGTTTTCGGTTGGTCGTCCTTCCCTCCATGTGATACAAGACCACATTGCCCAAAATTGGAAGTTAACAGCCAGGTTCATCGTAGGTCTTTTAGACCCTCGTCACGTCATGATCCATCTTACATCAGAAGACGATATGGTGCGCGCTCTCTCCAAAGAATCGCGCATGATTAATAGCTGCATGTTTCGGCTTTTCCGATGGTCTTCAGATTTTACCTTTCGGAAGGATAATCCTGTGGTTGCGGTTTGGGCAAGGCTTCACCATCTTCCTTTGCCTTTCTTCAATCCGGCTAGCCTTCATCGAATTGGTAATTCTATCGGTCATTATTTGCGAGCGGATGACAAGACCCTTGCGCTTAGTCATCCGATGTTTGCCCGGGTTTGCATTGAGTTAGACGTCTCTAAACCTCTCCCATCTCGCGTTTGGATCGGTACGTCAAAAGATCATGGTTTCTGGCAACAAATTGAATTTGAAGGGAATACCTCTTTCTGTACGGCTTGTGGTCTTCTTGGGCACATTGCTGCTGAATGTCGAAAAAAAGGAAAAGGGACTTTTCAAGCTCCAGGAACCACTTCGAACCCAATTCATCTCGGGACCACTAAGTTGGACTCGACGGCTAATATTCTTCCAACTATGGACAACCCTAATATTGCTCAGCCTATCCCTCCTCCGGTCGAGCATACAAAGGGTCATGCTTCTAATCCGGGCTCTATTCCTGTGGCCTCTACGCAACAATGGAGAAAGAAGCAATCTGATGTTCAGGACGGCCCATCAGTTTCAGAAGAGGCTAGGGTAGAACCGGTTGTGAAAATTAATGAGTTCAATATGCCTAAGGTAAGGGATGATACAATGGAGCACGAATCTGTGTCGGAAGCGGCCAACCCTAATGATGCTGACAATAGAGCCCCTTCGGGCCCTAGTAATGCTTCGGCTACCACCACTTCACTTCCTTCACAACCTACGCCGATTGCTATGCACAATACTTTCGAGGTTTTACAATCGTTGCATGATGGGGATGGAGATGCTAATTTAGATGACAGGCTTCCCCCTTCTGATAAACCTCTCTCTCGGACTTCATCGGAGATGAATATGCATGTGCCTACAAAAAGGCGGCTTGATAGAGTGGCTTCTTGTGACAACGCTTGGGAGTATCCCTGCCCGAGGCCAATATCAAATCTTTCTATGAGGAATGTAAGAAAGCTCATCGCCGCTTAAAGCAAAACGAATCGTCGCATCACCCGCTGCGGCAGCCTAAGTCTAAAGCCTGTTAGGCTCTTTTCTCGCCCGTTTTGGTTTCTTATGGCTGTGCTCATTTGGAATGCTCGGGGTGTTGGTAACACCGACACTATTGATTATTTAAAACTTCTTATTTGTCAGAATAATGTCTCTCTTTGTGTTATTTTGGAACCTAAACTTGCAGGGATCGCTTACGCCGGGTTGCGAAGAAGTTAAAGTTCAAGCATTTTATGCAATCAGTATCCCGTCAACACCCACATTTGGCCGTTATGGGATATTAATATTGAGATTTCTTTGTTGCCGCTGGCCCTCTCAACACCATCGCTCGATTGCTAGAGGATACTTATAATATTGTTGCCTCCTTTATTTATGCTAAATGTACAAGGGCGTAACGCCAAGTCTTATGGCAGACTCGTTAGCTCTCAAGATCGAGTGTCGGATCCATGGATCGTGTGGCGGTGATTTTAATGTGATTGCCCGCACATCGAGAAACTTGGAGGGGTAGGTTACGATTTTCCTAGTATTCATGACTTCAACCAATCCATAAGTTTATGTGGATTACATGATGGGTTTTGAAGGGAGTGTATATACATGGACTAATAATCGATGATGGAGATAGAATTTGGCAACGCCTTGATCGAAGTTCTTGTGAATGGCTCGCTTTTGGCTAATCACCTCCGATCAAAGTTCGGCATCTCAAATAGGTTTGTTCGCATCATGTGCCGTTGGTTATTGATTTATCTTCGATCGTAAACCTAAGAACCGCTTTTAAATTCCAAAGGATGTGGTTAGACCATCATGCTTTTCTGATTTTGTGCGACATCGGCTTGGCTTCGCCCAGCTCATGGCCCGCCTTGTGGCCTTAGGCAATAAACTCAAATTCCTCCTGAAAGAACTTAAAAGTTGGAATTGGAATGTCTTTGGTAATGTTAAGAACCGCATTTTTCAACAATAGATGAGCTTCTCCGCCTTGAATACTCTCTCGCAACAAGTTTGGCCGGTTTCAGTGGCTCAACAGATTGATAGTGTTTCCCAAAATGTGCGACGCCTTGTTGGCTGGAATGAAGAGTCGCTTCAACAAAAGACTCGACATTTATGGTTAAAAGAGGGGATAGAAATTCGCTTTTTTCATGCGAGTATCGTAGATGCAAGCGGTTAATTCGATTCGCCTAAGGCTCCTCGTGATTGGTGTTCGATACTAATACTATTGGCTCGATGGCGGTGGATTATTTCTCTTCCCTCGCTTATGTCTCTCAACACTCTGGATGCTCGTCTGCTTGAGAATATTACTCCCAAGCAGATATAGATAATGATTTTTTATGTCGATACCCGATGCCGAGGAGATATGGGATGCGCTTAGATCAAGCATTCTAGTAGCGCCCGGTCCCGATGGATTCACCGGGCATTTTTTTCTTGGTTGCCGGGACATTATTAAATCTGATGTGGTGACTGGCGGTTCAGATTTCTTTCAAGGGGCGCTCTTCCAACTTGTATTGCCGCCACAACAAGCTGATCCTTATCCCGAAAGTTGCGCGCCGTAGAGTCTAGGTGATTTACGCCCTATCGCCTTTGTAACTTTTCTAGCAAAGTTATTTCTGATCTTGGCGTCCCCGCCTAGCCGACCTTTTGCCAAATATAATCTCCCCTGCAAGTTTCGCTCGTGGAAGGAGTATTCAAGAGAATGTTGTTTTAGCTCAAGAAATGGTTCATCGGCTTGACAAAAAAGTGAGAGGTGGTAATGTAATTTTCAAGCTTGATATGTCAAAGGCATATGACCGTATTGAATGGGACTTTCTTCTCCGTGCTCTACAAGCTTTGGGTTTTTCTGAGACTTTTCGTAATATCATTTTACGTATGCTCAACCCGATTTGGTACTCTCTTCTGATCAATGGGGAAAGTTTTGGTTTCTTTAATTCTTCGCGTGGAGTTCGATTGGTGATCCGCTTTCCCCGCCGCTATTTATTTTGGCGGAGGAAGTTTTATCTAGATACATTAATCATATGGCGGATAGTGGTAATTTTACCTCTTTTCATCATGGTCTGGGGCGCGGATTACTCACTTGCTCTATGCCGATGACATGTTATTGTTCAAAGAATTCTAGCAAGCGCCTATTCAACAAGTCCGTTCTATTATTTCTTTATATGAACGCAGCTCTGGTCAGCTTGTTAATTTGAGGAAGAGTTGTTTCTTGACTTCATCTACTTGCTCCCGCCGTATGGCTTCTCTTATTGCTTCGAGATCCGGATGCACTCGAGCTTATTTTCCTATCAAATATTTGGGTATTCCGTTGTTTCAAGGGCGTGATAAAACAAATAAATGTACTTTGAAGAATTGGAGGTCCGCTGACGGAAAATTGATGGCCGGAAGGCTCGGCTTCTTTCCTTTGGTGGTAAGATCACTCTTCTTCAATCGCTTGGCTAGTATGCCAATCTACATTATGGCAGCCTCAAAATTCCTAAGGTGCTAAAGCTGGCGGTTAGAGGGTTACATGGTCGCCTTCTTATGGAGTGCGAATGGGGAGTCTCGACATCATTGGGTTCCTTGGCATCAGGTTTGTAGGCCGATTGATGAAGGTGGTTTGGGTTTACGATCTTTAGAGTCGGTCATGACCTCCATGCATGCTAAACTTGCATGGTCCGCCTTACAGAGCCCTTCTTTGTGGGCAAACTTTGTGAGAAGTAAATATGGTATCAAGTCGACTTTTCATACCCCGCTAATGCCACCTATAATTGAAATCTATTATTCAAAGATATGCCTATGGTTTCTATGCATAGCGCTTGGATTATTGGGGAAGGCAATATTTCTTTTTGGTCGAAAATTGGTGTGGCGTTACTCTCAACGGTCCTCTGCCTATTGATATCTCTACAAGAAAAAGAAGCTATGCCCATTCTTCCCGATCTTCTACAACACATTGCTCCAGAACATCATTCTTTGGTTTCGAGGGTCAATCTCGCTTCTCACTGTCCAGATCGAAGGGTTTGTACTTTCTAAATCCGCTTGTTCGAGGTCAAAGCTTTTCTCGAATTTTCACGAAGTTCGCCTCGCGCATGGCTTGGGCTCATAAAATCTGGGTTCCTTGGCTTCCTAAAACGCTGGCTTCTTCTCGAAACCGATTCATTATGGTTCCGCCAAAGGATTCTGATACAATCTCTTCGATTCAATTAGCATCTAAATGTGTTTGTTGCCGATGATACCGTCTTACCGAATCTATTACCCATCTTTTTTCCAACTGAGGTTGCTATGATCTGGCTTATTTTGCGACACCCTCGCATAAGGTCTCGATATCGGTTCGGGCCAAGATTTGTTGGATTCCTCGGATTTTGCATTCTTCTTGTAGATCGCAGCTTGGGTAAGCTTTCGATTGGTCGGGCGGGCTGCTGCTTGTTGGGAGATCCGCGTGCCGCCGCAGAGCTGCTTTTGATGGTGTTCATATGTCCGTTGAATTTATTAAGAAGGCCGCTCATAATGATATGCTAGGTTTGTCGCATGTCTCAGTCCCCTAAGTCGGTCATGCCTCCTAGGGAGATTGTTGCTATTCAAAGACTTTCTCCCCATTATTAAATCGAAAGTGAAGAAGGGTCGATGGGTTCGCTGGGAAGCCCCTGGTATTGGCTGTGTCAAGCTCAACACTGATGGCTCTTCACCAATGGTTTTGCTAGTGGTGGTGGCATATTTAGAGATCATGAGGGAAGATGCTCTTGGCCTTTTCTTCGTGGTATGGTCAAGGCACAAATATGTTTGCAGTGATGGCTCTTCGGAAGGTTTAATTCATTGTATCTCTTTAGGATTGCGAGGAGTCTTGGTGGAGTCTCGATTCGGCTGTTTCTTTATCGAAGCCTCGTGACCTCGTCCGGCGCATTATGAAAGAGGGAATGCAGGAGAACTTAAAGGACCATCTGCTTCATATTCTTAGAGAGGGTAATTCGTAGTCGATAAGTTGGCTTGTGTTGCTCATAATCATCGTGATTCTAAAGTGTATAGATCGAGAGGTTCTCGCCTAGGGCGATCCGTCATTGCCTTGACTTGGACTCCCTTGGCATTTACACTTATAGGAAATAGTTTTTCCAGTGTCCTTGTATTTATTTTTAGAGGTAAGGCTCCTTTGTCCCCCGTTTAAGGCCGGTTGTCCCCCTCCGTGTTTTGGTTTTTGACATTAAATTCCGCAGTGCCGCCTCCCTTAAAAAAAAAAAAAAAAAAAAAAGTTACTACTAATAACACTATATCATGTAGCATGTGAATATAACATGGTGTCCATATAGATATCCATAACGATCACGTAAGACATAAATACAAGTGTCCCTCGCAGAGATTGTTCACCATACAAGATGACTCTCATATTTAAATATAACATGATAATCACATAGATATTCAATGTAACGTTTCACGTGGATTATTCGACCATACGATATGATTTCCAATATGCCATGATTCATATAAATAATCAAGATCATTCATGCAAGATATGATTATAACGATTCATAGGGACTACTCAACTGCATACAATATGATTTTCACATGTTATGGGAGAATCACCTAGAATCAAGCTAATCATATCACACATGAAGATTCACAAATAATCACTTATTTCACACCCAGTAGGATACATGATTGAGATACATCCCCAATTGGCCGCAAAACCCCATACAACGCTTGTTATTCCGAGCACGATCATAGATTGTTCACGATTTATCTCGGAATTCGAAACGAGGCCTAGTCCCTACAACCTTGGCAAATGTAGCCTACAAAGCTACTACCCAAAACAGAGGGTAGCCTTAATATCCTTAGTCATGGCTTTAATTGGGGATTGAGCCCAATCAAACATCCAATCG